>OX451735.1:855586378-855931378 GCA_948472305.1 Vicia faba | reverse complement strand
GACTTTACCCAAATATGCTTTTAGCTTGATCAATAATCTTTTCCTTCTTGTCGAAATGGTTTATCTTCATCAAAACAAAAGTGCATTTGAGAAGCTTGATTTTACATTCTCCCCCTTTTTGACGATGACAAATGATCTTGCTTGATGCGTTGTAATTTCCAAAAAGAAAACTTCTCCCCCTAAGATGCATAACTCCCCCTTTGTATGAGAAGTTTGAAATACTTTGAATTTTTTCATCTTTGTTGGAGAGTACCTTAGAAATTCAAGACAGGAAATATACAAGCATAAAGTGCCACATCCTTCTCCCCCTTTGACATTATCAAAAAGAAGGGAAAGATGCAATAAAAATGGATAATAATAAAACAACATTGAAAAAAATTAATCAATCATGCATCAAAAATAGTCATATACATAGTCATAGTAAAATAACAATTACAAAGAAATTTGAACAACAACAAACAAAACGTAGCATAACGTAACAAGGACATAACATAAAAATAAGTATGTGAAAGCATAAAAATGATAGAAAGCACCTTATATGTCGTGTTCATCAAGAATGTCAAGTTCTTGTCTAATCTTGTAAAACGGTTCTCTTGCCAAAGGTTTAGTGAAGATATCGACAAGATGATTATGAGTATTTACAAATGTGACCTCGACATCTCCTTGAAGTACATGATCACAAAGAAAATGATGTCTGTGATACGGTGGGAGAACTGACTTGAGGTTTTGCGTTTGTGTTCGCAAATGTTTCTATTTAGCAAGAGTCACCACCGACTTTTTATTTTATCCAAAGGAAAGGTCAAAAAGCACAGGAAAGACCTTTGAGATGTTTTCTTGGGTTCGGGGAGTAGATTATGAAAAGGGAAGGTGCAAGCACCCTTTTCATCCATGGTTATCCATGGGCTCTTAGTTACTTGTTTAGATCACTTGCTTTTGCTTTTCAATTGTTTGAAATGGTGCTTTGTGTGTGGTTTTGAAAGATGTTTTAAAAAGAGGCCATCGTTGTGGCAACCTTTGTAATGATTCTTGTTTAAATGTATACAAAGGTATATTGTCTTTTGAAAAGATTTCAATGTTTGAAAGTTTGATTTGGGAAATGTTTTGAAATTGTGTTGTGAAGTGTGTTTGAAAATAGCAAGGATGTTTTGCAAGCTTTGATCAAGTAACTAAGAGTTATCTACCCGATTTTACTCAAAGATCTTTCCTATACGTTTTTAACCCTTTTGACAGTGTTGTTTTACCATTGCATTTGGTAAATGTTGTACCCCAAAATTCGCCCTCCCTTTCTCCAGGAAACCATCTTAGATTTTTCAAAGTCCCCTGAAACAAATCCAAGTCCTGAGTTATCCTTTTGCCCAAGCAAGTCACTTACAAGAGCAAGATGATCTCACAAACTCTAGAAACAACGCTTTCATCTTGAGGAAAATCAAATTCTAAGTGCTTAGAATGTTTCTTTAAATAAGTGTTTTTTTAGAAAAATCAGTGCTTCAGAACTTCTGGACCCATTCCAGGTGAAGACGGTCAGAAGTTGCAAGCTTGGCTCAGCGTGGTCAGAAGTTGGCTCTTTAGCAGCTACATCAGTTCAATCAGAAGTTGTAAACGTGGTTCAAAATGTAAGCCTCAAACAGAACATGCCCCTTCAGTAGTTACACAAGCTCAGTCAGAATTTGCTAAAGGAATGCAAGAGAAACAGGAAAGTATGAAGGCTCCTTCAGAACAGGTTGAAATCAGAAGATGAAAGGTCAGAAGGATAGGTGTCACATTGATACAGAATCTCTAAGTCCAGATTGTCCAGAAGTAAATCCAAGGAACGTACCAGAAAACCAGGAGAATCTCCAGAGCTTGCTAAGACAACAGATAGCCAAGGCCAGAGCATGGTTTACGCTGCTGATTCAACGCTGGTTTCCATTACCAGAATGTTGGTATTGACAGGTCTTGTCACCATTTAATGCCCATTAATGCTTCCAACCACTCCTGAGCATTCACGTGTGGCTTGGAAAATGCTTTTGCACAGATTCTGGCATGGGTCTTCACGCCACCGCCCACTTCAGAGGTCACTTCTCCCCAATCTACGCCTGCTGCTGCAACCTAGGCTGAAAGATAGCTGTTATCACAACTTCCCAGGAATTTCTGTCAAAGAACAAATTCAAACTCTGTTGGCGCCTTAAATGTTCAAGGCATCCACAAGAACTTTGCCTATAAATAGAGAGCTTCCACCACTGCAAAAGGCGTTCAAGAAAAAGAAACAGAAAAATTGCTAAGAGAGAAACGAAACTCCCAGCAACGTAGCATTCTGAAACTCTGCCAAAATCTCCAGCTTTGTTTCATAACTTTAAGTTTCTCACCTTCAAACTTCATCAAATATCCAGTTTTTTCTGTAAACCAAAAACACCCTTTCCAAACTTCTGACCCTACATACGTATACACCTTTACTTCCCCTTTTTCAAAGAAAATCTATCCAGAACACCACCAGAGCCAAAAGCTAACTTTCACCCACCAACTTTTCCAAACAGTCAGGTAAGCACCTGCTGACCCTCATCACACTGTTAAGCATCATCAGCTGTACATATTCAAGTAACATAATGTAAATATTCATGTTATTGCTGTTTATGTTCTGAGGACTCTCATACCTCAGAACGTCCTGAGCCAGTATAGGACTTGCCTGTGACCCTGGTGATTCTGACCTCTGAAACATTTTTGCTATTTTGCTGGATCTGTTCCAAATATGTTTCCTGTTTTGTGGAGTAATAACAGAATTGCAGATGTTCTGATTAGTACAGGGAAAAGCCAAATGCTGACTTTGACGTTAGCACATCTGAAGCCTGTCTTGCTGTCAATGACATCAGAACCTCTGAGAGTTATTGCCTTTTCAGCAGAATCAGAACTTCTGGTTTCTCCACTAACAAACTTCTGTCTTGCAGCGCAGGGAAATCAGAACTTCTGATTTCCCCACTAACAGGGTTCTGTTTTGCAGGTTCTAGAGTCAGAAGTTCTGACTCATCCAGTTTCACCAACAGGTTGATCATCTGACAGCGGATCTGGGTCAGAACTTCTGATGGCCTCCCAACAGCGCGCGGGCTCCCTCTCTCTCTCTATATATCTTGTTTTTTGCTATTTTCTTTTTTGTCTATTTTTCTCGTTGAACCCCCCATGTACAAATGTGTATCCCCCTCCCCTAATTGTTGTAATAGCGTAGGATTTTACATTTCCGCTTCTTATTGCTAGTAATTAGGATGTGTATGACAAGATAAAATCAATGAAATAGAAAAACCTAATTCAAAGAAAAACTCTTGTATGCAATAAAACACACTTGCACACTAACACCCCTAGGGTTACATCCACTTGTTGCCTTTCAAAATTGGGCCATATTGCATGTTAGGTCTCTTTGGGCAAAACAAACAAATTGAATGATCATGGTCCCTCGATAATATTTTTTTAACAAACAGACAAAATGATCAAGTCCCTTAAGGAAAATGCCCAAAGATACTTGGCACCATTGCAATTATGGTCTAAAACGATGACCCGCGCCCGTCCCTTTCACATCCTAACACAAGATTGTCCGCCAAATACAATGGTGGAACAAAATTGTTAAAAGGGTTAGAAAACATAACAAAACCTTTGAGAACTTTAGGGTAGATCGCTCTTAAGTACTTGTCAAACTTGCAAAACAAAAACACTTGCCTGTTTTTTAAATCACACTCCACAACACTTTCAAAAACAAATGAAAACCTTTTCAAAAGACATACACCTTTGTATACATCCCAACATGGATCATTACAAAGGTTGCCACCACATTGGCCTCTTTTCAAAACATTTTCAAACCCACACACACACAAGCACCATTTCAAACAATTGAAAACAAAAGGCAAGTGATCTAAGCAAGTAACTAAGAGCCCATGGATAACCATGGATAGAAAGGGTGCTAATACCTTCCCTTTCTATAATCTACTCCCCGAACCTAAGAAAACATCTCAGAAGGTTTTTGCTGTGCTTTTTAACCTTTCCTTAGGATAAAATAAAAAGTCGGTGGCGACTCTTGCTCAACCGAAACATTTGCGAAAACAAACGCAAAACGCTAGTCAGTTCTCCCACCGTATCACAGAACTGGCGACTCTGATGGGGAACGTTTTGAAAGTGGAGTAACCTTAGGGCTTAGATCACCTTTGTTTTCAATTGATTGTCTTGTTTGCTTTTACATTTGTGGGCCTTGTATCGGAGTTTTATAGATCCTAACCCGGATCTGGGGATACCTTCTTAGAAAGTAGCAACAAGGCTGTGAGGGAACTGTGCGGGGTATACCGACATGGTTGAAGCAGTCTGCTACGTTGATGTGGCACTTTGGTGTGTACCGGCAACCCTTGAGTTCAGTCAAGGAGAGTACGGGGCCGCCGCGTGGTGTCGTGAAGCATCAACTGACCTTAGGAACCTTAATTGAACCATCTTGGCTTTTTTTAGGGTAGTGAGATAACTGACTTTGGTGCAGTCCGAGGTTGGTTGATACTCGATACTACGCTCAATTGAGGGTTGCTTTCCTGGGATATTTCGGTCTCCAGTTCAGTGGCTAAATCGAAACGATGAACAATGAAAGTAATCCAGTGATATTGGGACCCTTAGAACCCGGTTATTTCTAATAGGACAGGTTGAGCCCACCAAACTTCAAGAGGGTAATACCCAGACCCCATGCAGGCCTAAACCCTAAGGGTTTGTCTTGTGTGACTTGTGTGCCTTACCATGTTTGCCTTTGTGAATATTTGTGTTGTATTTAATCATAACATCATGACATCATACAACATCATGAGCATTGACTAACCATTTCAAGGGTTTCGAATCTTCATCTTTGTTCTTGTTTTATAGGACATGGAAACTGCTCGCAGAAAGACAATTCAGATTAGCCTTGTAAAGATCCCTCCTCAGCTTAAGGAACTCATGTCCAGGATTCCCGAGGGTTCTTCATTCAGTGAGAGACATGGAAGACTCATCAGCTTGGTTAACACCAACATTGAGGAAGATTTGATAAAGGTCCTGTTCCAGTTCTTTGACCCTCTGCATCACTGTTTCACTTTTCCGGATTATCAATTGGTGCCTACATTGGAAGAGTTCTCCCGACTCCTGAAGGTCCCTATCCTTGATCAACTACCCTACAACGGTACGGAAGAGGAACCCAAGCTTGAAGAGATTGCTAAAGCCTTGCACCTACAACCGTCTGACCTCAAGGGACATTGGGAAGTTAGAAGTGGTATCAAGGGGTTCTTAGCCAGGTTCCTGTTTGAGAAGGCCCAAGAATGTTGGAACTCCCTTGACCTACAAGCTTTTGAAGAAGTTATGGCCCTCCTTGTATATGGTTTGGTGTTATTCCCTAACCCAGATCAGCTCATTGATATCAGTGATGTCCAGATCTTCATGACCAGGAATCCTATACCTACGTTGCTGGGGGACATCCTTCACTCATGTTACACTCGAACCATGAGAAGAAGGGGTGTCCTTATGTGTTGCACTCCTCTCCTGGGAAGGTGGTTTATTTCGCACCTTCCACAATCAGTTTTGAAGAACGAGCGGGGTTTGAGATGGTCACAACGGTTAATGACTCTTACGCATGCAGATATACATTGGTGCCCTAGGTCCAGGGAAGACGTCACTATCATTGATCGTTGCGGGGAGTACCCTAATGTTCCTTTATTTGGAATCAAAGGAGGTATTACTTACAACCCATGCCTGGCTTGGAGACAGTTTGGTTATGCTCGGAGGGATGGCCCTCATGACATGTTAATTCCTAACATAGTTTTTGAATTCGACAACGATACTCAAGGACTTCGTCAGAGATTTATCAGAGCTTGGAGAATGCCAAGTAGGATAGACAGCAAGACACTGGGGCACAGGAACTCCATCCCGTTGGAGCCTTATCTCAAGTGGGTATGAGCCCGCTCCCAGAAGTTAGTAATGCCTTATCCTCATATGCTCCCTGTGATCAAAGAACCAGTCTTGGAAGGAGAGGTGTCCTACACCATTCAACATCCTGACATGCCCACGTCCTGGGAAGAGATGCAGAAGAGCTGGATCCAGCTTAAGGAAGAACGGAATTCCCTTGAGACCAGTCTACATGCTAGTGAAAAGAAGGTCCTGGAACTCACCCGCCTACTGCACGAGGAGAGGAATCTCAATACCTACATCGCACCAAAGAGGATGCGCAATGTTTTTTTGCCTTAAGGAGTCATTTTGTAATATTTGGCCCACGGGGCATTTATGTACTAACGAATTTCTCCTTATTAATATGATGTGCGTTCTTTTTTCTTGTCTACAACAAATTTTGAATATTCTAAATCCTTGAATGCATTGCATACATACGCATTCCATTGCACCATATGCATAGCAGGTACCCTATTTCACAGGTTGCTTAATCTCCTTCGCTGTTTATTTTGAACAGTCATCATGAATCCAGACTCCTCCAGTGAGCAAGCAATCAAGGCCCTTCAGGCCCAAAATGCACAGTTTCAAGAGATGGTCCTAAGCCTGGCCCAAGGTCAGCAAGAGTTGAAGACTCTACTCCTGAAGAAGAAGAAGAAAAAGAGGACTGCGTTGTTCAACGCCGGACGCAGATTTGGGAATACACTCCATAATGAAGCTGATCCAACTACTTCTTCTGCTGAGAAAAACAGTCCCCAAGGGGGAGGAGCTCCTAGTCCCGCAGTCTCCGACAACGAGACGGACTATAACGACGACCAATACCCACCTGCTGCTGACAGATACAAGCAGTTGGAGGACCGCTTAAGCACCATGGAAATTCAGAATGTGCCGGGACTGGATTTCGGAGATTTGGGGTTATCTTCTGGAGTAGTAATTCCACACAAGTTTAAGGCACCTGCCTTCGCCAAGTATGATGGGGTCTCCTATCCAAAGCTACATCTAAGGTCGTACGTAAGGAAAATCCAACCTTACACGGCAGATAAGAACCTCTGGATTCACTTCTTCCAAGATAGCCTCTCGGGGTCACAGCTTGAATGGTTTTACCAATTGGATGGAGCTAGCATCCGACACTGGGAAGATTTGGCAACCGCATTCTACAGACAATACCAATACAATTCTGATCTCGCTCCTACGCGTACCCAACTTCAGGGTATGTCTCTAGAAACGGGTGAAAGGTTCAAAGAGTACGCTCAAAAATGGAGAGATTTGGCTGGCAGGGTGCAGCCTCCATTAACTGATCGAGAGCTGGTTGATATGTTCCTAGGGACATTGTCTGGTCCGTTTTTCAATCATTTGGTTGGTAACTCCTCCGCTGGGTTTACAGATTTGATATTGACGGGGGAAAGAATTGAAGCTGGCATCAGGTCAGGCAAGATACAAAAGGCTGCCTCCACCAGTGCTGAGAAGAGGCCGTTTAAGAAAGAAGCAAGTGCCATCTATGGTCCTAGAAGACAAGTCAAGCCCGAAATTCGCCAAGCCGTCAATGCTTTGGTCATCTCGAAACCTGTTGCTGCTCCTCAGCAGTACAATCAACAAAGAAGCGAAAGGCCCAAGAGGCAGTATACCCGACTGAGTATGACCTTATCTCAAATTTTACCCCAACTGTTATCCACCAACCTGGTAACCCTCAAAGAAGCTCCTAAGGTCGTCAACACTGCGTCTCCTAAGTATAACCCGAATGCCCGGTGTGCTTATCATTCTGATAGTCCCGGGCACACTACTGATGATTGTTGGGCCTTGAGAAACAAAGTACAAGATCTGATCGACGCAAAGGAAATTCAGTTTGAAGCACCGGAAAGACCAAATGTTGTAACTGCTCCTATGCCCCAGCATAGAGTAAATGCCATTGAGGAAGAAATGTACGCTGTTTCGGTAAGTGAAGTTGTCACCCCTCTGAAGACCGTTAAGAAGAACCTACTGCGGGCCGGTTTATTTCCGGGATGCGGTGAAGGTTGCATGTTCTGTGCTGTTTCCCTATCTGGTTGTCCCTTGTTGAGGTTAGGCGTCCAAAGCCTAATGGATAGCAAGGAGATTCTATTCAAGAAGTCTGTTGTCCAGTTGGTTCCGATAAAAGAAGTTTCTGTGGTTACCATCTTCAAAAATCCAATCAAGGCTCTCCCGAAGAAGCCTGTTCCAATCATGACTGTTGCACCTGTGATTATTACTGTTCCGGGGCCTCTCCCCTACGTATCTGATAAAGCTATCCCCTGGCATTATGGGGCAGACGTATATGTAAATGGAATCAAACAAGAATTCGACACTAGCGCCAGTATCTGCGATATCACTGGTCCGACCAAGGTCACCCGCAGTGGCAGGCTCTTCTCGCCTGACATTGCACCGCCCGCTATTCGAAAACCCCTCCTTATAACACCCACAAGTTTATCTGTTCCTGTTGCCGATCAAGTTGTTTCCCCTGCTGCCGAGTCATCAAATGCTCGAGGCAAAGGGATTGAAGAAGAGCCTGCCCGGATGGAGGCACCAATACCCATAAATGCTGAGGCCTCCCAACAAGAAATGGAGGAGATCCTGAAAATAATAAAGAAAAGTGATTTCAATGTTGTCGAGCAGCTAGGGCATACGCCCTCCAAGATCTCCATGCTCTCTTTATTGCTATGCTCCGAGGCCCGTGCTAAAGCCTTGATTTCATTTCTCAAAACGGCCCATGTGCCGCAGGAGACAACTGCAGTCCAGTTCACTGATTGTGTAGCAAATCTGACAGTAGACAATGGCTTGGGTTTTTCAGATGCTGACCTGACTGCGAAGGGGAAAGACCACAACGACGCCCTGCATGTCTCTATCAAATGCAGGGGCACTACTCTGGCGCATGTATTGGTGGATACTGGTTCTTCCTTGAATGTCCTACCGAAAAAGGCTTTAGACCGTTTGGATTATGAAGGCCTGGAACTGAAGCCCAGCAACATCATCGTCAGGGCCTTTGACGGTTCAAAAAGGATGGTTCATGGAGAGGTTAACATCCCTATTCGTGTGGGCTCTCAAGTGTTTGACTCTACTTTTTATGTGATGGATATACGTCCATCGTACTCTTGTCTACTAGGTCGACCTTGGATCCATAAAGCTGGGGCAGTGACCTCTACCTTACACCAGAAGCTGAAGTACCCTGTCAGGGGGAAGATCGTCACTGTGCAAGGAGAAGAGGAGTATATGGTGAGTCATTTGAATTCCTTCAGATACATTGAGATGGACGGGGAGTTTATTGAAACCCCCTTTCAGCATTTCAAGGAGGTGCATCCAATTTCAGCAGCAGCAGAAACAACAGTCGAAGAGAATGTTTCCTTGAAGATGGCTTCCCTAAGGGATGCCCGGGCTGTGGTTCAGAAAGGCAATTGTGCAAACTGGGGTCAGCTTCCTGACTTCACTCAGAAGAACGACAAATTTGGGCTGGGCTTTACTGCAGAGGCTCAGAGGGCTGTGCGCAAAGAGAAGGTCAGAAAGGCTCCGGTGTTTATCTCTAGCTCAGGGGTGAATTCTATTGAGGAGGATGTGGAGGAAGCAGAATTTGACAGCTGGATCTACCCGACTACCAGCGACGGACCAAGCAACTGGACGGCGAAGGATTTTACCCCTATCACATTTGTCACGCAGTAATTGATTTCTTTTGATTTCCGATTTGTAACAAACAATATGTTAAAACTTTGTTGGCTCGGTGTCCTACCCGAGGCATCGTAGCTCCATTTGTGAGGGCTTTTTGTATGACATTTTCATATATCATCAATCAAAACATTGGACGTTTGTTGCATTTCAAATCTTGTGCTCTTTTCCTTTCTGTGTTATATATATTGCAAAACAGCTATATTTACACACACTCACTTATACAGGTTTCAATCCACTCTGGATCCCACTGGTAACAGCTCTGCTACCGCCAGTTATGACTTCGGAAATCCGATCAACTTGGCCGAAGACGAAGGTGAAGATGATTGCGAAGTGCCTGGTGAACTCGCAAGACTGCTACTCCAGGAAGAGAGGGCTATTCAACCACATGAAGAGCCTGTGGAAACAATTAACTTGGGTACTGAGACAGATAGGAAAGAGGTCAAGATTGGTGCCAATCTAGAGCTCAGCGTGAAGCAACGATTAATCCAGATGCTACAAGACTACATGGAGATTTTTGCTTGGTCCTATGAAGATATGCCCGGTTTGGATGCCGACATTGTAGTTCATCACCTGCCAACCAAGGAAGATTGCCCTCCGGTAAAGCAAAAAGTTCGACGGATGCGTCCAGAGATGTCTGAGAAGATCAAGGCCGAGGTTATGAAACAGTTTGATGCCGGTTTCCTGGCAGTGACATCTTACCCTCGGTGGGTTGCCAATGTGGTACCAGTGCCAAAGAAGGACGGTAAAGTCAGAATGTGTGTCGACTACAGGGACTTGAACAGGGCCAGCCCCAAGGATGACTTCCCCCTACCTCACATTGATGTCCTTGTTGACAACACATCTCAACACAAGGTGTTCTCCTTCATGGATGGTTTTTCAGGGTATAATCAGATTAAGATGGCTCCAGAAGATATGGAGAAGACTACATTTGTGACTCAGTGGGGGACCTTCTGTTATAAGGTCATGCCATTCGGATTGAAAAATGCTGGGGCAACCTATCAACGTGCCATGGTTGCTTTATTTCATGATATGATCCATCATGAGATTGAGGTATACGTTGATGACATGATTGCAAGGTCTCAAACTGAGGAGGAGCATCTTGACCATCTGAGGAAGTTATTTGACCGACTTAAGTTGTACAAGCTAAGATTGAATCCCAACAAATGCACCTTTGGGGTAAGATCCGGAAAATTGCTGGGTTTCATTGTAAGTGATAAAGGTATTCAGGTGGACCCTGCCAAGGTAAAAGCCATACAAGAGATGCCGACTCCAAGAACAGAGAAAGAAGTCAGAGGCTTCCTGGGACGACTGAATTACATTGCCCGATTCATCTCACATCTGACCGCTACTTGTGAGCCAATCTTCAAATTGCTGAAGAAAGATCAAGTAGTACGCTGGAATGATGAATGTCAAGCCGCCTTTGAAAGGATAAAGGAATATCTCCAAGAGCCACCCATTCTTATGCCACCGGTGGAAGGAAGACCTCTGATACTATACTTGACAGTACTTGACAATTCAATGGGGTGTGTGCTGGGGCAGCATGACGAGTCTGGCCGAAAACAGCACGCTATTTATTACTTGAGCAAAAAGTTTACCGACTGTGAGTCTCGTTACTCACTGCTTGAGAAAACTTGCTGCGCTCTTGTATGGGCTGCTCGCCGGCTGAGACAGTATATGCTGATTCACACTACTTTATTGATTTCAAAAATGGATCCCATCAAGTACATATTTGAAAAGCCCGCTCTGTCTGGAAGAATAGCGAGATGGCAAATGATCTTAACAGAATATGATATCCAGTATACAACTCAGAAAGCAATTAAGGGAAGTGTACTGGCGGATCATTTGGCACACCAACCTGTGGACGATTACCAATCATTAAACTTTGATTTTCCGGATGAAGATATCATGGTGGTAACTGACTGTGAAGTACCTGGACCGGATGAAGGACCTGAGGAAGGATCCCGATGGTCTATGCATTTTGATGGAGCCTCCAATGCTTTGGGTAACGGCGTCGGCGCTGTAATCATATCTCCCAAAGGAACTCATACTCCACTCACCGCCCGATTATGTTTCAACTGCACCAACAACATGGCAGAATATGAGGCATGTATCATGGGTTTACAAGCTGCAATCGACTTGAGGATCAAATTTCTAAGTGTCTTCGGAGATTCCGCTCTTGTGATCAATCAGATCAAAGGCGAGTTGGATACGAAACACCCGAATCTTATTCCTTACAAGGAGTATGTGTCGACCTTGCTTCCCCACTTTGAAGAGATAACTTTTGAGCACTTCCCTAGAGAGGAGAATCAGCTAGCGGACGCCCTAGCTACGATGTCTTCAATGTTCAAAGTTAAATAGGATAATGAGGCTCCCCGAATCATCATCTGGAAGTTGGATGAACCGGCATACTGCTGCGAGCTCGAGGCTGAGAAGGTTATTGAAAAACCCTGGTATCATGAGGTGAAGAGGTACTTGGAAGCTCAGGAATACCCTGAAGGTGCATCTGTCAATGATAAGAAGTTCATGAGGAGGTTTGCCGCAAAATTCTTCCTCAGCAACGACATTCTCTACAAACGGAATCATGATTCAACTCTGCTACGTTGTGTGGATAAGGCAGAAGCAGAGAAAATCATGAGGGAACTGCATGAAGGTACATTTGGAACACATTCCAGTGGACACACCATGGCTAAGAAAATCCTTCGGGCAGGATATTTTTGGTCCACAATGGAAGCCGATTGTTACCAACACTCCCGAACTTGTCATAAATGCCAGATCTATGCTGACAAGGTGCATATCCCTCCGGTTCCTTTGAATGTCTTGACGGCACCTTGGCCTTTTGCAATGTGGGGCATCGATATGATCGGTGAGATCCGACCGACAGCATCCAATGGGCATCGCTTCATCTTGGTGGCAATCGATTACTTCACGAAGTGGGTTGAGGCAGCTTCCTATGCCACAGTAACCAAGAGTGTCGTGGCACGTTTCATCCGGCATAATCTAATCTGTCGGTACGGCGTCCCGGAAAGAATCATTACGGACAATGGTACCAATCTCAATAACAAAATGGTCACTGAACTCTGTGAACAATTCAAGATACAGCACCACAATTCTTCTCCCTACCGGCCGAAGATGAATGGGGCTGTAGAGGCAGCCAATAAGAATATCAAGAAAATTGTGCAGAAGATGACAGTGACCTATAAAGATTGGCACGAGATGTTACCATTCTCTCTGCATGGGTACCGTACCTCAGCCAGAACGTCAACCGGGGCAACTCCCTTCTCCTTGGTCTATGGCATGGAGGCAGTCTTGCCAATTGAAATCCAGATACCCTCTCTCCGGATAATGAAGGATGCAGACTTGAATGAAGATGATTGGATTCAGACTCGACTTGATCAATTAAATCTGATTGACGAAAAGAGGCTCACTGCTATCTGTCATGGTCAAACGTATCAAAAACGGATGATCAGGGCATTTAACAAGAAAGTCAAACCACAAGAGTATCAAGTTGGGGACCTGATAATCAAACGCATCATCCTCCCTCAAAATGATCCCAGGGGCAAATGGACCCCTACGTATGAAGGGCCATTTGTGGTTAAGCGTGTGTTCTCAGGAGGAGCCATGATCCTAACCACCATGGATGGTGACGACCTTCCTCACCCCGCCAATGCAGACATAGTGAAAAAATACTACGCATAAATAAAAGACCCGCTAGGTTGACATACCTAGGCAAAAATAAGGGCTTCCCGGCGAACCAAAAGGGTTCGGGCAAAAATAAGGGATGAAATGAATAAAAATCTGTACACCCGGCAAGTCGAAAACCTGAAAAGGCGGCTTGGGCAAAAATGGGTATCCCGGTGGACTGAAAACCCGAAAGGGCGGTCCAGGCAAAAGTTAGGGATAAAAGCGTAACACTATGTCTCATTGGATCCTTTCGCATCCGGAATTCGGCATCAACTATCTGGCTCCAGATTTAGGCATCGACCAATCAGCTTCATCTTCAACTAGGCAGCAAAGCGATGAGATGTTCGAAGACATAAAGGCGATAGCAGAGTTGGAACCCAGTGGGATTGTTCACATAGCTGTTTTGTTTCTTTTTCAAATTGTAAACTCTCTGTTATTTGGCGGCATCCTCTTACTAGGATGTCAGCCTCTTGTACAAAAAACGCCTATTCACAGGCAAAGTTCAAATCAATACAAATTCACTTGTCCATACAAATTACCATTGTTTTCCTTTTTTCTGTTTTGTCTTGTGAAGAACGTCCAATGTTCATTTTTGATATATGCATTTGACATTAAAATCGCTGATTCATAAATATTTGCGTATGAAACAAAAGATCAATTACAGGTGACATCGGAAACAGAGGCAATGTGAAGTTGTCCGATGCAGTCTGATTGCTTTGTCCGCCAAGGTACCCGGTTAGATTTAACTGAAGGATGTGACCAAATCATCTCAACGCCCCGCAGAGTAAGACAAGAGTCGGCAATACTCTCCCCAAGCTGAGTTGATTCCCCTTCAATCCTGAAAAGGCAAAACGTTCCCCGGCAGGTCTTAAAGCTTATCCCCAGTAGATTCTGGAAGCTTGTTCCCTGCAGAATACGGACGTCTCTCCCGAGTCTTATTTAGAGTTATTTCCTCACAAGGACTTATAACTGGGTTATCCTCAGCTAATCGCCACGGAAGATCGCCCCCAACAAGGTTCTTTCAATCCCCAGCGGAGTTTATCTTTCAATCCCCAGCGGAGTTTATCTTTTGATCCCCAGCGGAGTTTATCTTTCGATTCCCAGCGGAGTTTATCTTTCAAATCCCCAGCGGATTTTATCTTTGGTATCCCCAGCGAATTTTATCTTTGGTACCCCCAGCAGAGTTTATCATCACTATCCCCGGTGGGATCCATCATTAAAGTCCTCAACAGGCCTCTTATCAAAACTTCGGCCAAGTATCTCTTCCCCAGAGCAACTCCCCGGCCGTTCGTCAAGGATTTACTTTCCTAAGACGAAGATACATTCATAAACATTTCACACTTTCATACATCTCGCTTACATACATGATAAAGTGCATACACCGCTGTCTCATGTTAAAACATCACGCATATTATACATCATGACATTGCATACAACTTATGTTTTGGCCTTTTCAGAAAAAAAGACAATCCCAAAAACAACTACCTTCAACTGTCACAATTCCAGACTCGATTCCTGTATCTAGCCAGGGCACGTCTGAAGAGTTCGAAGATTCGATTCCTGTATCCAGCCAGGGCACATCTATCATCTGTTGACCACGTTTCCAGACTCGATTCCTGTATCTAGCCAGGGCATGTCTGAAAAGTTCGAAGATTCGATTCCTGTATCCAGCCAGGGCACATCTATCAACTGTCACGTTTCCAGACCCGATTCCTGTATCTAGCCAGGGCACGTCTGAAGAGTTCGAAGATTCGATTCCTGTATCCAGCCAGGGCACATCTATCAACTACAACATTTCCAGATTCGATTCCTGTATCCAGCCAGGGCATATCTGTTGACCACGTTTCCAGACTCGATTCCTGTATCTAGCCAGGGCATGTCTGAAAAAGTTCAAAGATCCGATTCCTGTATCCAGCCAGGGCACATCTATCAACTACAACATCTCCAGGTTCGGTTCCTGTATCTAGCCAGGGCATATCTGAGAGTGATCATTTCCAGACTCGATTCCTGTATCTAGCCAGGGCACGTCTGAAGAGTTCGAAGATTCGATTCCTGTATCCAGCCAGGGCACATCTATCAACTACAACATTTCCAGACTCGATTCCTGTATCTAGCCAGGGCACGTCTGAAGAGTTCGAAGATTCGATTCCTGTATCCAGCCAGGGCACATCTATCAACTACAACATCTCCAGGTTCGGTTCCTGTATCTAGCCAGGGCACGTCTGAAGAGTTCGAAGATTCGATTCCTGTATCCAGCCAGGGCACATCTATTAACAACTATTTCCAGACTCGATTCTTGTATCTAGCCAGGGCACGTCTGAAGAGTTCGAAGATTCGATTCCTGTATCCAGCCAGGGCACATCTATTAACGACTATTTCCAGATTCGACTCCTGTATCCAGCCAGGGCACATCTGTGAGCAACCGATTGTAGATTCGACTCCTGTATCCAGCCAGGGCACATCTGCATAAGGAGATTGAAGATCAAACACCTGTAACAAGCCAGGAAAACATCCGTCTTTCTCAAATATACAAGTTTCTCGCTAAGGAATCTCTTATGCGATCGACACTTCCAAATGGCATCTATAAGCCCATTCCCGACAAGGTTCTGTCACGTCTCCAGATGGCATCTATAAGCCCATCTCCCTATCTACCGCCTCTCCAAATGGCATCTGTAAGCCCATTCCCGCCATCACATCGCTGATACTCTACTAAGCGAGTGCAAATTTTCGGGCACTCTGGTGTCCAATCTCCTTTTACCTTCGAGTCGCGAAAGGCAAACTCGCCAATCTAACTCTTCAGGTTCAAGAAGATTGAACAGGGGCAACTGTTGTACCCTAAAATTCGCCCTCCCTTTCTCCAGGAAACCATCTTAGATTTTTCAAAGTCCCCTGAAACAAATCCAAGTCCTGAGTTATCCTTTTGCCCAAGCAAGTCACTTACAAGAGCAAGATGATCTCACAAACTCCAGAAACAACGCTTTCATCTTGAGGAAAATCAAATTCTAAGTGCTTAGAATGTTTCTTTAAATAAGTGTTTTTTTAGAAAAATCAGCGCTTCAGAACTTCTGGACCCATTCCAGGTGAAGACGGTCAGAAGTTGCAAGCTTGGCTCAGCGTGGTCAGAAGTTGGCTCTTCAGCAGCTACATCAGTTCAATCAGAAGTTGTAAACGTGGTTTAGAATGTAAGCCTCAAACAGAACATGCCCCTTCAGCAGTTACACAAGCTCAGTCAGAATTTGCTAAAGGAATGCAAGAGAAACAGGAAAGTATGAAGGCTCCTTCAGAACAGGTTGAAATCAGAAGATGAAAGGTCAGAAGGATAGGTGTCACATTGATACAGAATCTCTAAGTCCAGATTGTCCAGAAGTAAATCCAAGGAACGTACCAGAAAACCAGGAGAATCTCCAGAGCTTGCTAAGACAACAGATAGCCAAGGCCAGAGCATGGTTTACGCTGCTGATTCAACGCTGGTTTCCATTACCAGAATGTTGGTATTGACAGGTCTTGTCACCATTTAATGCCCATTAATGCTTCCAACCACTCCTGAGCATTCACGTGTGGCTTGGAAAATGCTTTTGCACAGATTCTGGCATGGGTCTTCACGCCACCGCCCACTTCAGAGGTCACTTCTCCCCAATCTACGCCTGCTGCTGCAACCTAGGCTGAAAGATAGCTGTTATCACAACTTCCCAGGAATTTCTGTCAAAGAACAAATTCAAACTCTGTTGGCGCCTTAAATGTTCAAGGCATCCACAAGAACTTTGCCTATAAATAGAGAGCTTCCACCACTGCAAAAGGCGTTCAAGAAAAAGAAACAGAAAAATTGCTAAGAGAGAAACGAAACTCCCAGCAACGTAGCATTCTGAAACTCTGCCAAAATCTCCAGCTTTGTTTCATAACTTTAAGTTTCTCACCTTCAAACTTCATCAAATATCCAGTTTTTTCTGTAAACCAAAAACACCCTTTCCAAACTTCTGACCCTACATACGTATACACCTTTACTTCCCCTTTTTCAAAGAAAATCTGTCCAGAACACCACCAGAGCCAAAAGCTAACTTTCACCCACCAACTTTTCCAAACAGTCAGGTAAGCACCTGCTGACCCTCATCACACTGTTAAGCATCATCAGCTGTACATATTCAAGTAACATAATGTAAATATTCATGTTATTGCTGTTTATGTTCTGAGGACTCTCATACCTCAGAACGTCCTGAGCCAGTATAGGACTTGCCTGTGACCCTGGTGATTCTGACCTCTGAAACATTTTTGCTATTTTGCTGGATCTGTTCCAAATATGTTTCCTGTTTTGTGGAGTAATAACAGAATTGCAGATGTTCTGATTAGTACAGGGAAAAGCCAAATGCTGACTTTGACGTTAGCACATCTGAAGTCTGTCTTGCTGTCAATGACATCAGAACCTCTGAGAGTTATTGCCTTTTCAGCAGAATCAGAACTTCTGGTTTCTCCACTAACAAACTTCTGTCTTGCAGCGCAGGGAAATCAGAACTTCTGATTTCCCCACTAACAGGGTTCTGTTTTGCAGGTTCTAGAGTCAGAAGTTCTGACTCATCCAGTTTCACCAACAGGTTGATCATCTGACAGCGGATCTGGGTCAGAACTTCTGATGGCCTCCCAACAGTGCGCGGGCTCCCTCTCTCTCTATATATCTTGTTTTTTGCTATTTTCTTTTTTGTCTATTTTTCTCGTTGAACCCCCCATGTACAAATGTGTATCCCCCTCCCCTAATTGTTGTAATAGCGTAGGATTTTACATTTCCGCTTCTTATTGCTAGTAATTAGGATGTGTATGACAAGATAAAATCAATGAAATAGAAAAACCTAATTCAAAGAAAAACTCTTGTATGCAATAAAACACACTTGCACACTAACACCCCTAGGGTTACATCCACTTGTTGCCTTTCAAAATTGGGCCATATTGCATGTTAGGTCTCTTTGGGCAAAACAAACAAATTGAATGATCATGGTCCCTCGATAATATTTTTTTAACAAACAGACAAAATGATCAAGTCCCTTAAGGAAAATGCCCAAAGATACTTGGCACCATTGCAATTATGGTCTAAAACGATGACCCGCGCCCGTCCCTTTCACATCCTAACACAAGATTGTCCGCCAAATACAATGGTGGAACAAAATTGTTAAAAGGGTTAGAAAACATAACAAAACCTTTGAGAACTTTAGGGTAGATCGCTCTTAAGTACTTGTCAAACTTGCAAAACAAAAACACTTGCCTGTTTTTTAAATCACACTCCACAACACTTTCAAAAACAAATGAAAACCTTTTCAAAAGACATACACCTTTGTATACATCCCAACATGGATCATTACAAAGGTTGCCACCACATTGGCCTCTTTTCAAAACATTTTCAAACCCACACACACACAAGCACCATTTCAAACAATTGAAAACAAAAGGCAAGTGATCTAAGCAAGTAACTAAGAGCCCATGGATAACCATGGATAGAAAGGGTGCTAATACCTTCCCTTTCTATAATCTACTCCCCGAACCTAAGAAAACATCTTAGAAGGTTTTTGCTGTGCTTTTTAACCTTTCCTTAGGATAAAATAAAAAGTCGGTGGCGACTCTTGCTCAACCGAAACATTTGCGAAAACAAACGCAAAACGCTAGTCAGTTCTCCCACCGTATCACAGTAAACAACTTTGTATTAGGATGTTAAACGGGTCAGGCGCGGGTCATCGTATAGACCATGATAGCAATTATGTTAAGTATTTTTGGAAAATTTCCGAGGGACTAGATCATTTTGTATAGGCAACCAAGATAGCATCATCGAGGGACTATGATCTTTTGTTTTGTTTTTGTTTTGCCAAAGTACCCAACATGCATAACATGGCCCATTTTTAAGGCAACAAGTGGATGTAACCCTAGGGGTGCAAGTGCGTATTGTGTATTGGTTTTCATGCATTTTTGTCTTTGTATTAGGTCAAGCTACTTGTTAATTTTGGATTTTTGCATACAAACCCTAATCTCTAATCATGGCATAATTGAAAGCGTAAATGCGTAAAATAAATCTACCACTATTATAACATGATTATGGGGAGGGGGATACATTTTTGAATGGGGGAATATTTGACAAGAAATTAAAACCCTAATTTTACTATTACATCCAAATTGAATAAATGACATAAATAATAATGCAATAATATTTAAATAAACAAATTAAATAAATATACAAAATAATATGAATATGCAAAAAGGTTTTTGTTTATTTTTATGTATGTAAAAATATTTAATGTAAAAAGAAAGAAATAAATAAATAAAAATATTAATTTTATTTGGTTAAGGGTAAAATCCTAATTTTCTTTAAGAAAATAAATATATTAATTATATTATTTATATACAATAAAATAAAATGGTGTATATACAAAAAATAAAATATATTTAGAAAAAAGTATTTTTTTAAGTATAAATAATAATAATAAAAATAAAAGTATAGTGTTTTTATGTTTTTATTCTAAAGTGTCTATTAAATAAAATAAAAGTATGTATATATATTAATCATATTAAATATGTACAATGAAAAATAAAATAAAAATATATACAAGACAAAAAAATATATTTAGAACAATATTTTTTTTAGTATAAATAAAATAAAGAATAAAAATAAAGGTATAATATTATTATTTATTATTTCCAAAATTTCAATAAATAAAAGTATATACTAATTAAATTATTTTTCATGTTAGAAAGAAATAAAATAAAATATAAAATAAATGTAAAAAAATTATAAAAATATTTGTTGGGTATTTTTATATTTAGAAAATAAGAAAACAAAATCAGAAATGAAAATAAAATGGAAAAATACAAAAGTATGAAGAAATGGACCAGGGGGGTGCAAAAAGTAAAAGGGGGGGTGTCAATAGTGAGCCAGGACCAAGCCCAGCCCAACAAGCTTCATCTTCAACCTCTGTTCAAAATTCGCGCGCGCCCTGTACACAAAGGCTAGATCTTGTATACGAGCTCTATTGCAAAAACACAT
The DNA here is from genome assembly GCA_948472305.1 of Vicia faba. Lineage (NCBI taxonomy): Eukaryota > Viridiplantae > Streptophyta > Magnoliopsida > Fabales > Fabaceae > Vicia > Vicia faba. The sequence continues at coordinate 855,911,109 of OX451735.1, read as the reverse complement.
AACATCAAAGTTGTAGAGCTTTTCAAGACGAATTCAACCATATAAAAACTTGTCTTAACTCTCAAAGACCAGAGAGAATTTCTCTGGCCCCAAATCCTAACCTAATTTTTTCAGTATGTTCATGGATCAAATTCTCTTAGCATGCTTAACTAAAATGAAAATTGAGCACATGTACATCTTCATGGCAATGAATACTACATTTCTTATTCACAAACCTAAGTCTAAATGTTCCTAAATAGAGAGAGAGGAAGTTGATAAAAACCTGTTTCAGCCGACTTCGTGTATGGCAATGTGGAGCTTTTCAACAAGGCCTGAGATGTCTGGGAGCTTGCTTGAACTTCACTTGACCTTCTCCAATGTCTAGCTTGCCTTGAATGCACTTGAACAAGCCTATAGAACTCAACCTGCACAAGCTCAAATTGAAAATGGAAAACCCTGTAAATGGAGTTACAGTTGGTGTTTAAGGTTTGGGATAGCTTGGATGAGTTGTATGGAAGGTGTTTGAACAGGTTTGAGGCAAAACGCACGAGCAAATTGTGCTATGGAAGTCAAAATGCAGATGTTGCCCTGTTTTACAAATGGAGGGTGATTTTGAGCTATGGGATGTTTGAGGGCCCAAAGGGTCGTGTTTTAGGCTTAAGGGGATGTGAGAATATTTTTTCAAAATGCTTGCAAAGGTTGGTTTTTGTTGAGGTTCAAGTTCTTGTGTTTTGGACAAATTTCTTAGTTATGAAGCAAAGTGTGTGAAGTAAAGTGAAACAGGCATGTATAAGCTATCCATATGATTAAACCCTCTGCTCTTAGCCTCTCTTATTTTTGGATTTGATTTGCTGCATAAGATATGGACCAATGCTCAAGAAATCAGTTTTGACATAAAGCAAGATTTAAGCAAAAATGGTAATGTTGTTTTTTCTATTTAAGGATTAATCTAATATGCAATGTTCTAATGACCAAAACAATTCCTTAGACCAATGGTTTTGCACTTAATTATTGAGTGTGGAATGGTTTTGAGGCCTGTAATCTAGTGCAAAGCAAGCTGATTTGAATTTGCAACTTGTATCACAATGAACATGCCATGGATGAAAAGTGAGTTTTTTCCAACTTCAAGCCTTCGATTCTCCCTAACCACAAATGAGTTTGGAGAGTTCTTGGACATTTTGGAAAGCTTGAAACATGATCTACAATCCATATTTGAAATTAAATTTTATATTCCAAGTGGAACTATGTGAAAATGGCCATGAAGATAGGTCAAAATGCTGCCTAAACTACGGCAAAATTTCACTAAGTTAAAAGTTTTAGGGACCCTTGTTCTAAAACTCATAACTTGAGATCCAAGCTTTTTTTTAGAAAACTTTGTGAATCAAAGTTGTATAATTTGTAGAGGACTAAAACTTTCATGTTGTAGGTTTTGTTTGAATCCAAATGCATCATGGTGAAAATGTTGGGCAAAGTTAGGAAAAATTAAGAAAATTTCATAACTTAGAAAAATTCTAAGTTATGAAAATTTTCAACTTTAAACCCTAATTTGCAAAAATGGGTTTCTTGATGAACAAGTTTCATATTTTGACACATATTGATGAAAAATGACCCTTGGCACTTGACTTTGACCAAAAAGTCAAAGTTTGACTTTTCAATATACAGTCAAAATTTGATCAGTTGACTGAAAACTTCATTTGTCCATCCAATGCAATTGAGATCTTTTGAACCTTGTGAATAGGTCAAGATGATACCATTGAGTCCTTAAATACATGATTGAACCCAATTTTCCATTGGCTAGGTCAAAAATCAAAAATTGCCCTTGTGCAGTCAAAACCCTAAAAATGACCATTTTGCCCTTTTGGTGATCTGATCAAATTTCTTGAGGAGTTATGGTACAAACTTGATCAAATGGTTCATATGAGTTCATAATATTGATGTGGATCAAAAATTGTGAGGTTTGACTGTAAATTGGCCACAATTGACTTTTTCCCTAATACAACTGATTTCTAGGTCAACTGTCCAATTGACTGGGCAAAAATTTGATTCAAGGCTTGAAACTTGGTAGAGGTAATCTTGTAAGTACAACATGAAGTATGAAAGTCACTTTGAGTGTTGAAAGTCCAAAAATCTCTGTGCAAATTCAAACCCTAATTTAGGTCAACAGTCCAAGGAGATGTCTTGAGCAGAGCAAACCCTAGCTTGATCTTGAGTTCAAGGAGCCTTGTGATGAGAAATGTTGCTAAAATGAGAGAGAAAATTTTGGGGTACAACAGTTGCCCCTATTCAATCTTCTTGAACCTGAAGAGTTATATTGGCGAATCTGCCTTTCGTGACTCGAAGGTAAAAGAGGATTGGACACTAGAGTGCCCGTGAATTTGCACTCGTCAAAATGTAGCTGAGGGAATGGGCTTAAAGATGCCATTTGGAGATGGTAGAATATTGCTGGAGATGGGCTTAAAGATGCCATCCAAGACTGTTTTTCGAGAATTTAGGAGAATGAACGTCAGAAAGGTATCCGTGTCTGGAACGTATCCAAGTTGTATCTGGAGATTTGATTTGTGTGAGCAAAGGAATAATGTCCGTGTCTGGAGCGTATCTAAGTTGTAACTGTATTTAACTCTTGAATGAATATCAGAATGATTGCCGTGTCTGGAGTGTATCTGGGCTGGGGAATAGGTTTGAATGAGTGACAAAATGGCAACCGTGTCTGGAGCGTATCTGAACTGTATCTGAAGTTAAGATCTGTATGAGTAGCAGAATGACTTATGTGTCTGGAGTGTATCCGTACTGTAACTGGGATCTGGGCAAGTGACAGAATGACTTCCGTGTTTGGAGCGTATCTAGTCTGAAGTTGATAGTTGAATCTGAATGAGAAATAGAATGGCTTCCGTGTCTGGAGCGTATCTAGTCTGTCTCTGATTGCTGAAGTCTGAATGAGTAGTAGAATGACCGCCGTGCCTGGGGTGTATCCGTACTGTATCTGAAATACGAGACCTGAATGAGTAGCAGAATGACTTCCATGTCTTGGAGCGTATTTGTACTATATCTGAGATCTTTGAACATTTGTTAGAGGTAGCTTTTAATCTTATCCTGAAAAAGGTAAAATGTTAGCTAAAACACACAAAGTTATGTTGCATGACATGTATGATGCAATAAAATGGGTTCTATCAATGTTTATGATATATGAATGTAATGGATGCGTATGTAAGCTGAGTAGCCGTCCTGCTGAGGAAAATAAATCCTTGATAGCTGGAGATAATGAAATCTTTGACTGCTGTTGGGGGAAATAAACCCTTGACTGCTGCTGGAGATTCAAAATCTTTGATTGCTGAGAATGAGAAATCCTTTGGACTACTGCTGGGGATTGAAAATCCTTGGTGGCTTGCGGGGATTAACAAAAGCTTTGACGACTTCTGTGGGGAGTTGAGAATCCTTCATGACTTTCCTGGCGGATAAGGAAAACTCTGACGATCTCTATTGGGGAATTAAAACCTGGGAGGCTTCAACTGGAGAAATGAGAACAAGAATCTTCGTTCTGCTGGGAAATAACTCTGGGGAGAATGCTTATCCTGTTGGAGAGTTTTCAAAATCTTGGGTTGTATGCCAATATATTAGGAAGCAAAAATGAGAATCTTCATTCAGGCGTTTGGGTCAGGAGGTTGGGTGTATGCCAATCTTTTGGGGTTTTAAGAATGAGAATCTTCATTCTGTTAAGGGTATCAGAAGGTTGGGATACGCCAATCTTCTAAGGTTTTAAGAATGAGAATCTTCAGTCTGTTAAGGGTATCAGGAGGTTGGGAGTATGCCAATCTTATGAGGTTTTATCCTTGGTTGGGGATAGAACAAAAGTTAACTGTTATCTGGTTGATTTCCAGGTTTTAAGATAACTTGCTGGAGGATTTGGAGAAATCAGATGATCTCCACTGTGGTTTAGAGGTTGAAGTTTTGGACTCCGTTGGGGAAGAAGGTTTCATCTTCACTAGGGGTTTGTAGTTCAAAGTCTTCTGGCTCCACTGGGGGTCGGGAGTTTAGAAACTTAGCTCGGATGGGAATTTTGAAACTTAACTCCGCTGGGGATATGTACTTCAAGGTTCTGGCTCTGTTGAGGATCTGAATGACATATTGCAGGGGATTTCTTCTTGAATAGCTTAAAGACATTTTCCTATACTTTCAACCTATCAGTAATTATCCTTTCTCATTTTACTTTATTTGTAGGCAGTGATTATATTCAAATGCATATGCTCATTTAATAAATCATTGGAAGTTTTCAAATAAAAACACAAGTGTAAAAAGAAAGAAAAGGCAAACAAATTTATGCACTTTGAAGTATCTTTGTATTAACTTTGTGTAAGTATTTTGTACAAAGGAGACAGACATCCTAGTAAGAGAATGTTGTCATAGAAAATGAGAAAAATTTATACAAAGAAGGATGGCTATGTGTAACAATTCCACGGGGTTCCCATTCTGCTATAGCCTTTGTAACCCTGAGTATCTTGTCCATTCGTTGCCTTGTTCGACGATGATTAAGTTGATCAGAAGTCTGGAGCTTGTCCGTGAAGAGATTGTCCTCAAAGTGATCTGACGAGACATAGTCATACGCTTTAATTCCCTAACTTTTGCCTGGACCGCCCATTTCGGGTTTTCGATCCACCGGGAAACCCTTTTTTGCCCAAGTCGCCCTTTCGGGTTTTCAACTTGCCGGGCGTACAAATTTTTTATTTATCCCTAATTTTTGCCTGAACCGCCCTTTCGGGTTTTCGATTCACCGGGATGCCCTTTTTTGCCCAAGTCGCCTTTTTAGGTTTTCGACTTGTCGGGTCGTTTATGCGTAGTATCTTTTGACTATGTCTGCGTTCGCAGGGTGCGGCAGGTCGTCGCCGTCCATGGTGGTTAGAATTATAGCCCCACCAGAAAATATGTTTTTGATCACAAAAGGTCCTTCGTAAGTAGGAGTCCACTTGCCCCTGGGATCACTTTGCGGAAAGATGATCCGCTTGATTACAAGATCTCTGACTTGATATACCTGACGTCTGACTTTCTTGTTGAAAGCCTTGATCATCCGTTTTTGATACGTCTGACCATGACAAACAGCAGTAAGTTTCTTCTCGTCGATCAAATTAAGTTGATCAAGCCGGGTCTGAATCCAATCGTCTTCACTTAAACCAACATCCTTCATAATCCTCAAGGAAGGGATCTGAACTTCCATAGGTAAGACAACTTCCATGCCATATACCAAAGAAAATGGGGTTGCCCCAGTTGAAGTACGCGCCGTGGTACGATATCCGTGCAGAGCAAACAGTAACATCTCATGCCAGTCCTTGTAGGTGACAGTCATCTTTTGAATGATCTTCTTGATATTTTTGTTCGCAGCTTCAACATCACCGTTCATCTTTGGCCGATAGGGAGATGAATTGTGATGTTGAATTTTGAACTGCTTGCACAGAGCGGTGATCACAGTGTTATTCAGGTTTGTACCGTTGTCTGTGATGATCCTGTCGGGGATACCATACCGGCATATGAGGTTCTGCTTGATGAAGCGGGCAACCACATTCTTTGTAACGGAGGCGAAGGAAGCTGCTTCAACCCACTTGGTAAAGTAATCAATAGCCACTAGGATGAAGCGATGTCCATTGGATGCCGTAGGCTTGATCTCTCCAATCATGTCAATTCCCCACATTGCGAATGGCCAAGGAGCTATTAGGACATTGAGAGGAACTGGAGGAATATGTACCTTGTCAGCATAGACTTGGCATTTGTGGCAAGTACGAGCGTATTGATGACAGTCAGCTTCCATGGTAGACCAGTAGTAGCCTGCCCTTAGAATCTTCTTAGCCATCGTATGTCCGCTCAAGTGGGTGCCAAATGTGCCACTATGCAGTTCAGTCATGATCTGCTCAGCTTCAACCTTGTCCATACAACGAAGCAGAACACAATCATGGTTGCGCTTATATAGGATACCATTGCTCAGGAAGAACTTGGCAGCAAATCTCCTTAAAAACTTTTTGTCATTGACTGAAGCTCCTTCAGGGTATTCTCGAGTCTTGAGATACCTTTTGATTTCATGAAACCAGGGTTGTTCCACTACTTCTTCGGTATTGATCTCATGATAGTGCGCAGGTTCGTTCATTCGCTCGACGGTGATTTGGGGAGCCTCATTATCCCAGTTGAGTTTAAACATGGAAGACATTGTAGCTAGAGCATCCGCTAGCTGATTTTCTTCTCGCGGGAAGTGCTCGAAGGTAATCTGCTCGAAATGAGGTAATAATGTCAGGACATGTTCTTTGTATGGGATAAGATTAGGATGTTTAGTGTCCCATTCTCCTTTGATTTGACTGATAACCAAAGCTGAGTCCCCAAATACAACCAAAGATTTGATTCCTAGGTCAATCGTAGCCTTGGGACCAAAGATACAAGCTTCATACTCGGCCATGTTGTTGGTGCAGCTGAAGCAGAGTCTAGCAGTGAAAGGTGTATGGCAACCTTCTGGAGAGATAAGTACCGCACCGACACTGTTTCCAAGTGCATTTGAAGCACCATCAAAGTATAAGGTCCATTGGGATCCTTGTTCAGGTCCGTCATACAGTCTGTTACCTTTAATGTCGTCCAATGTCATAATGTCTTTGTGAGGGAAGTCTAACTTCATAGATTGGTAATCTTCGACGGCTTGATGAGCTAGATGGTCAGCTAGTACACTCCCCTTTATAGCTTTTTGGGTTGTGTACTGGATATCATACTCAGTCAGGATCATTTTCCATCTAGCGATTCTTCCGGATAAAGCAGGCTTCTCGAAGATGTACTTGATCAGATCCATTTTAGAAATCAGCAGAGTGGTATGTGTCAACATATACTGCCTTAACCGGTGAGCAGCCCATACCAAAGCGCATCAAGTTTTCTCGAGCAGTGAGTAGGGAGTCTCACAGTCGGTAAACTTTTTGCTAAGGTAATAAATGGCATGCTCTTTTCGGCCAGACTCGTCATGTTGGCCCAGTACACACCCCATTGAATTATCCAAAACAGTCAGATACATGATTAAAGGTCTTCCTTCGACGGGTGGCATCAAGGTAGGAGGTTCCGGCAAATACTCCTTGATCTTATTGAAAGCAGCTTGACAGTCATCGTTCCATTCAACCACATAATCTTTCTTCAATAGCTTGAAGATTGGCTCACAGGTAGATGTTAGGTGAGAGATGAACCTTGCAATATAGTTTAGGCGTCCCAAGAAACCTCTAACCTCCTTCTCAGTGCGGGGGGCAGGCATTTCTCGTATTGCTTTGACTTTAGCAGGATTGACTTCAATGCCTTTGTTGCTGACGATGAATCCCAAGAGTTTACCAGACCTGAATCTGAAAGTGCACTTGCTAGGGTTCAGTCTGAGCTTATACTCCTTCAATCTGACAAACAGCTTTTGCAGATGGTTGAGGTGTTCTTCTTCTGTTTGTGAACGGGCTATCATGTCGTCTACGTAGACTTCAATCTCATGATGTATCATGTCATGAAACAAAGCTACCATGGCTCGCTGATAGGTTGCCTCGGCATTCTTCAGTCTGAATGGCATTACTTTATAGCAAAAGGTACCCCACTGCGTAACAAAAGTAGTCTTCTCCATGCCTTCGGGGGCCATTTTGATCTAGTTATACCCTGAAAATCCGCCCATGAAAGAGAATACCTTGTGTTGAGCTGTATTGTCGACCAAAATGTCAATGTGTGGTAGTGGGAAATCATATTTAGGGCTAGCCCTGTTTAAATCTCTGTAGTCCACACACATTCTGACTTTTCCGTCCTTCTTAGGCACGAGCACAATGTTAGCAACCCATTGTAGATAGGAAGTAACAGTAAGAAACCCGGCATTGAACTGCTTCATCACTTCGGCTTTGATCTTTTCATACATATCGGGTCTCATCTGACGGACTTTCTACTTGACTGGTGGATAATCTTCTCTTGTAGGGAGACGGTGAACCACAATATCTGTATCCAGTCCCGACATATCTTCATAGGACCAGGAAAAGATCTCAACAAACTCATTCAACAGCTAAACTAGGCGCTCTTTAACACTTGGATCCAGGGTGGCACCCACTTTAACCTCTTTTCTGTCTTCGGTAGTACCCAAATTGATAGTCTCTAACAACTCTTCATGGGGAAGAATAGCCCTTTCTTCTTGTTGCAAAAGTCTAGCCAACTCTCCAGGCACTTCACAATCTTCATCACCTTCGTACTCGGCATGATTGACCAAATCTTCAGAGTCTGAAGGCCAAAGCAGAATAGTCACCCATGGAATCCGGAGTGGATGGGTGTTGTACCCCAAAATTTTCCCTCCCATTTCCTTAACATTTTCTCATCACAAAACCCTTGGAGCTCAAGATCCAATTAGGGTTTCCTCTGCTCAAGACTTCTCCTTGCACTGTTGACCCAAATTAGGGTTTGTGTTTTCACAAGGATATTTTTACCTAAAATGCCTAAGATGACTTTCATGCTTCATGTTGGACTCCCAAGTTCATCCCTACCAAGTTTCAAGTCTTGATTCCAAATTTTGCCCAGTCAATTGGACAGTTGACCTAGAAATCAACTGTATTGAGGAAGAAGTCAACTGTGGCCAATTGACAGTCAAATCTCATGAAAATTGACCCACATCAACATTATGAACTCACATGGACCATTTGATCAAAGTTGGATCACAATTCCACAAGAAATTTGATCAAATCACCAAAAGGGCAAAATGGTCATTTTTAGGGTTTTGACTGCACAAAGGCAATTTTTGACTGTTTGACCTAGACAATGGAAAACCAAGCTCACATATGGACTCAAGGACCCCATGGAATTGTCTTGACATGCTCAACAAGTTCAAAAGATCCCAAATGCACAGGATTGACAGTTGAATTTCCCAGTCAATTGATCAATTTTGACTGTATACTGAAAAGTCAAACTTTGACTTTTTGGTCAAAATCAAGTGTCAAGATTCATTTTTCATCAAAACATGCCAAATCATGAAGCTTGTTCATCAATAAATCAAGAATTTCAAATTAGGGTTTGAAATGAAGATTTTTCATAACTTAGAATTTTTCTATGTTATGAAAAACCCTAATTTTTTCCTAACTTTGTCCCACTTTCTCACCAAGATTCATATGGATTCAAGCAAAAGTCAAAACATGAAAGTTGTAGCCTATTGCATAATATACAACTTTTATTCACAAAGTTTTCCAAAAAGAAGCTTGTAGCTCAAGTTATAATTTTTGGAACAAGGGTACCAAACCATTCTTAACTTAGAGAAAATTTGACCTATTTTAGGCAAGGTTTTTACCTAACTTCAAGACCATTTTTCATATACTTCCACTTGGAATTTAAATTTTAATTTCAAATATGGATTGTAGTATACATTCCAAGCTTTCCAAAATGTCCAAGAACTCATCAAACAACCTCATGGTTAGAGAGAATCGAATTTGTCAATATGGGAAAAACTCACTTTTGATTTGGCCAAGTTACATGTTCATACATTTGTGCCATTTTGAATTCAGCATGCTTTCCTTGATTACAAGTCTTTTATCTCAATTACACTCCATAATTTAATGCTAACTCATTGTGCCAAGGCCTTGTTTTATGAGTTTAAGCATTACATGTTGAACTAAGCCATTTATAGAAAAAGCAAATTAGCCATTCTTGAAAAGTTGCACTTTATGTCAATTGGTAAATCAAGAAGGTACAAAGAAAATCTCTGAGGCACAAGTTTATGAACAAAACACACTGATCAAGGGGAATGTTAGCAGCATAGCTTGGGGGCCTGCATCAGTCTAGAACACCAAGTGGCCATCTTTTGCTTAAGTGTGAAGAAACATAGCATATCATATAACAACTTTCATCTCAGCAAACCAAGCCTTAAGCAAACTTGTCAAACATATTCTAAACATCCATTCTGAGCTAGAACACGAGCCAACCATCCCCAATACCTCCCCATTCCCAGAATCACCATTGAACTGCCCAAAACAGGGCATCCCTGCAGTTTGAGTTCCATAGCTCAAACCTTCCATGCATTTTTGCTAAAAACACTTCAAACACATTCCATAATATCCATATAAACTATTCCAAACCTTGAACTGAGACTGTAACAACCATAGTACAATTTTCCATTTCCATTTTCTTGTTTTGCAGCTGAAGTTCCATAGCACGATTCAAAAGGTTTCAAGACAAAGTAAAGCTTGGAATAGCATCCCTGGACATCAAGGAAGCTGTACCAATCATCACCTTGCATTGAAGACACCTCAATCACCAGATACAACTTCAACTGAACAGGTAAGTTCATGAACTCGAATCTCTCTATCCAGGCATTGTTAGCTTTAGGTTTGTGAAGAAAACATGTCACATTCATAGCCCTGAACATGCCCATGTAATTAGATTTCATTTATATTATGTATGCTTAGAGAATTTTAAGTCTGAACATGGAACAAAAACTAGGTCAGGAATTGGGGGAGAAGAAATTCTCTCTCATCTTAGAGAGTTAAGTCAAGTTCTTTATATCCCTGAATTCGTCTCTTAATGCTCTACATTTTTCATGTTGTGAGTTTTGCTTGAAAGTCCAGGAATTGAGAGATAAAAAACGCGCGTGGATTGTGTTCAGACATGTTCTGAGGTTGAAGATGACAGGGTTATGGGTTGGGCTTTGTTTCATATTTCTGTTCACACCATGCTTTTGCTTTTACACCCCCTAGGCCCATTTTGCTTATTTTCATGAATTTTTGACTTTTCTTTTTTATTCTGACTTATTTATTTTTTCTTATAATATTAAAAATATAAAAAAAATATTTTTTGCACCATTTTCATATTTATTAGGTATTTATTTGTTTAGAGCAATATTTGTACATAAATAAATATACAAACATACTTTTATTTAAAAATACTAAAAATAATGCAAACCCATTTTATTTTCCATTTTTATTTTATTTTATCTTCTGAAATTTTTTTATATAAAATATACTTTTTTTATAAATATTAAATATTATTATTTTTGTATATATAATATATATTTAGTAAATAATACAAATATTTATATATATATTAGTATATTTAGGTTAAAATACAAAATATACACATTTTTATTTTTATTAATATTTAATATTAAAAATACCTTTTTGACAAATATACTTCATTTTTATTTTATTTTTGTATATAATAAATAAATATTGTACATATTAAATAATTAATACATTTCATTTAATAAAATTAGGGTTTTGCCCTAAACATAAAAAAAAACACCAAAAATAATACTTTTTATTTTGTTTATTTGACACATAAAAATACTTTTTTTTCATACACATAAAGAACCCTTTTGCATCTTGCATATTTATTTTATTTCCATTTAATTTGTGCAATTAAATATCTTGTAAATAATTCAATTTTGATGTAATAGTTTAGGTTTAAATTCCTTGTCAAAAAAACCCCCCATTTGAACATTTGTACCCCCCTTCCCATATATTGTGTTGTAATAGCTTAGTAATTTTATTTTTCGCACTTTAATGCTTTCTAAATATACCATGTTAGAATTAGGGTTTGTATGCGAATCAAAAACAACAAAAATAGTTTGACCTAATTTCAAGATAAACAAGCATGAAAATGGACAACACAAATCACACTTGCACCCCTAGGGTATTCCACTTGTTGCCTTCAATAAATGGGCCATATTGCATGTTAGGTCTCTTTGGGCAAAACAAAACAATCAAATGATCATAGTCCCTCGATGACGCTTTCGAAAGTTGCCTAAAAATGATCAAGTCCCTTAAAGAAAATTGCCCAAAGATACTTGGCACCATTGCAATTATGGTCTAAACGATGACCCGTGCCCGTCCCTTTCGCATCCTAACACAAGATTCTCCACCAAGCGCAATGGTGGAACAAAAATTGTTAAAAGGGTTAAAACATAGCAATAATCTTTGAGAAATTTAGGAGTAGATAACCTCTTAGTTACTTGAATCAAACTTGCAAAACAAAACACTTGCCTATTTTCTAAAACCACACCTCACAACACTTTCAAAAACAAACTTTCAAAAACAAATGAAAACCTTTTCAAAAGACATACACCTTTGTATACATCCCAACATGGATCATTACAAAGGTTGCCACCACATTGGCCTCTTTTCAAAAACATTTTCAAACCCACACACACAAAGCACCATTTCAAACAATTGAAAAATAAGGCAAGTTGATCTAAGCAAGTAACTAAGAGCCCATGGATAACCATGGATAGAAAGGGTGCTAATACCTTCCCTTTCTATAATCTACTCCCTGAACCCAAGAAAACATCTCAAAGGTTTTTGCTGTGCTTTTTAAACCTTTCCTTAGGATAAAATAAAAAGTCGGTGGCGACTCTTGCTCAACCGAAACATTTGCAAAAACAAACGCAAAACCATAGTCAGTTCTCCCACCGTATCACAGAACTGGCGACTCTGCTGGGGACTCTTTTAAAAGTGGAGTAACCTTAGGGCTTAGATCACCTTTATTTTCAATTGTTTGCCTTGTTTGCTTTTATATTTATGGTCTTTGCATCGGAGTTTCATAGATCCTAGCCCGGATCTGGGGAATACCCTTTTAGGTAGCATAATCTGTGAGGGACCTGTCCGGCGTAGACCGACATGGGTGAAGCAGTGGCTACGTTGGTGTGGCACCTTGGTCTGTACCTTTATCCCTTGTGTTGCAACGAGGAGAATATGGGTCTTCTAAGGAGTCATTAAACACCAACCAACCTTAGAATCCTAAATTGACCAAACTTGGCCATAGAACAGTAGCAGTATGCTACACTCATTGAGGCTAAACTCTCGCGATGGTTCTGGCCGCAAGAAAAGATTGCGATGCTGGAGTTATGACCGATTGAGGGTAGTCAATGATTTGAGATCCTCTAGAACCCGGTTACTTTTGATAGGACAGGTTTTAACCAACTAAACTAAAAGAGGGTAATACCTAAACTTCATGCTGGCCTGAAACCTAAGGGTTGTCTTGTGTGACTTGTGTGCCTTATCATGCTTGCCTGTGTGAATACTTATGGTGTGCTTCATCATAGCATCATGCCATCATACCATTGCATGCATCCTGTATAAGGACTAACCCATTTCAAAGACAAAAAAGTTTCATCTTTACTCTGTTTTGTAGGACATCATGATGCCCGTGCGTAGGAATACTATCCGGCTCAACTTTGTTCAACCACCAGCTCTGCTCAAAGATTTGGTTGGTAGGATTCCAAACACTACTTCCTTCATCAACAGGCATGGTTCTCTCCTTGGCTTGATCACTGCAAAGTGGGACCAACAACTGATAAGTGTCCTGACCCAGTTTTATGACCCCCTGTATCATTGTTTCACCTTTCAAGACTTCCAGCTGGTCCCTACCCTGGAAGAATTCTCTTATTTGCTTGGTATCTCTGTTTTGGAGCAAACTTCATTCACTGGTTGGGAAAAGACTCCTAGGCCTGAAGAGGTTGCTGCAGTTCTCCCCTTGACCAAAGAAGAGGTATTGGCTAACTGGGAAACTAGAAGTGGAGTTAAGGGATTCTTGGTCAAATTTCTGGTTGGCAAAGCTAATGATTTCTGGAATGACTTAGACTTCAAGGCGTACGAAGACATTCTGGCTCTTTTAATCTATGGTCTGGTACTGTTTCCCAATCCTGACACCTTTATCAGTATCTATGCCATAAGGATCTTCATATCTCGGAATCCTGTACCCACTCTTTTGGGTGATATCCTACAACAACTCTATGCTCGTACTGCCCGAAAACGGGGAACTCCGTGGTGTTGTGCTCCTTTGCTAGTGAGGTGGTTTATTTCGCACCTTCCTAAGTTCGTGCTGAAGAATGAAGAAGGAAAGGGTTGGGCTCATAGGTTAATGTCTCTCACTGATAATGACATTACTTGGACTCTCAGAGGTTTGGATGAGGTAGCTGTTATTGATCGTTGCGGAGAATACCCTAATGTCCCTTTGATTGGTATCCAAGGAGGAATCTCTTATAATCCATGTTTAGCTCTCCGCCAGTTTGGAAGAGCCAGAAGAGTAGGGCCTCATGAAATGTTGGTTCCTCACTTCCATTTTGAGTTTCAGGCAGACAGTGACAAACTACGCCATGGATTCATTAAGGCTTGGGACAAAATTCACAAAGCTGACCCACATGAGTTGGGACCAAAGACTTCTCTACCAATGGAACCCTATTGCAGATGGGTCCGCATCCGTGCTCAGAAGTTAGGTATGCCGTACGAAGCTGTCAGGCCTATCATTCTTGAATCTCCTGAGGAAGATGGGGTTCCTCCAACTGTCCTCCCTCCTCAGATACCCACTGATTTTGACACAATGAAGAGATCTTGGGCGCAGCTAAAGGAAGAACGGGATTTTTCTCGGGAAAAGTTCAACGAACAGGAACGGAAGATCCAGAGGCTGACTAAGCAATTGGAGGAGGAGCGGGTCCTGAATAACTACATCCACACTGAGAAGAGGAGGCCATGGGAGCATTGATGGGCTTTGGATATTTCCTTTTACAGCTTTTATTTCCTTTTCAGTATTTTTCATTCCTGTAATGCCTAAGGGCAAGTTGTTGAACAGTTTAAAATTTGAATCTAATGAAGTGTGTTTCCCTTTTGTCTACAAAGTTGAATCTCGTTTGTCTTTGAAAACATAAAACATACGCATCTCATTGCATCATATGCATGACAGGTACCCTTTTTCCACAGGTTGCTTAATCTCCTTCGCTGTTTATTTTGAACAGTCATCATGAATCCAAACTCATCCAGTGAGCAAGCAATCAAGGCCCTTCAGGCCCAAAGTGCCCAGTTTCAAGAAATGGTCCTGAGCCTGGCCCAAGGTCAGCAAGAGTTGAAGGCTCTACTCCTGAAGAAGAAGAAGAAGAGGACTGCTTTATTCAACACCGGACGCAGGTTTGGGAACACACTCCATAACGAGGCTGATCCAACTACTTCTTCTGCTGAGAAAGACAGTCCCCAAGGGGGAGGAGCTCCTAGTCCTGCAGTCTCTGACAACGAGACGGACTACAATGACGAACAATACCCACCTGCTGCTGACCGATACAAGCAATTAGAGGACCGCTTGAGCGCCATGGAGATTCAGAATGTGTCGGGGCTGGATTTCGGAGATTTGGGCTTATCTTCTGGGGTAGTAATCCCACACAAGTTTAAGGCGCCTGCCTTTGCCAAATATGACGGGGCTTCCTGTCCAAAGCTGCATCTAAGGTCGTACGTAAGGAAGATCCAACCTTACACGGCAGATAAGAACCTTTGGATCCACTTCTTCCAAGATAGCCTTCCGGGGTCACAGCTTGAGTGGTTCTATCAACTAGATGGAACTAGTATCCGACACTGGGAAGATTTGGCAACCGCATTCTATAGACAATATCAATACAATTCTGATCTCGCTCCTACGCGTACCCAACTTTAGGGTATGTCTCTAGGAACGGGCGAAGGGTTCAAAGAATATGCACAAAAATGGAGAGATTTGGCTGGCAGGGTGCAGCCTCCTTTGACTGATCGTGAGCTGGTTGATATGTTTCTAGGGACCTTGTCTGGTCCATTTTTCAATCATTTGGTCGGTAACTCCTCCGCTGGGTTTACGGATTTGATTCTGACGGGTGAAAGGATAGAAGCTGGCATCAGGTCAGGAAAGATACAAAAAAGCTGCCTCCACAAGTACTGAGAAGAGGCCTTTCAAGAAAGAAGCAAGTGCAGTCTATGGTCCTAGAAGACAAGTCAAGCCAGAGAGCCTTCAATGCCTTAGTCATTTCAAAACCTGTTGCTGCTCCTCAGCAGTACAATCAACAAAGAGGTGAAAGGCCCAAGAGGCAGTATACTCGGATGAGTATGACCTTGTCACAAATCTTACCACAACTGTTATCAACCAACTTGGTGACCATCAAAGAAGCGCCGAAGGTCGTGAATACTGCATCTCCTAAGTATAACCCAAATGCCTGTTGTGTTTATCATTCCGATAGCCCCGGGCATACTACTGATGATTGCTGGGCCTTGATAAATAAAGTGCAAGACCTTATCGACGCGAAGGAAATTCAATTTGAGGCGCCTGAGAGGCCAAATGTTGTAACTGCTCCTATGCCCCAGCATAGAGTAAATGCCATTGAGGAAGATTTGTATGCTGTTTCGGTGAATGATGTTGCTACCCCTCTTTTGACTGTTAAGAGGAACTTACTACTGGCCGGTTTATTTCCGGGTTGTAGCAAGGGCTGCCTCCTGTGTGCTGTTATCCCTACCGGTTGTCCGCTGCTGAAATCAGGCATCCAAAGCCTGATGGATAGCAAAGAAATTTTGTTCAAGAAAACTGCTGTTCCGTTTGTTTCCGCTAAAGAAGTATCTGTCGTCACAATTTATAATCCTACCAAAGCTCCCCCGAGGAAGCCAGTCCAAATTATGTCTGTTGCACCCATTACTATTACTGTTCCGGGGCCTCTCCCCTATGAGTCTGATAAAGCTGTCCCATGGCATTATGGGGCCGACGTGTATGTGCTTGGAGTGAAGCAGGAGTTCAAAACCGGTACCAGTATCAGTAACATCACTGGTCCCACCAAGATTACTCGCAGTGGCAGGCTCTTCTCGCCTGACATTGCACCACCAGTTATCCGAAAACCTCTTATCATCACACCCGCAAGTGTGCATGTTCCAAATCAAGTTCCTGTGTCTTCTACTGCCGACGAGTCCTCTGATGCTCGGGGCAAAGAAGTTGCTACCGATTTGCCTGCCAGGACGGAGGCACCAAAAAAGACTGCTGTTGAAGCCTCCCAACAAGAGATGGAGGAAATCCTTAAAATCATTAAAAAGAGTGACTTCAATGTTGTTGAACAGCTGGGGCATACTCCCTCCAAAATATCTATGCTATCATTGCTACTATGCTCAGAGGCCCATGCAAAGGCCCTGATTTCATTTCTGAAAACGGCCCATGTGCCGCAAGAGACCTCTGCAGATCAATTCACTGACTGTGTGGCTAATCTGACAGCTGACAATGGCTTGGGTTTCTCAGATACAGACCTTACCGCCAAGGGAAAAAATCACAATGATGCCCTGCACGTCTCTATAGAGTGCAGGGGCACTACTCTCGCACACGTGTTGGTGGATACCGGCTCTTCCCTGAATGTATTGCCCAAGAAGGCCTTGGATCGGTTGGATTGTGAGGGCCTGGAATTGAAACCTAGTAACATCATTGTTAGAGCCTTCGACGGTTCTAAGAGGATGGTGCACGGTGAGGTAGACATTCCTATTCGTGTGGGTTCCCAAGTCTTCGACTCAACGTTCTATGTAATGGATATTCGTCCTTCTTATTCCTGCTTGTTGGGTCGACCCTGGATTCACAAGGCTGGGGCAGTAACATCCACTCTACACCAAAAGCTCAAATACCCTGTCAAAGGGAAAATTGTTACTGTGCAGGGTGAGGAGGAATACATGGTTAGTCACTTGAATTCATTCCGGTATATCGAGATGGATGGGGAGTTTATTGAAACCCCCTTTCAGCATTTTGAGGAAGTACCTCCAACGTTGGCATCGGCTGAAACATTGGTTGAAGAAGACTTTCCGTTGAAGATGGCTTCCCTGAAGGATGCCCGGGCTGTAATCGAGAAAGGCAAATGTGCAAACTGGGGTCAGCTTCCTGACTTCACTCAAAAGAACGACAAGTTTGGGCTGGGCTTTACTGCAGAGGCTCAGAGGGCTGTGCGCAAGGAAAAGATCAGAAAGGCTCCAGTGTTTATCACCAACCCAAGGGTGAATGCTATCGAGGAGGATGTAGAGGAAGCAGAGTTTGACAGTTGGATCTATCCAACCACCAGCAACGGACCAAGCAACTGGACGGCAAAGGATTTTACACCAATTACATTTGTCACGCAGTAATTAACTCTTTTGATTTTCAATTTGTAACAAATAATATGTTGAAACTTTTATTGGCTCGGTGTCCTACCTGGGGCATCGTAGCTCCATTTGTGAGGGCTTTTTGTATGACATTTCCATATATCATTAATCAAAACATTAGATGTTTGTTGCATTTCAAATCTTGTGCTCTTTTTCTTTCTGTGTTATATATTGCAAAACAGCTATATTTACACACACTCACTTATACAGGTTTCAATCCACTCTGGATCTCACTGGTAACAGCTCTGCTACCACCAGTTATGACTTCGAGAATCCGATCAACTTGGCCGAAGACGAAGGTGAACATGATTGCGAAGTGCCTGGTGAACTCGCAAGACTGCTACTCCAGGAAGAGAGGGCCATTCAGCCGCATGAAGAGCCGGTGGAAACAGTTAACCTGGGTACTGAGACAGATAGGAAAGAGGTCAAGATTGGTGCCAATCTAGAGCTCAGCGTGAAGCAACGATTGATCCAGATGCTACATGATTACATGGAGATCTTTGCCTGGTCATACGAAGACATGCCTGGTTTGGATGCCGACATTGTAGTTCATCACCTGCCAACCAAGGAAGACTGCCCTCCGGTAAAGCAAAAGGTATGCCGCATGCGTCCAGAGATGTCCGAAAAGATCAAAACTGAGGTTATGAAGCAATTCGATGCCGGGTTTCTAGCAGTAACTTCTTACCCTCAGTGGGTTGCCAACGTGGTGCCAGTGCCGAAGAAGGATGGTAAGGTCAGAATGTGTGTCGACTACAGGGATTTGAACAGGGCAAGCCCCAAGGATGATTTCCCTCTGCCTCACATCGACATTCTTGTTGACAATACTGCTCAACACAAGGTGTTCTCCTTCATGGATGGTTTTTCAGGGTATAATCAGATCAAGATGGCTCCGGAAGATATGGAAAAGACTACCTTTGTGACTCAGTGGGGCACCTTCTGCTACAAGGTCATGCCGTTCGGGTTGAAAAATGCTGGGGCAACCTACCAACATGCCATGGTTGCTTTATTTCATGATATGATCCATCATGAGATTGAGGTATATGTTGATGACATGATTGCAAGGTCTCAAACTGAGGAGGAACACCTTGACCATCTGCGGAAGCTATTTGACCGATTGAAGTTATACAAGCTGAGGTTGAATCCCAACAAATGCACCTTTGGGGTGAGGTCCGGAAAATTGCTAGGTTTCATTGTAAGCGATAAAGGTATTCAGGTGGACCCTGCCAAGGTAAAAGCCATACAAGAGATGCCGACTCCCAAGACAGAGAAAGAAGTCAGAGGCTTTCTGGGACGACTGAATTACATTGCCCGATTCATCTCACATCTAACTGCTACCTGTGAGCCAATCTTCAAATTACTGAAGAAATATCAAGTGGTACGTTGGAACGATGAATGTCAGGCTGCTTTCGAAAAGATAAAAGAGTACCTCCAAGAGCCACCCATTCTTATGCCACCAGTGGAAGGGAGACCTCTAATACTATACTTGACAGTACTTGACAACTCAATGGGGTGTGTGTTGGGGCAGCATGACGAGTCTGGCCGAAAAGAGCACGCTATTTATTACCTGAGCAAAAAGTTTACCGACTGTGAGTCTCGTTACTCACTGCTCGAGAAAACTTGTTGTGCTCTGGTATGGGCTGCTCGCCGGCTGAGACAGTATATGCTGACTCACACTACTCTGTTGATTTCAAAGATGGATCCCATCAAGTACATATTCGAAAAGCCTGCTCTGTCTGGAAGAATAGCAAGATGGCAAATGATCTTGACAGAATATGATATCCAGTATACAACTCAAAAAGCAATCAAAGGAAGTGTACTGGCAGATCATTTGGCACACCAACCTGTGGACTATTACCAATCATTGAACTTTGATTTTCCGGACGAAGATATCATGGTAGTAACTGACTGTGAAGTACCTGGACCGGATGAAGGACCTGAGGAAGGATCCCGATGGTCTATGCATTTTGACGGAGCCTCCAACGCTTTAGGTAACGGCATCGGCGCTGTGATCATATCTCCCAAAGGAACTCATACTCCACTCACCGCCCGATTGTGTTTCAACTGCACCAACAACATGGCAGAATATGAGGCATGTATCATGGGTCTTCAAGCTGCAATCGACTTAAGGATCAAGTTTCTGAGTGTCTTCGGAGATTCCGCTCTCGTGATCAATCAGATCAAAGGCGAGTGGGATACGAAACACCCAAATCTTATTCCTTACAAGGAGTATGTGCTGACTTTGCTTCCCCACTTTGAAGAGATAACTTTTGAACACTTCCCGAGAGAGGAGAATCAGCTAGCGGACGCACTGGCTACGATGTCTTCAATGTTCAAAGTCAAATGGGACAATGAGGCTCCCCGGATCATTATCTGGAAATTGGACGAACCGGCATACTGCTGCGATCTTGAGGCCGAAAAAGTGACTGAAAAACCCTGGTATCATGAGGTGAAGAGATACTTGGAAGCTCAGGAATACCCTGAAGGTGCATCTGCCAATGACAAGAAGTTCATGAGAAGGTTTGCGGCAAAATTCTTCCTCAGCAACGGCATTCTCTATAAACGGAATCATGATTCAACTCTACTGCATTGTGTGGATAAGGCTGAAGCAGAGAAGATCATGATAGAACTGCATGAAGGTACATTCGGAACACATTCCAATGGACATACCATGGCAATGAAAATCCTTCGGGTAGGATATTTCTGGTCCACAATGGAAGCCGACTGTTACCAACACTCACGAACTTGTCATAAATGCCAGATCTATGCTGATAAAGTGCATATCCCTCCGGTTCCTCTGAACGTCCTGACAGCACCTTGGCCTTTTGCAATGTGGGGCATTGATATGATCGGTGAGATCCGACCGACGGCATCCAACGGGCATCGCTTCATGTTGTACCCCAAAATTTGCCCTCCCATATTCTCCAAGAAATTGCCAAGTCAAGCTGCAAAATTCCCCAAGGGTTGCACAGGGCAAAGGTCTCCTATACAATCAAGATTAGGGTTTTGAGTCTGATCAAGAAAGTGAAGTTTTCAAAGGCCCAATCAAGTCTCACATGCCTACAAATGTGGTCAAGTATCCTCATATCAAGTTTCAAGGCATTCAGCTCAAAATTGCACAGTCAAAAACCCTAATTGCACTACAGTCAACTGTAGGGGCAAAATGGTCATTTGACAGTCAAAAGTTCAAATTTTTGGTCAACATATCATTTTGAAGCCACAAACATCATTTGATCAATGCTTGATCATGATTCTCAAAATTTGGCTCAGAAATCATCAAGATGCAAAAGTTTCCTTATTTGGACAGCTGAAAAAGTCAACTGAAATTGACCAGGGCATAACTTTCACATGGATTATCAGAAAAATTCCATCCAAAGCTCATTTTGAAGAGAAAGACATTTCCTACAACTCATCTTCATACTTCAAGTCCAAGAAATGCTCTCACAAAAAGTTATCAATCTCAACATTATAGGTCATTTTCAAAAGTCAACAAAAAGGGACTTTAAGTCAAAGGCCATAACTTGAGATTGGTAAATCAAAATGACATGGGACCAAAGGCATTGGTTAGAGGACTCAAAGACCTTTCCAAAATGTCCAAGAACATGAGAAAATCTTAAACATTGAGCAAGTTATGCCTTGTGGAAGTTGGGAAATTTTTGGATATTTTGAAAAGTCCACATTACTTCAAATGACCTAAAATTGCTAATGGGCCCATTTTTCTTCCATGATTCATCATCCCAAGCATGTGCACGACCACTTGGCCCAAAGGGAAGTATTTTCTCATTTTTTATTTATTTATTTGAATTTTTATTTATATTAATTCATTTAAATCATTTAAATATATGAAAAATATTTAATTCACCCTAACCAATCTTTTTATACATGTTTTAGACTCAATATTTCGTGCCTAATCAAATAGGGAAAGATTTGGAGCAAATTGATCATAATTGACACAAGAACACATGGAAAAGATATGAAAAGATCCTTAAGAAAATCAAATTTCCAAAACAATGAATGCAATGGATTTGATTGGTTTTTCTTGACCTAATAAACTCCATACAAATGCCTGATCATAACCCTAATGCATAGAGGGACACAAAGCTGCGAAGAAGAACCAAGAACAAACTTGAAAAATTGTCAAAAAAAGTCAAAACTGAAATCATCTTTACAAGGCGATTCAAGGCACAAAAACTATTCCAATAGCTTCCTCAAGGTTCCCTGAACGTATTCCAATCAGAAACCACCATCAAAGCTCCAAGAATTGGTAACATGAACGCAAGCTGTATCAAGAAAATTTCATAATCGTATATCATATTCCATGCATTCTTTGTGAAATTTAATTGTAGATTCATGTTCCTTGTGAAGTTTCGAAGCTAACCATATGCCTTAATTTGATTATTATGCTGTGTATACGATTCCACCATGTTTGAATTTTAGGGTTTTGCAAGCTTCAGATTAGGGCTTTTGAAACGAGGAAAAATTGAGACTCCAAACCACCACCATTCAAACCAGCAAGCTTGGACGAAGAAGAATCCATATTCGCGATCAATTTATGAATGACACAGGCCTAATCGCTATTTTCCCATAGCTGGCCTAATGAAACGCATAGAAAACCGTTGCTTTTGTTTTTGTGTTTCAGGCACGCGAGGAAGACGAAGTCGTGGCAAAACATGATACGCTGGTTTGAATTTTCGCGCGTGGATCCACTAACATTGATTGTTTTCTTTATAGTATTTGTTTGTTTATTATATATCAAACGCGTTGTAGTGGCTCAGCTGGCAAAGTGTAGCGCTGTTAACCCTCATGACCTGGGTTCGAGCCCCAGGTCTGTGTTATCTCCATATTATTTTTCAGTAATAATTCCCATGCAGCGCCAGCGTCAAGATGTACCATGCATCCTCAAGAATCAATATCCACGCGTCCATCAGAATTAAACCAAAGGCTGAGATTGAAAGCACACCATAAACTCAGGTCAACATTGTTACACGCTAGTGGGAAAGTCAAACGGACCTGAAGCTTGTTGGGCCAGAATTCTTGGATCTATACCTCCATATTGGGGCCTGAACCCCCCCTGGTTTGCAAATTCTATATATTTTCTTTATGTTTTATTTTCAATTATTGTTTTATTTGCTTTATTGTTTTGATTCAATTAATTATTTTTTACAAAATATAAAAAATGCCTAAAAATCAGAAAAGATAAAAAACATAATAAATATTTTATTTTAATATTTTCTTGTAAATAAATGCATGTAAATTAATTCGTTTTAAATTAGGGTTTAATTTTAATCCTTTTCTCATAAAAATACATAAAAAACATAAATACCAAAAACTCAAAGAAAAAAATAATAATTTCTTTTTTCTCTTTAATTTCATTAGTTTAATCATTTAATTTAATTTCATTAAAAAGGGTCCAACGCCCTCGTTTCCAATTTTAATTCCTATTCGCGCATTTTTATTTATTTCCTTCTTTTAAATATTTATGTAACTCTCCCAAAGCCTTGTAAACTTAATTTCTCGCACTTTATTTTATTTCTTTATTTACTTTCCGTCAAATCGGGTCCTGGATTTTAATTTTGGCGATGTGGACCCGCGCCTTTGTAATAGTTTAGAACTTTACATTTTCCGCAATTTTTTTTAACTGTTAATAATGGCATGCAAGAATGAATGACCAAATAAAAACAATGCGTAGATCACCAATGACATGGACAAGACAAAAATAAATGAAAACGACACACAAATCATACACCACCCCTAGGGTACGCCTCACTGTTGCCTTGCCTCGAAAGGTGATCGTCGAGTAGAGGATGTCTTAGTAAGTCCTCATGATCCGGGAACCTGGCATGAGGGTAGCTTCTAAGGTGTCTTCCCATTGCTCTGGTGATCACCATGTCCCGACCCCCGAATTGACCCGAACACCTCCAACGGTGGTGCTACCTACCTCTCAATGGTGGGATGGCACTACTTTAAGGACATTTACACAGACGAATTCCTTAGGGTAGGTAGACGACTCTAAGATACTTGCTCTAAATTTCAAACAAATTCAAAAAATATTTTTCACACCAACACATTTTCAAAAAGCTTTCGAAAGCATTTTTTCAAACACTCTTGAGGACTGATACAAGAGTCGAACTGAAATTTTCAAAGAAACTTTTTAAAAACCCACAGTTGAAAAGCAAACAAATCATTTTTGAAAACACAAGTGAGCAAGTATCTAAGAGCCCATGGATAACCATGGATAGAAAGGGTGCTAACACCTTCCCTTTCTATAACCTACCTCTCGAACCGAGAGCGATCTCTTTAAGGAATTTTTCTGTGCTTTTGTCCTTTCCATTTGGAGAAAATAAAAGACGGCGGCGACTCTTGCTTCCGCGACATTTCGCGAACCAGCGTTAAACAGTCAGTTCCAGATCCACCGATCACAGAACTGGCGACTCTGCTGGGGACAAACTATAAAGTGAGGTGTACCTTAGGGCTAGTTCATAACTGTGTTTTCACTTCTATTGATTTGCTTGCTTTACTATTGTGGGTTGCATCGGAGATACATAGATCCTAACCCGGATCTGGGGATACCCTGTTTAGGTAGCATAAGCTGTGAGGGACCTGTCCGGCGTAGACCGACACAGGTGAAGCAGTGGCTACGTTGGTGTGGCACCTTAGTCTGTACCGATATCCCTTGTGTCGCAACGAGGAGAATATGGGTCTTCTAAGGAGTCATTAAGCACCAACAACCTTAGAACCTTAATTGACACAACTTGGCCTTTAGAACAGTAGCAGTATGCTACGCCCATTGAGGCTAAACTCTCGTGATGGTTCTGGCCGCAAGAAAAGATTGCGATGCTGGAGTTATGACCGATTGAGGGTAGTCAATGATATTGGGATCCTCTAAGAACCCGGTTACTTTTGATTAGGACAGGTATGAACCAACAAACTGAAAGAGGGTAGTACCTAGACCTCATGTTGGCCTAAACTTTAGGGGCTTGCCTTGCGTGACTTGTGTGCCTTACCATGTTTGCCTTTGTATCTGTATGTGGTGTGCTTTATCATAACATCATAGCATCATGAGCATTGCATGCATCCTGCATAAGGACTGACCATTTCAAAGACAAGAGGGTTTCATCTTTGCTCTGTTTTGTAGGACATTATGATGCCCGTGCGAAGGAATACTATCCGGTTCAACTTTGTCCGTTCACCTGAGTTGCTTGATGAGTTGGTTAGCAGAATTCCAAATACCACTTCCTTCATTCAGAGGCATGGTTCTCTTCTCAGTTTAGTCACTGTAAAGCGGGATCAACAGTTGATGAGTGTTCTGACCCAGTTCTATGACCCTCTGTACCAGTGCTTCACCTTTCAAGACTTCCAGCTGGTCCCTACCCTGGAAGAGTTCTCTGATTTGCTTGGTATCCCTATCTTGGACCAGACTCCCTTTACTGGTTGGGAAAAGACCCTCAGGCTTGAGGATGTTGCTGCAGCTCTTCCTTTGACCCATCAAGAGGTAACAGACAACTGGGTGACTAGAAGCGGAGTTAAGGGTTTCTTGGCCAAGTTTCTGATTGGTAAAGCTAACAATTTCTGGAATGGCCTGGACTTTAGGGCATATGAAGACATCTTGGCTCTCCTAATCTATGGGTTAGTCCTATTTCCTAATCCTGACAACTTCATCAATGTCACTGCCATAAGGATCTTTATGTCTCAGAATCCTGTGCCCACTCTCTTGGGTGACATCTTGCAACAACTTCATGCCCGTACTACCCGAAGACGAGGAACCCTATGGTGTTGTATCCCTTTGTTGGTGAGGTGGTTTATTTCGCACCTCCCTAAGTTCGTACTGAAGAATCAAGAAGGAAGAGGTTGGGCTCATAGGTTAATGTCTCTCACCGATAAAGACATCATTTGGACTTGCAGAGGTTTGGATGAGATAGCTATTATTGATCGATGCGGGGAATACCCTAATGTTCCTCTGATTGGTACTCAAGGAGGGATCTCTTACAATCCATGTCTAGCGCTCCGTCAGTTTGGGAGAGCAAGAAGAGCAGCCCCCCATGAGATGTTGGTGCCTCACATCAGTTTCGAGTTTCAGGTGGATAGTGACGAGCTGCGTCGTAGGTTCATCAAGGCTTGGGACAAGATTCATAAAGCTGACCCACAAGAGTTAGGGCCAAAGACTTCTGTACCTATGGAAGCCTACTACAAATGGGTTCGCATCCGTGCTCAGAAGTTAGGTATGCCATATGAAGTTGTCAGACCCGTCATTCTTGAGTGTCCTGACAAAGATGGTGTTCCTCCAACTGTCCTTCCTCCTCAGATACCTACTGATTATGAGACATTGAAGAGATCTTGGTCGCAACTGCGAGAAGAGCGGGATTCTTACCGGGAAAAGTTCAACGAGCAGGAATCAAAGATCCAGAAGCTGACCAAGCAGTTGGAGAATGAGAGAGCTCTGAATGCCTACATCCGTACTGAGAAGAGGAGGCCATGGGATCAATAAGGAACCCCAGATGTGCTTTTACAATTTTATTTCCTTTCCAGTATTTCCTTTCATGTAACGCCTAAGGGCAACTTGTTGAATAATTTCAGTTGCAAAGTTGAATCTAATGAAGCGTGTTCTTTTTTGTTTACAAAGTTGATTCCCGATTGTCTTTGAAAACATAAATCATACGCATTTCATACATCATGTGCATAGCAGGTTTTTACCCTTTTCAGGTTGCTTACAGTTCTTCGCTGTTTATTTCAGCATCATGAATACCGAATCTGCATCAACTGAGACATCGATCAAGGCTCTTCAGGTGCAGAATGCACAATTTCAAGAATTAATCAAGGGTCTGGCTCAAGGCCAAGAAGAACTGAAGGCTATGCTCCTGAAGAAGGAGAAGAAGAAGAAGAGAAGAACTGTTCTGTTCAACTCGGGCCGAAGGTTTAACAATACTCTGCAACAGGAAGAGGCTGGTTCTTCTGTTGACAAGAGTTCTCCTCAGGCAGAAGCAAGGGTTCTTAGTCCTGTAATCTCTGACAACGAGACAAATTTTGATGAAGAGCAGTACCCTCTTGCAGACGACAAATACAAGCAACTGGAGGATAGATTGAAGGCTATGGAGGTTCAACAAGTACCTGGGCTGGATTTCGGAGATTTGGGTTTGTCGACTGGTGTGATCATCCCTCACAAGTTCAAAGCACCATCCTTCTCTAAGTATGACGGGGCATCTTGTCCCAAGCTGCATCTAAGGTCCTATGTTCGAAAAATTCAGCCGTACTCTGCGGATAAGAATTTATGGATCCACTTCTTCCAGGAGAGTCTTTCAGGGACTCATCTCGAATGGTTCTATCAGCTGGATGGGACCAAGGTTCATAACTGGGAGGAGTTGGCTACTGCTTTCTACAAGCAGTATCAATATAATGCCGACCTTGCCCCCACACGTACCCAACTCCAGGGTATGTCGTTAGGTGCAAGCGAAGGTTTTAAGGAGTACGCTCAGAAGTGGAGAGACCTGGCTGGCAGGGTGCAGCCACCGTTGACTGATCGGGAATTGGTGGACATGTTCTTGGGGACCCTATCTGGGCCATTTTTCAACCATCTCATCGGGAATTCGTCTGCAGGGTTCACTGATTTGATCTTGACTGGAGAGAGGATTGAAGCTGGGTTAAAGTCTGGAAAAATTCCGAAGGGTGCATCATCTAGTTCTGAGAAGAAACCCTTCAAGAAGGAGTCTAGTGCCGTATATGGTTCCAGGAAATCAGAGAGACATGAACACCGCCAATCTGTCGGTGCGGTAATGATTGCTAAGTCTGCTGCCGCTCCTCGGCCAACTAATCCCCAAAAGGTTGAAAGACCCCGGAGAGAATTCACCCGCTTAAGCATGACTTTGTCGCAGATCCTGCCACAGTTGCTCTCGACCAATTTAGTGACTGTCAGGGAGGCGCCGAAGTTTCCAAATACTGCATCCCCCAAGTACAACCCGAATGCTTGTTGTGCTTACCATTCAGATAGCCCGGGGCACTCTACTGATGACTGTTGGGCATTAAGGAACAAGCTGCAGGACCTTATTGACGCCAAGGAGGTACAGTTTGAGGCATCTGAGAAGCCTAATGTGGTGACGGCTCCCCTACCTGCTCATGGAGTGAATGCTATTGGGGACGAAGAGGAAGTTGATGAAGCTGAGTTTGATAGCTGGATCTACCCGGCAACCGACGGTGGACTTAACAATTGGAGCGCAAAAGACAATCTCCCTGTTTCTCTTGTTACTGAGTAATGAATTCCTATGTTTTGTTATTTTGTAATAAACAATAAATAAACTCTATGGCCCGGTGTCTTACCCGAGGCACCGTGGTTCTATTTGTGAGGGCATACAAACTGTCATTTCATATATCATGAATGAAAATCTTGGACCTATTTTTCGCATTACAAATATTGTGCTCCTTTTCTATCTTTCTTTTCCTTTACATAATTTTCAAAAACAGCTGTATTTACACACACACTCACTCATACAGGTTTCAATCCACTCTGGATCTCACTAATAACAACTCTGCTATTGCCAATTATGACTTCGAAAATCCGATCAACTTAGCCGAAGACGAAGGTGAAGATGATTGCGAAGTGCCTGGAGAGCTTGCAAGACTGTTGCTTCAGGAAGAGAGGGCAATTCAACCCCATGAAGAGCCAGTGGAAACAATAAACTTGGGTACTAAGGCAGACAGGAAAGAGGTAAAGATTGGTGCCAACCTAGAGCTCAGCGTGAAGCAACGATTAACCAAGATGTTACATGATTATATGGAGATCTTTGCCTGGTCCTACGAAGACATGCCCGGGTTGGATACCGATATTGTGGTCCATCATTTGCCAACTAAGGAAGACTGCCCTCCAGTTAAGCAAAAGGTCCGTCGGATGCGTCCAGAGATGTCCGAGAAGATTAAGGCCGAGGTTATGAAATAGTTTGATGCCGGGTTCCTTGCAGTGACTTCTTACCCTCAGTGGGTCGCTAATGTGGTGCCGATACCTAAGAAGGATGGAAAGGTCAGAATGTGTGTCGATTACAGGGATCTGAACAGGGCCAGCCCCAAGGATGACTTCCCCTTACCTCACATTGATGTCCTTGTCGATAATACAGCTCATCACAAGGTGTTCTCTTTCATGGATCGTTTCTCAGGTTACAATCAGATCAAGATGGCACCTGAAGACATGGAAAAGACTACATTTGTTACTCAGTGGGGCACCTTCTGTTACAAGGTCATGCCATTCGGGTTGAAGAACGCTGGGGCAACCTACCAACGTGCCATGGTTGCCTTATTTCATGACATGATCCATCACGAGATAGAGGTGTATGTGGACGACATGATCGCGAGGTCCCAGACTGAGGAAGAGCATCTAGATCATCTGCAGAAGTTGTTTGACCGGTTGAAACTGTACAAGCTAAGATTGAACCCGAACAAGTGCACCTTCGGGGTAAGATCTGGGAAGTTGCTAGGCTTCGTGGTCAGTGATAAGGGAATTCAAGTGGACCCTGCCAAGGTCAAAGCTATTCAAGAGATGCCAGTTCCCAAGACAGAGAAGGAAGTCAGAGGCTTTTTAGGACGCCTGAATTATATTGCTCGCTTCATCTCACATCTGACTGCTACTTGTGAGCCAATCTTCAAGCTGCTGAAGAAAGATCAGGTAGTACGTTGGAACGATGAATGTCAGGCTGCCTTCGACAGAATCAAAGAGTATCTCCAAGAACCACCTATCCTTATGCCACCGGTTGAAGGGAGACCTCTGATACTATACCTGACAGTGCTTGACAACTCAATGGGGTGTGTGCTGGGGCAGCATGACGAGTTTGGCCGAAAAGAGCATGCCATTTATTACCTTAGCAAAAAGTTTACCGACTGTGAGACCCGATACTCACTGCTTGAGAAAACTTGCTGCGCTTTGGTATGGGCTGCTCGCCGGCTGAGACAGTATATGCTGACTCACACTACCTTGTTGATCTCAAAAATGGATCCTATAAAATACATATTCGAAAAGCCCGCTCTGTCTGGGAGAATTGCAAGATGGCAAATGATCTTGACGGAATACGACATTCAGTACACGACCCAGAAAGCCATCAAGGAGAGTGTATTGGCAGACCACTTAGCACATCAAGCTGTAGATGACTATCAGTCTATGAACTTCGAGTTTCCGGATGAAAGCATTATGATAGTGACAGATTGTGAAGTACCTGGACCGGATGAAGGACCTGAACCAGGATCCCGATGGTCTATGCACTTTGACGGAGCCTCCAATGCTTTGGGAAATGGTATCGGCGCCATAATCATATCTCCTCAAGGTACTCATACTCCACTCACTTCCCGGCTGTGTTTCAACTGTACCAACAACATGGCGGAGTATGAGGCGTGCATCATGGGTCTTCAAGCTGCGATCGACCTAAGGATCAAATTTCTAAGTGTCTTCGGAGATTCCGCTCTTGTGATCAATCAGATCAAAGGAGAGTGGGATACGAAACATCCAAACCTGATTCCTTACAGAGAATGTGTGTTGACCCTAATCCCCCACTTCACAGAGATAACCTTTGAGCACTTTCCAAGAGAAGAGAATCAGTTGGCGGACGCGTTAGCTACAATGTCTTCAATGTTCAAGGTCAAATGGGATAATGAGGCTCCCCGGATCATCATCTGGAAACTGGACGAACCGGCATACTGTTGTGATCTCGAAACTGAATTGGTGACTGAGAAGCCTTGGTACCACGAAGTGAAGAGATATCTGGAAGCTCAGGAATACCCTGAAGGTGCATCTGTCAATGATAAGAAATTCCTGAGAAGGTTCGCAACCAAGTTCTTCCTCAGCAATGGCATCTTGTATAAGCGAAACCATGATTCAACCTTACTGCGTTGTGTGGATAAGACTGAAGCAGAAAGGATCATGGAAGAGCTGCATGAAGGGACCTTTGGTACACATTCCAGTGGACACACTATGGCTAAGAAAATCCTACGGGCAGGATATTACTGGTCCACAATGGAAGCTGACTGCTACCAACACTCCAGGACATGCCACAAGTGCCAGATTTATGCAGACAAGGTGCATGTTCCTCCGGTTCCCCTGAATGTTCTGACTGCGCCTTGGCCGTTTGCAATGTGGGGCATAGACATGATCGACGAGATTAAACCTACGGCATCCAATGGACATCACTTCATCCTAGTGGCGATTGATTATTTCACGAAGTGGGTTGAGGCAGCATCCTATGCTACGGTAACCAAGACTGTTGTGGCACGGTTTATTCGACACAATCTGATCTGTCGGTACAACGTCCCTGAGAGGATTATTACAGACAACGGTACCAATCTAAACAATAAGATGATCGCTGAGCTCTGCGAACAGTTCAAGATACAGCACCACAATTCTTCTCCTTACAGACCGAAGATGAATGGGGCTGTAGAAGCAGCAAATAAGAACATCAAGAAAATCGTGCAGAAGATGACAGTGACCTATAAAGATTGGCACGAGATGTTACCGTTCGCTCTGCATGGGTACCGTACCTCAGCTAGGACGTCAACCGGGGCAACTCCTTTCTCTCTGGTTTATGGTATGGAGGCAGTCTTGCCAATCGAAGTGCAGATACCCTCTCTCCGGATAATGAAGGATGCAAATCTGAACGAAGATGATTGGATCCAGACACGACTTGATCAGCTCAACCTCATTGATGAAAAGAGACTTGCTGCTATCTGCCATGGTCAGACGTATCAGAAACGGATGATCAGGGCATTTAACAAAAAGGTCAGACCACAGGAATATCAAGTTGGGGATCTGGTAATCAAGAGAATCATCCTTCCTCAGAGTGATCCAAGGGGCAAATGGACCCCTACGTACGAAGGGCCATTTGTGGTTAAGCATGTGTTCTCAGGAGGAGCCATGATATTGACCAACATGGATGGTGACGACCTTCCTCACCCCGCCAATGCAGACATAGTAAAAAGATACTACGCATAAAAAAGACCCGCTAGGCTGACATGCCTAGGCAAAAATTAGGGCTTCCCGTCGAACCAAAAGGGTTCGGGTAAAATGAAGGGATGAAAATGAAAAAATCTGTACACCCGGCAAGTCAAAAACCTGAAAAGGCGGCTTGGGCAAAAATGGGTATCCCGGTGGACTGAAAACCCGAAAGGGCGGTCCAGGCAAAAGTTAGGGATAAAGCGTAATACTATGTCTCGTTGGATCACTTTGCATCCAGAATCTGGTATCTACATCAAGTTCAGACGGCATCGATCAGTCAGCTTCACCTTCAACCAAGGTCATCAAGTGATGAGACGCTCGGAGTTATAAAGGCAATAGCAGAGTTGAAACCCAGTGGGATCATTCACTTCACACAGCTGTTTTATTTTGTACAAAATTTGTATAAACTCTCTTGTTCGGCGACGTTCCTCTTACTAGGACGTCAGCCTCTTGTACACAAAACGCCTATTTTCAGGCCATTCAAAATCAATACAAATATATTTCCAATTAAACGTGCCAAGGGTTTTCTTTTTCTGTTTTGTTTTGCGAAGAACGTCCAAGGTTCAATTTGTGATATATGCATTGACAATAATTTGCTAACTCATAAATATTTGCACACGAAACAAAGGAATTAATTGCAGGTGACACTAGAAACAGGGGCAATAAAAGAGTTGTCTGAGCAGTCTAATTGTTCTATCCTCCAAGGTACCAAGGTAGGTTCAGCTAAAGAACATGACCAAGTACATATTAAATCCCCAGAGAGTGGTTCAGCAAAACAGTACATTCCTCTCCAAGCAAAATTATCAAATCTCAAGGAAGTTGGGTACCCTCCCGTAGAGCTCAACATTCCCCAGCAGCAATACACATATTCTTAACAAGCATCCCCGACAGTCTTGGCCTAAAAGACTGTTCCCCAGCGGTACATCCAACATTCAAAGGAATTCCTTCCTCGACATAGTTCAAAACTCCCCAGAAGAGCCCAATCCAGTTTCCCCAGGAAAGTTGGAATTCATATCCCCAAGCAGTAAGCTTATCCCCAGTAAATTCTGGAAGCTTATCCCCTCGCAGAGCACGAACGCGTCGTCCGGCTTTATTTAAAGAGTTATTTCCTTAACAGGATATAATTGGGTTATCCTCAGCCAAAAGCCACGGAAAGAGCGTCTTCGACAAAGTCTTCCTATCCCCAGCAAACTATTATCAACACTCAGCAAGGCATCCCTCTTCCCACAGAGTATTGCTTCCCAGCATGGTCGCTAGAGTATCTTTTCTCCCCGCAGAATCCTCCATTTGCCAAGTTTATTCCGCAACGGAGTCATCTTCTCCTACCGGTATTCTTGCAGTTATCATCCCCAGCGGAAGCAAAATCTATTCTTCAACATCAGCCCAGGATACGACTTCCCGGCACCCGTCAAGGATTCACTTTCCTAGACAAAAACATACATAAAACATCACATACATCATTATAACATGCATAGACACATCATATCATACAAGTCTCATTTATATTGAGAACATCATTGCTTGATCCATATCATGCATTGCATATGACTGACCTTTACCTTTCAGGAAAGATCCAGTTAAATTCTTAGCTATATTCAAAGGCCTTCTCTGGTTCAGTCAGATCGACCATAAGATCTCCCTGATTCTTCTCCAGTTGAAGATATTTCAAGACCTTGTCCGGTTCAGTTAAATCGACCCTAAGATTTTCCTGATTCTTATCCAGTCAAAGGCCTTCTCTGGTTCAGTCAGATCAACCCTAAGATCTCCCTGATTCTTCTCCAGTTGAAGATATTTCAAGACCTTGTCCGGTTCAGTTAAATCGACCCTAAGATTTTCCTGATGCTTATCCAGTCAAAGGCCTTCTCTGGTTCAGTCAGATCGACCCTAAGATCTCCCTGATTCTTCTCCAGTTGAAGATATTTCAAGACCTTGTCCGGTTCAGTTAAATCGACCCTAAGATTTTCCTGATGCTTATCCAGTCAAAGGCCTTCTCTGGTTCAGTCAGATCGACCCTAAGATCTCCCTGATTCTTCTCCAGTTGAAGATATTTCAAGACCTTGTCCGGTTCAGTTAAATCGACCCTAATATTTTCCTGATGCTTATCCAGTCAAAGGCCTTCTCTGGTTCAGTCAGATCGACCCTAAGATCTCCCTGATTCTTCTCCAGTTGAAGATATTTCAAGACCTTGTCCGGTTCAGTTAAATCGACCCTAAGATTTTCCTGATGCTTATCCAGTCAAAGGCCTTCTCTGGTTCAGTCAGATCGACCCTAAGATCTCCCTGATTCTTCTCCAGTTGAAGATATTCCAAGACCTTGTCCGGTTCAGTTAAATCGACCCTAAGATTTTCCTGATGCTTATCCAGTCAAAGGCCTTCTCTGGTTCAGTCAGATCGACCCTAAGATCTCCCTGATTCTTCTCCAATTGAAGATATTTCAAGACCTTGTCCGGTTCAGTTAAATCGACCCTAAGATTTTCCTGATGCTTATCCAGTCAAAGGCCTTCTCTGGTTCAGTCAGATCGACCCTAAGATCTCCCTGATTCTTCTCCAGTTGAAGATATTTCAAGACCTTGTCCGGTTCAGTTAAATCGACCCTAAGATTTTCCTGATGCTTATCCAGTCAAAGGCCTTCTCTGGTTCAGTCAGATCGACCCTAAGATCTCCCTGATTCTTCTCCAGTTGAAGATATTTCAAGACCTTGTCCGGTTCAGTTAAATCGACCCTAAGATTTTCCTGATGCTTATCCAGTCAAAGGCCTTCTCTGGTTCAGTCAGATCGACCCTAAGATCTCCCTGATGCTTATCCAGTTGAAGATATTCCAAGACCTTGTCCGGTTCAGTTAAATCGACCCTAAGATTTTCCTGATGCTTATCCAGTCAAAGGCCTTCTCTGGTTCAGTCAGATCGACCCTAAGATCTCCCTGATGCTTATCCAGTTGAAGATATTCCAAGACCTTGTCCGGTTCAGTTAAATCGACCCTAAGATTTTCCTGATTCTTACCCAGTCAAAGGCCTTCTCTGGTTCAGTCAGGTCGACCCTAAGATCTCCCTGATGCTTATCCAGTCGAAGATATTCCAAGACCTTGTCCGGTTCAGTAAATCGACCCTAAGATCTCCCTGATGCTTATCCAGTCGAAGATATTCCAAGACCTTGTCCGGTTCAGTAAATCGACCCTAAGATCTCCCTGATTCTTATCCCAGTAGAAGACACTCAAGATTCTCTCAGCGTTCCTGTTGGGGTAGTAATCGTCCAAGGTTCTCTTACCATTCATGCTAAGGCAATAACCATCCCTGGCTCATTCATCGCCGTTTGAAGCTCCAGACTCAGCTCCTGTAACCAGTCAGGACACATCTATACCAAGCATCTGAAAACCAGCTCCTGCAACGTGTCAGGTACTCATTTGTTCTTTTGCAGGTATGCAGGTTCTCGCTAAGGAATCTCCTACGCGATCAACATCCAGATGGCATCTATAAGCCCATCATCCTATCCAGCAATCTCCAAATGGCATCTATAAGCCCATTCCCCCATCACACTGCTAACATGTGAGCGCAAATTTCTGGGCACTCTAGTGTTCAATCATCTTCCACCTTCGGATTACGAAAGACACGTCAGCCAATCTGCATCCTCAGGTCTAAGAAGATTGAACAGGGGCAACTGTTGTACCCCAAAATTTGCCCTCCCATATTCTCCAAGAAATTGCCAAGTCAAGCTGCAAAATTCCCCAAGGGTTGCACAGGGCAAAGGTCTCCTATACAGTCAAGATTAGGGTTTTGAGTCTGATCAAGAAAGTGAAGTTTTCAAAGGCCCAATCAAGTCTCACATGCCTACAAATGTGGTCAAGTATCCTCATATCAAGTTTCAAGGCATTCAGCTCAAAATTGCACAGTCAAAAACCCTAATTGCACTACAGTCAACTGTAGGGGCAAAATGGTCATTTGACAGTCAAAAGTTCAAATTTTTGGTCAACATATCATTTTGAAGCCACAAACATCATTTGATCAATGCTTGATCATGATTCTCAAAATTTGGCTCAGAAATCATCAAGATGCAAAAGTTTCCTTATTTGGACAGTTGAAAAAGTCAACTGAAATTGACCAGGGCATAACTTTCACATGGATTATCAGAAAAATTCCATCCAAAGCTCATTTTGAAGAGAAAGACATTTCCTACAACTCATCTTCATACTTCAAGTCCAAGAAATGCTCTCACAAAAAGTTATCAATCTCAACATTATAGGTCATTTTCAAAAGTCAACAAAAAGGGACTTTAAGTCAAAGGCCATAACTTGAGATTGGTAAATAAAAATGACATGGGACCAAAGGCATGGGTTAGAGGACTCAAAGACCTTTCCAAAATGTCCAAGAACATGAGAAAAGATTAAAAATTGAGCAAGTTATGTCTTGTGGAAGTTGGGAAATTTTTGGATATTTTGAAAAGTCCACATTACTTCAAATGACCTAAAATTGCTAATGGGCCCATTTTTCTTCCATGATTCATCATCCCAAGCATGTGCACGACCACTTGGCCCAAAGGGAAGTATTTTCTCATTTTTATTTATTTATTTGAATTTTTATTTATATTAATTCATTTAAATCATTTAAATATATGAAAAATATTTAATTCACCCTAACCAATCTTTTTATACATGTTTTAGACTCAATATTTCGTGCCTAATCAAATAGGGAAAGATTTGGAGCAAATTGATCATAATTGACACAAGAACACATGGAAAAGATATGAAAAGATCCTTAAGAAAATCAAATTTCCAAAACAATGAATGCAATGGATTTGATTGGTTTTTCTTGACCTAATAGACTCCATACAAATGCCTGATCATAACCCTAATGCATAAAGGGACACAAAGCTGCGCAGAAGAACCAAGAACAAACTTGAAAAATTGTCAAAAAAAGTCAAAACTGAAATCATCTTTACAAGGCGATTCAAGGCACAAAAACTATTCCAATAGCTTCCTCAAGGTTCCCTGAACGTATTCCAATCAGAAACCACCATCAAAGCTCCAAGAATTGGTAACATGAACGCAAGCTGTATCAAGAAAATTTCATAATCGTATATCATATTCCATGCATTCTTTGTGAAATTTAATTGTAGATTCATGTTCCTTGTGAAGTTTCGAAGCTAACCATATGCCTTAATTTGATTATTATGCTGTGTATACGATTCCACCATGTTTGAATTTTAGGGTTTTGCAAGCTTCAGATTAGGGCTTTTGAAACGAGGAAAAATTGAGACTCCAAACCACCACCATTCAAACCAGCAAGCTTGGACGAAGAAGAATCCATATTCGCGATCAATTTATGAATGACACAGGCCTAATCGCTATTTTCCCATAGCTGGCCTAATGAAACGCATAGAAAACCGTTGCTTTTGTTTTTGTGTTTCAGGCACGCGAGGAAGACGAAGTCGTGGCAAAACATGATACGCTGGTTTGAATTTTCGCGCGTGGATCCACTAACATTGATTGTTTTCTTTATAGTATTTGTTTGTTTATTATATATCAAACGCGTTGTAGTGGCTCAGCTGGCAAAGTGTAGCGCTGTTAACCCTCATGACCTGGGTTCGAGCCCCAGGTCTGTGTTATCTCCATATTATTTTTCAGTAATAATTCCCATGCAGCGCCAGCGTCAAGACGTACCATGCATCCTCAAGAATCAATATCCACGCGTCCATCAGAATTAAACCAAAGGCTGAGATTGAAAGCACACCATAAACTCAGGTCAACATTGTTACACGCTAGTGGGAAAGTCAAACGGACCTGAAGCTTGTTGGGCCAGAATTCTTGGATCTATACCTCCATATTGGGGCCTGAACCCCCCCCTGGTTTGCAAATTCTATAAATTTTCTTTATGTTTTATTTTCAATTATTGTTTTATTTGCTTTATTGTTTTGATTCAATTAATTATTTTTTACAAAATATAAAAAATGCCTAAAAATCAGAAAAGATAAAAAACATAATAAATATTTTATTTTAATATTTTCTTGTAAATAAATGCATGTAAATTAATTCGTTTTAAATTAGGGTTTAATTTTAATCCTTTTCTCATAAAAATACATAAAAAACATAAATACCAAAAACTCAAAGAAAAAAATAATAATTTCTTTTTTCTCTTTAATTTCATTAGTTTAATCATTTAATTTAATTTCATTAAAAAGGGTCCAACGCCCTCGTTTCCAATTTTAATTCCTATTCACGCATTTTTATTTATTTCCTTCTTTTAAATATTTATGTAACTCTCCCAAAGCCTTGTAAACTTAATTTCTCGCACTTTATTTTATTTCTTTATTTACTTTCCGTCAAATCGGGTCCTGGATTTTAATTTTGGCGATGTGGACCCGCGCCTTTGTAATAGTTTAGAACTTTACATTTTCCGCAATTTTTTTTAACTGTTAATAATGGCATGCAAGAATGAATGACCAAATAAAAACAATGCGTAGATCACCAATGACATGGACAAGACAAAAATAAATGAAAACGACACACAAATCATACACCACCCCTAGGGTACGCCTCACTGTTGCCTTGCCTCGAAAGGTGATCGTCGAGTAGAGGATGTCTTAGTAAGTCCTCATGATCCGGGAACCTGGCATGAGGGTAGCTTCTAAGGTGTCTTCCCATTGCTCTGGTGATCACCATGTCCCGACCCCCGAATTGACCCGAACACCTCCAACGGTGGTGCTACCTACCTCTCAATGGTGGGATGGCACTACTTTAAGGACATTTACACAGACGAATTCCTTAGGGTAGGTAGACGACTCTAAGATACTTGCTCTAAATTTCAAACAAATTCAAAAAATATTTTTCACACCAACACATTTTCAAAAAGCTTTCGAAAGCATTTTTTCAAACACTCTTGAGGACTGATACAAGAGTCGAACTGAAATTTTCAAAGAAACTTTTTAAAAACCCACAGTTGAAAAGCAAACAAATCATTTTTGAAAACACAAGTGAGCAAGTATCTAAGAGCCCATGGATAACCATGGATAGAAAGGGTGCTAACACCTTCCCTTTCTATAACCTACCTCCCGAACCGAGAGCGATCTCTTTAAGGAATTTTTCTGTGCTTTTGTCCTTTCCATTTGGAGAAAATAAAAGACGATGGCGACTCTTGCTTCCGCGACATTTCGCGAACCAGCGTTAAACAGTCAGTTCCAGATCCACCGATCACACTTCATCTTGGTAGCGATCGATTACTTCACGAAGTGGGTTGAGGCAGCTTCCTACGCCACGGTAACCAAGAGCGTCGTGGCACTTTTCATCCGGCATAACCTGATCTGTCGATACGGCGTCCCAGAAAGAATCATTACGGACAATGGTACCAATCTCAATAACAAGATGATCACTGAGCTCTGCGAACAATTTAAGATACAGCACCACAACTCTTCTCCTTACCGTCCGAAGATGAATGGGGCTGTAGAAGCAGCTAATAAGAATATCAAGAAAATTGTGCAGAAGATGACAGTGACCTATAAAGATTGGCACGAAATGTTACCGTTTGCTCTTCATGGGTACCGTACCTCAGCAAGAACGTCAACCGGGGCAACACCCTTTTCCTTGGTCTATGGCATGGAGGAAGTCTTGCCGATTGAAGTCCAGATACCCTCTCTCCGGATAATGAAGGATGCAGACTTGAGTGAAGATGACTGGATCCAGACTCGACTTGATCAATTAAACCTGATTGGCGAAAAGAGACTCACCGCTATCTGTCATGGTCAGACATATCAAAAGCGAATGATCAGGGCATTTAACAAGAAAGTCAGACCACAAGAGTATCAAGTTGGGGACCTGGTAATCAAACGCATCATCCTTCCTCAAAGTGATCCCCGGGGCAAATGGACCCCTACGTACGAAGGGCCATTTGTGGTTAAACATGTGTTCTCAGGAGGAGCCATGATTCTGACCACCATGGATGGTGACGACCTTCCTCACCCCGCCAATGCAGACATAGTGAAAAGATACTACGCATGAATAAAAGACCCGCTAGGTTGACATACCTAGGCAAAAATAAGGGCTTCCTGGTGAACCAAAAGGGTTCGGGCAAAAATAAGGGATGAAATGAAAAAAATCTGTACACCCGGCAAGTCGAAAACCTGAAAAGGCGGCTTGGGCAAAAATGGGTATCCCGGTGGACTGAAAACCCGAAAGGGCGGTCCAGGCAAAAGTTAGGGATAAAGCGTAACACTATGTCTCATTGGATCACCTTGCATCCAAAATTCGGCATCAACTATCTGGTTCAGACTTCGGCATCGACCAATCAGCTTCATCTTCAACTAAGCAGCAAAGTGATGAGACGCTTGAAGACATAAAGGCGATAGCAGAGTTGGAACCCAGTGGGATCATTGTGCACATAGCTGTTTTGTTTCCTTTTTAAAATTGTAAATTCTATGTTATTCGGCGGCGTTCTCTTACTAGGACGTCAGCCTCTTGTACAAAAAAAAATGCCTATTTACAGGCAAATTTCAAAATCAATACAGATTCAGTTTTTCCAAACAAATTGCCAAATGTTTTTCCTTTTTCTGTTTTGTCTTGCGAAGAACGTCCAATGTTCATTTTTGATATATGCATTTGACATTAAATTGCTGATTCATAAATATTTGCATATGAAACAAAAGACTAATTACAGGTGACATCAGAAACAGGGGCAATGTAAAGTTGTCCGATGCAGTCTGGTTGCTTTGTCCGCCAAGGTACCAAGGTAGATCTAACTGAAGGATGTGATCAAGTTATCTCAACTCTCCACAGAGTAAGACAAGATAGCAACATTCCCCAGCGGAGTATAGGCATTCATCAGCAAGCATCCCCGACAGTCTTGATCTAAGATTGTTCCCCGGTGGAATACAGACACCCCAGTGCAATTCCAAAAGTTTCCCCAGGAAGGTGGAATCCATATCCCCAACAGGTCTTGAAGCTTATCCCCAGTAGATTCTGGAAGCTTATCCCCTGCAGAGTACGAACGTCTCTCCCGAGCTTTATTCAAAGTTATTCCTCACAAGGGCTTATAACTGGGTTATCCTCAGCTAATTGCCACGGAAGATCGCACTCGGCAAAGTTCTTTCAATCCCCAGCGGAGTTCATCAAAGTTCCCCAACATAACTTATCAACACAATCCCCAGCGGAGTTTATCTTTGGTATCCCCAGCGGAGTTTAACATCATTATCCCCAGCGGAATCCATCATTGAAATCCTCAGCGGGCCTCTCATCAAAACTTCAGCGAAGTATATCTTCCCACAGAGCAATTCCCCGCAGAGTAATCTCTCCAGAAAGTGTATTCCTCAACGGAGTCATCTTCTCCTACCGGTGTATTCTTACAACCGTCATCCCCAGTGGAAGCGAAGAACTCTACTCTTCAATGTCAGCCCAGGATTTAATTTCCCGGCCGGTCGTCAAGGATTTATTTTCCTAAGACGAAAATACATTCATAAACATTTCACATTTCATACATCTTGCTTACATACATGATAAAGTGCATACAACACTATCTCATGTAGAACATCATGATATCATGCATTTCATACATCATGACATTGCATACAACTGATGTTTTGCCTTTTCAGGGAAAAAGACAACCCTAAAGACAACTACCTTCAACTATCACAATTCCAGATTCGATGCATGTATCTAGCCAGGGCACATCTGTGGGTGATCAGTTTCCAGACTCGATTCCTGTATCTAGCCAGGGCACGTCCGAAGAGTTTGAAGATTCGATTCCTGTATCCAGCCAGGGCATATCTAGCAACTATCACAATTCCAGATTCGATACCTATATCTAGCCAGGGCACATCTGTGAGTGATCAGTTTCCAGACTCGATTCCTGTATCTAGCTAGGGCACGTCTGAAGAGTTTGAAGATTCGATTCCTGTATCCAGCCAGGGCATATCTATCTACTATCACAATTCCAGATTCGATTCCTGCATCCAGCCGGGGTATATCTGTTGACCACATTTCCAGACTCGATTCCTGTATCTAGCCAGGGCACGTCTGAAGAGTTCGAAGATTCGATTCCTGTATCCAGCCAGGGCATATCTGTTGACGACTATTTCCGGATTCGATTCCTGTATCTAGCCAGGGCACATCTGTGAGCAACCGATTGTAGATTCGACACCTGTATCCAGCCAGGGCATATCTGCATGAGGAGATTGAAGATCAAACACCTGTAACAAGCCAGGAAAACATCTGTCTTTCTCAAATACACAAGTTCTCGCTAAGGAATCTCTTATGTGATCAACACTTCCAAATGGCATCTATAAGCCCATTCCCGACAAGGTTCTGTCACATCTCCAGATGGCATCTATAAGCCCATCTCCCTATCCACCATCTCTCCAAATGGCATCTATAAGCCCATTCCCGACATCACATTGCTGATACTCCAACATGCGAGTGCAAATTTCCGGGCACTCTAGTGTCCAATCTCCTTTTACCCTCGAGTCACGAAAGGCAAACTTGCCAATCTAACTCTTCAGGTTCAAGAAGATTGAACAGGGGAAACTGTTGTACCCCAAAATTTTCCCTCCCATTTCCTCAACATTTTCTCATCACAAAACCCTTGGAGCTCAAGATCCAATTAGGGTTTCCTCTGCTCAAGACTTCTCCTTGCATTGTTGACCCAAATTAGGGTTTGTGTTTGCACAAGGATATTTTGACCTAAAATGCCTAAGATGGATTTCATGCTTCATGTTGGACTCCCAAGTTCATCCCTACCAAGTTTCAAGTCTTGATTCCAAATTTTGCCCAGTCAATTGGACAGTTGACCTAGAAATCAACTGTATTGGGGAA
Organism: Vicia faba; assembly: GCA_948472305.1. Taxonomy (NCBI): domain Eukaryota; kingdom Viridiplantae; phylum Streptophyta; class Magnoliopsida; order Fabales; family Fabaceae; genus Vicia; species Vicia faba. Next base: position 855,868,506 of record OX451735.1, on the reverse strand, counting down.
GAAGTCAACTGTGGCCAATTGACAGTCAAATCTCATGAAAATTGACCCATATCAACATTATGAAATCACATGGACCATTTGATTAAAGTTGGATCACAATTCCACAAGAAATTTGATCAAATCACCAAAAGGGCAAAATGGTCATTTTTAGGGTTTTGACTGCACAAAGGCAATTTTTGACTGTTTGACCTAGCCAATGGAAAACCAAGCTCACATATGGACTCAAGGACCCCATGGAATTGTCTTGACATGCTCAACAAGTTCAAAAGATCCCAAATGCACAGGATTGACAGTTGAATTTCCCAGTCAATTGATCAATTTTGACTGTATACTGAAAAGTTAAACTTTGACTCTTTGGTCAAAATCAAGTGTCAAGATTCATTTTTCATCAAAACATGCCAAATCATGAAGCTTGTTCATCAAGAAATCAAGAATTGCAAATTAGGGTTTGAAATGAAGATTTTTCATAACTTAGAATTTTTCTAAGTTATGAAAAACCCTAATTTTTTCCTAACTTTGTCCCACTTTCTCACCAAGATTCATTTGGTTTCAAGCAAAAGTCAAAACATGAAAGTTGTAGCCTATTGCATAATCTACAACTTTGATTCACAAAGTTTTCCCAAAAGAAGCTTGTAGCTCAAGTTATAATTTTTGGAACAATGGTACCAAACCATTCTTAACTTAGAGAAAATTTGACCTATTTTAGGCAAGGTTTTTACCTAACTTCAAGACCATTTTTCATATACTTCCACTTGGAATTTCAATTTGAATTTCAAATATGGATTGTAGTACACATTCCAAGCTTTCCAAAATGTCCAAGAACTCATCAAACAACCTCATGGTTAGAGAGAATCGAATTTGGCAATATGGGAAAAACTCACTTTTGATTTGGCCAAGTTACATGTTCATACATTTGTGCCATTTTGAATTCAGCATGCTTTCCTTGATTACAGGTCTTTTATCTCAATTACACTCCATAATTTAATGCTAACTCATTGTGCCAAGGCCTTGTTTTATGAGTTTAAGCATTACATGTTGAACTAAGCCATTTATAAAAAAAGCAAATTAGCCATTCTTGAAAAGTTGCACTTTATGTCAATTGGTAAATCAAGAAGGTACAAAGAAAATCTCCGAGGCACAAGTTTATGAACAAAACACACTGATCAAGGGGAAGGTTAGCTGCATAGCTTGGGGGCCTGCATCAGTCTAGAACACCAAGTGGCCATCTTTTGCTTAAGTGTGAAGAAACATAGCATATCATATAACAACTTTCATCTCAGCAAACCAAGCCTTAAGCAAACTTGTCAAACATATTCTAAACATCCATTCTGAGCTAGAACACGAGCCAACCATCCCCAATACCTCCCCATTCCCAGAATCACCATTGAACTGCCCAAAACAGGGCATCCCTGCAGTTTGAGTTCCATAGCTCAAACCTTCCATGCATTTTTGCTAAAAACACTTCAAACACATTCCATAATATCCATATAAACTATTCCAAACCTTGAACTGAGACTGTAACAGCCATAACACCATTTGCCATTTCCATTTTCTTGTTTTGCATCTGAAGTTCCATAGCATGATTCAAAAGGTTTCAAGACAAAGTAAAGCTTGGAATAGCATCCCTGGACATCAAGGAAGCTGTACCAATCATCACCTTGCATTGAAGACACCTCAATCACCAGATACAACTTCAACTGAACAGGTAAGTTCATGAACTCGAATCTCTCTATCCAGGCATTGTTAGCTTTAGGTTTGTGAAGAAAACATGTCACATTCGTAGCCCTGAACATGCCCATGTAATTAGATTTCATTTATATTATGTATGCTTAGAGAATTTTAAGTCTGAACATGGAACAAAAACTAGGTCAGGAATTGGGGGAGAAGAAATTCTCTCTCATCTTAGAGAGTTAAGTCAAGTTCTTTATATCCCTGAATTCGTCTCTTAATGCTCTACATTTTTCATGTTGTGAGTTTTGCTTGAAAGTCCAGGAATTGAGAGATAAAAAACGCGCGTGGATTGTGTTCAGACATGTTCTGAGGTTGAAGATGACAGGGTTCTGGGCTGGGCTTTGTTTCATATTTCTGTTCACACCATGCTTTTGCTTTTACACCCCCTAGGCCCATTTTGCTTATTTTCATGATTTTTTGATTTTTCTTTTTTATTCTGACTTATTTATTTTTTCTTATAATATTAAAAATATAAAAAAATATTTTTTGCACCATTTTCATATTTATTAGGTATTTATTTGTTTAGAGCAATATTTGTACATAAATAAATATACAAACATACTTTTATTTAAAAATACTAAAAATAATGCAAACCCATTTTATTTTCTATTTTTATTTTATTTTATCTTCTGAAAATATTTTATATAAAATATACTTTTTTTTATACATATTAAATATTATTATTTTTGTATATATAATATATATTTAGTAAATAATACAAATATATATATATATATATATATATATATATATATATATATATATATATATATATATATATATATATATATATATATATATATATATATATATATATATATATATATATATATATATATATATATATATATATATATATATATATATATATATATATATATATATATATATATATATATATATATATATATATATATATATATATATATATATATATATATATTAGTATATTTAGGTTAAAATACAAAATATACACATTTTTATTTTTATTAATATTTAATATTAAAAATACCTTTTTGACAAATATACTTCATTTTTATTTTATTTTTGTATATAATAAATAAATATTGTACATATTAAATAATTAATACATTTCATTTAATAAAATTAGGGTTTTGCCCTAAACATAAAAAAAAACACCAAAAATAATACTTTTTATTTTGTTTATTTGACACATAAAAATACTTTTTTTTTCATACACATAAAGAACCCTTTTGCATCTTCCATATTTATTTTATTTCCATTTAATTTGTGCAATTAAATATCTTGTAAATAATTCAATTTTGATGTAATAGTTTAGGTTTAAATTCCTTGTCAAAAAAACCCCCCATTTGACATTTGTACCCCCCTTCCCATATATTGTGTTGTAATAGCTTAGTAATTTTATTTTTCGCACTTTAATGCTTTCTAAATATACCATGTTAGAATTAGGGTTTGTATGCGAATCAAAAACAACAAAAATAGTTTGACCTAATTTCAAGATAAACAAGCATGAAAATGGACAACACAAATCACACTTGCACCCCTAGGGTATTCCACTTGTTGCCTTCAATAAATGGGCCATATTGCATGTTAGGTCTCTTTGGGCAAAACAAAACAATCAAATGATCATAGTCCCTCGATGACGCTTTCGAAAGTTGCCTAAAAATGATCAAGTCCCTTAAAGAAAATTGCCCAAAGATACTTGGCACCATTGCAATTATGGTCTAAACGATGACCCACGCCCGTCCCTTTCGCATCCTAACACAAGATTGTCCACCAAACGCAATGGTGGAACAAAAATTGTTAAAAGGGTTAAAACATAGCAATAATCTTTGATAAATTTAGGAGTAGATAACCTCTTAGTTACTTGAATCAAACTTGCAAAACAAAACACTTGCCTATTTTCTAAAACCACACCTCACAACACTTTCAAAAACAAACTTTCAAAAACAAATGAAAACCTTTTCAAAAGACATACACATTTGTATACATCCCAACATGGATCATTACAAAGGTTTCCACCATATTGGCCTCTTTTCAAAAACATTTTCAAACCCACACACACAAAGCACCATTTCAAACAATTGAAAAATAAGGCAAGTTGATCTAAGCAAGTAACTAAGAGCCCATGGATAACCATGGATAGAAAGGGTGCTAATACCTTCCCTTTCTATAATATACTCCCCGAACCCAAGAAAACATCTCAAAGGTTTTTGCTGTGCTTTTTAAACCTTTCCTTAGGATAAAATAAAAAGTCGGTGGCGACTCTTGCTCAACCGAAACATTTGCGAAAACAAACGCAAAACCATAGTCAGTTCTCCCACCGTATCACAATGGGTACCTGCATTTTGTGAGTGTAGGTGTGTGTAAGGGATAGCCATCCTTAAACAAAATAAAATGTAAAAGGAAAGAAAATGAACACAAAAGTTTATAGTGAAAACGTCCATGATTCATTAAAAATGGCATATGAAAATGAAGAATCAAAACCCTTACAAATGGACCTATATGCCCCGGGTAAGGCATAAGGTGAAAAGAGTGTACGAATTGTTTAATAATTATTATAGACCAAACAGGAAATGTTCAAAAGATAAATTACTGATTGATGAAAGTAATGGGAACGAAATCTTTCGCCTCCCAGTTGTTCGGTCCCCCTTCAATGGTTGGAAAGATCCAATCTTCAAAATTACCTCCTTCTTCCTCATCTTCTAAAGCATGAACTCCGTGATGAGTGATCTTTAAGGGTGGTCCTCCAGCCCGGGAGCGACGCACAGCTTTTTGGCTAGCAGCAGTGAAAACCAATCTGAACTTATCTGTCTTGTGAGGAAAATCTGGCAGTTGACCCCACACTGTACTTCCTCATTCCTTGATCACAGCCTCCGCATCTTTAAGGGATGACATCCGGGACACAGGTTTGGTAATGATGGGCACATCAGTCATTGTCTTGGCTACCGCAACTTCAGGAGAAACCTCTTCGAAGTGTTGGAAAGGTGTTTCTATGAATTCACCATCTAACTCCACGTAGGTACTTGAGCATCTGGTGTAGAGAATAACTGACTTCCCCGGTGTTGTACCCCAAAATTTGCCCTCCCATTTCATCAATATTTTCTCACCAGTCAGACAAAATTAGGGTTTCCATTAACTTTTGAATCAGTTCAAGCAGATTGCTAGGGTTTGGTTGAGTTTGGCTCAGGGTTTGATCAGGCAGATGTTTTCTTTGACAGTAAATCTAACACTAGGGTTTGCACGCGCATTTTCAGAAGAATTTGAATCCACAGTGTCTTAATTGACTGTCACCTGGTTTTGACGTTTGTCCAAGATTTCTGTCTAAACATCTGGGATATGGGTTGAGGCTTCTGATTGAGAGTTTGCAGTGTTTGATTTAATCAATGAGATAAAGGACACATGGACGTTTGTTTGATTAACTGTGCAATACTTTGGATTATTCGGAACACCGAACGTTTATTGATTATTTATCATTTCTAAGTTAAAATTATTGGATAATTTCCAGTTATTATAATTCAAGAAATATAAATAATTAAATAAACAATTAAAGAGGAATTAAAAGAGAAATCTGACAAAAAGATTTGTTTATTCATTTTGAATTGTTTGTTACAGATATTATTTGAATACTGTAAATTTATTTACAGTTATTTACATTAATATTATTACAAATGATTAAAATTGAAATAAAGCTATATCCTAAATGTCTTGAAATCTTCATCTTCTATTGTTGCTCCCCATTGCTCAATTGACATTTACCTGCAAAAAGAAAAGAAAGAAGTCAAATGCAGATAAATTAAGAATATTCTCAGACAGTTAATCATAAAAAGCTCATCATTAAAAGTGATTGGCCGGAATCAGTTTATTCACCCTCTCTACAAATCACAAGAAAATTCTTGGTTCACAAAGAGGAAAAGAAAATTATCTTGCAAGCTAAATCAATTAGGCAGCATATTAAACAAATGCACAAAGCTACATGGAAATATACAAGGCTGCATAATTTCAAATTGTCAACCAAAGAGGCAAACTGAACAGCCAAGTGAATATGCCAAAACAAGTTACCCAAGTCACAGTTTCAAACTAATCAAATTGTCAAAGAAACTAAGCCAAGTTACAGTTTCAAACTAAGCAAACTGAATGTCAAAACAAATTGCCCAAAGGAAACTGTCAAAAGTTGTCCAAAGAAGATATAGAAAGATATCAAAAGCCAAAAGTTGTCAACAAGTACACAAAAGGCAGAAAATATGGAAAAGAAGATAAGAGATATGTAGAGCAAAACCACAATGCAAGCAACATTTCAAATTCATCATTTTCAGCCACACTTTTTCAGAAAAAGGACAGATAAGCAATAAAAAATGCTTTTCTGATAGAGAGAGAAAGAGAGTAAAAGAAGTATAGGCTTACAGTTTGTTGAGGCAAGCTGAGGAGATATAAAAACAAACATTATCTTAACACTGTAAAAAGGAGGCAGAACAACACACCAGAAAGATATATCACAAAAACAAGATATATCAAAAGCTTGCCTCAAGCCTTGCTAACCTGCCTTCAAACAACAAAAGCCTGTAAACACAAAGACCAGAACAGACATCCTGCATCAAACATCTAGCCTTAAGCCTGCATTAAAACACAAGCACAAACCTGTGTTCAAACGGCATAAGCCTCAAACCTGTGGTCAACCTGCATAATACAACAAGCCTCATGCCTGCCTGAACAACAAATCAAATCTTGTTCAGTTTCAAAGCCTGTCTCAAGCCTAAACCTTAAGCCAGTCAAAAAACCAAGCAAACTGATAAACCTCCAGCCTGTTTCAAAACAAATTCCAACAAGCTTGCATAATACCAAAGCCTGTCAAAACACAAGCTTGCCTCTAGCCCTGTCAAAGAAAAACATCACTAACCCTAACAATCTTTGTTCAAAATCCAATCCATCCAAATGTCTAAATAACAAAAATGAGTGCCTCAGAACTAGGTTCATCATAGGCGAAGCTAGCTCAGTCCAAAAGAGAGAAAGAGAATCTGAATAAGGTAACATCATCAAGTTATCAGAAGCACAACAATAAGGCAACTCAGAACCAACATATCAACAACAACTGAAGCAACAACATCCTCAGAGCCAAGCTCCTCACAGAATCAAACAAATTAAAGCCAAAAAACATCCCAGAATAAAAGAGCAAATAAGAAATCAGAGGAAAACATTTAGAAGAGGAAAAGAAGCACTTAAGCTAGGGTTTTCAGATATTCATCATAAAACCACAAAAGCTAAAAAATACTGAATACCAGAACAAGCTCACAGCATCACGCGTTCCCTGCCTTGGCCGCCCTAGGACGCCTCCTGTCCACTTCCAGAACCTCCGTCTCCAAGAGCCAACAAAGGTATAATTCCTCTTCCCTTTTCTTTAAATATCTCACACCAACATGAACAAACATAGAAGATCAGAGCTTGCCAAGAAAAATAAATCATGACATGTAAAACTTGAAAACCTAAAAATGCATAAAACGGAAATCAAACCTTTTCGTGTCGCCGCCTTGCTTGACCATGGAGGGAGGAGGAGAAGAACGGTGGCACCTAGTGGCTATAAATGGAGTTTTTGTTCAGAAAGCATTGCTCAAGAAAGATGAAGAAGACGATGAATGGAAGCGGCACTGTTCAACAACAAACCCTTGTTCTGAGACAATTTCTCAAACCCTAAACAAATTTGCAAAACGTGTTCTGGGCCTTGCCCCATCCAAACGCCTAAGCCCATAAATTCCAGGCGCATACCCCCTTTTCCTAACCCTGTCTATTTTTGTTTGGGCCAAGCAAATTCCCCTTAAGCCCATTTATTGCTTTTCTCTTATAACTAATACCTTTTTATTTTCTTCTTATATAATTTAATTTATTTTGTAAATAAAAATAATACATTAACCCTTTTATACAAAATTTTCTTAATTGCTTATTTTTATTTTATTACATTTTAAAAAATATATATAAACATTAATTTTCTTAAATTTAAACGATTTTCTATTCTTGTTTAAGACCTTTGTTTATAATATTAACAAAATACATAAACAATAGATTTTTTTTATTAAATTAAAATTTTCTTTTCATTAAAACTTTTGTTGTACATATTAACAAAAACATAAAAAATAATATTAATACTTAATATTGCATAAGGTTAATATTTTTGCATCATGTGTAAATAATCACATACACTTTCACCAATACTTTTGATACATTGCTCTTATTCTTATACATTGCTACATTTTACATTGAGAATGCGATTCGATTTGGTTGTAAATATCATTTGGACACTACTATCCTGATAAGACTCATCCCCATTTGTAAATATTTGTACCCCCATCCCCGGATACTTATTTGTAATAGCTTAGACTTTAAATTCCCGCAATTTATCGCTTTCTATATACTGTATAGTAATTAGGGTTTGTATGCGAAGATTCAAAATCAACCGCTAGATAACCTAATACAAGACAAATGCATGACAATCAATACACAATTCACACTTGCACCCCTAGGGTAATCTCGCCTATTGCCTTCCAAAATGGGCCATGTTTGCATGTTGGGTTCTTTGGCAAAACAAAAACATATCAAATGATCATAGTCTCTCGATGACACTTTCGAAGTTGCCTAAACAAAATGATCATAGTCCCTTAAAGGAAAATTGCCAAAGACACTTGGCACTATTGCATTCATGGTCTATACGATGACCCGCGCCTGTCCCATTAACATCCTAACACAAGATTGTCCACCAAATACAATGGTGGAACAATACTGTTAAAAGGGTTAAAACATAGGAAAGATCTTTGAGTAAATTTAGGGGTAGACAACTCTTAGTTACTTGATCAAACTTGCAAAACACACTTGCCTACTTTCCAAACACACTCCACAACACAACTTTCAAAACAACTTTCAAAACCTTGAAACATCTTTTCAAAAAGACAAAATACCTTTTGTAAAACATTCGAGTAAAGAATTGTTACAAGGGTTGCCTAGACAAGGCATCTTTTTCAAAACATTTTCAAAACCACACACAAAGCACCATTTCAAACAATTGAAAATCAAGGAAAGTGATCTAAAACAAGTAACTAAGAGACCATGGATAACCATGGATGAAAAGGGTGCTAGCACCTTCCCTTTTCATAATCTACCCCCCGAACCCACGAAAACATCTCAAAGGTTTTTCCTGTGCTTTTTAACCTTTCCTTAGGTTAAATAAAAAGTCGGTGGCGACTCTTGCTAAACCGAACAAGTGCAAATACAAACGCAAAACCTCAAGTCAGTTCTCCCACCGTATCACAGAACTGGCGACTCTGCTGGGGAGTTCATTTAAAAGTGGGGTTACCTTAGGGTTTTAGATCACCTTTACATACTTGCTTTGATTGCCTTGATTGCTTTACTTTTTGGGTACTTGTTTGGGTTTGTTGTAAATCCTACACCCGGATTTGGGGGCACCTTTTTAGGTAAATAGCAATAAAACTGTGAGGGAACTGTGTGGGGTATACCGACATGGTTGAAGCAGTAAGCTATGTTAGTGTGACATATTTGTGAGTACCGGTAACCCTTGAGTTCAATCAAGGAGAGTACGGGGCTGCTGAGTGATGTCATGAAGCACTAACGAACTCTTAGAACCTTAATTGACCATCTTAGCCTTTTTAGGGGTAGTGAGATGACCGACTTTGGTGCAGTCCGAAGTTGGTAGATACTCGATACTACACTCATTGAGGATTGTTTTCTTGGAATATTTTGGTCGCCAGTTAAGTGGCTAAACCAAAACAATGAACACAGAAAACAATCCAATGATTTTAAGCTCCTTAGAACCCGATTTCTATTTTAGGACAGGATGAGCCAACTAACTTCAAGAGGGTACTTACCTACAACCCCCATGCAAGCCTAAACCTAAGGACTTATTTGCTTTGTGTGAATATGATTACCTATATATACACTTACTTGCTTTTGCATACATGTACATAACATCATAACATCATACCATAGCATTTTCAATAACCATTTCAAGGATCTCAAGGGTCTTTTGATGCAGGGTCATGTTGAACCAGACGTCTACCAAGAGGCAAGAGGTTTTCTCCTCTAAACAAATGCAATCAAAGATCAAGTGCAACAACTTGAATCAGGGGCTATGACCCACTTGACATGGTGAGCTTGATTCTCGTGGAAAGACATCCACAAGTGCAAAGTTCTCCAATCAAAGCTCGAAGTTCAACCTCTAACATTCTCTTGTGTTTACCCCAAGAGATCCTTGAAAGCATGCATTCACATATCATGCATTTCATCATAACAATTTTTCATTTTCAGGTTTCCTTATTCTCCTACTGTTTATTTCAGTAGAGATGGCTCTAGAAAGGACTGTCAAGGATATCCAGGACCAAAATGCTCAACTTCAGGAAATGTTCTTGAGCCTGTCCTTGGGGCAAGAAGAAGTGAAGGCTCTCCTCACAAGGGGCTTGGTCCAGGGGAATTCAAGCAATGCCAGGAGTGATCAGTTGGAAGAGCTTCAGTCTGAGCTGACTACAATGAGGATCCAAATGATGGGACAACTGGTGGGCCAGATGGCACTCATCTAGGACTTAGCTCAAAAACAAGAGGAGCTCAGAGTTCTCGTCAACCAACTGCTTCGGGACAGCCAAGTGGGGCAAACATCTGAGGTTGAAGAGCAAGTCATCATTCAACCCCCTTCCAGCCAAGAAGACAAGGGAAAGGCTCCTCTACTTGCTTCAGGGTCACAATCCCATCAACAACCTCGTCAGCATCAATGGGGTAATCGGCGTAAGCAAAATATGTCGGGAAGACAGTTCACTGAGACTGACATACCGTCATCTCTAATACTGGAGCGCTTGTTGGAGGTCAATCTGACTTCTTTGAGGGATCCTATTCGGAAGCCCAATACCTTCGCTCCTAGCTATCATCCCGATGCATTTTGTGTATACCACTCCTATAGTCCGGGACATGACACCGACGACTGTTGGGCCTTGAAGAACAAGATTCAAGATCTGATTGACATTGGAGTGCTGAGATTCATGCCCGATGGCGAGATGAAAATCTTCCGTTAAGGGTTTCTCCACCTGAAGTGACAAAGCTCGAACTGAGATACTTTTGTTTCATTTGAACTTTCAAGTTGTAATCTCTTTGTAATTCAAACAATTATCTGTTGATGTCAAACTCTGTTTCATTAATGCATTGCATATGTTTGTCTTGAATTCATCCATTCGTTTTCACTACTCTTATGCTTTCTTTATGATATTTAACTCTTGATGAAAAGCTGCAAGCCTTTAGAGGGAGGATGACGAAACAATACCGTAATCTCATACAATATGCTTTTGAACAGACCTTGCTGATGATGTACAGGCATTTCTTTCGATTCCCAAACACTGGAGTTATAAGGAAGATAATCCTTAGTCAACCCCTTAGAGCCAAAGAAGTAGGAGTTTTCTGTTCTAAACAAATTGAAACCTTTGATTTAAACCTGGGACAGGGTAGTCTCTCAGTTAATTCAAAAAAGATGTGCATTGAAGTCGCAAACTCTCAGCTCGTAATACAACGAATGACATCAAAAGCATTCCTCTGGAATCAAAAGACAATGATGGTTCCTTATCTCATAGGCAGTCATTACCTCTCAAAAGAGAAAATCCCACTAAGCCAAAACCTATAAAGGAGGCTTAAGAAAGCTGGGGCATCCCGCTGACTGTAATCTCGAAAACAGGAACAGTCAGGCAAAAGTTAGGGATAACAAATCAAAAGAAAGAGGTCATTATAAATCCTCAAACAACCTGAAAAATGTTGCAAAAGAAAAAGGAGATGATGATTGCCTTCCAAATTCAACTGGGGAACCATCACCCAAAAGGTCGTTCCAAATTCGAATAGAGTGCGACGCACAATTAACTGAGTCTAGGGTTGAAGAACATCACGAAGAGCGGGTGGGTACAAATATACTTTGAGCCTTTATCCTTTGTTTCTTAAACCGTGAACCAAGCCACGTTACAACCCTTCAAAAGTCCTAATTGAAGCATGGGTTAGTTTGAAAGCATACTGTTACAAAAGGTATCCTGACTCCTGTAAGGCTTTGCTCTAAATCTTGTGTTGAATTTGTCTTATAAAAAGTTTTTCTGCTAAAAAACGCATTTTCCAAAACTTCGAGACAGACATAAACTTTGCATTGCTTGAATATCATTGTTTGCATTTGGCTATTTGTTTGACAGCGGAGAGATTCACACAATGAATATCCGATGAACGAAAGCTCTCTCAGTGAATAAAATCAATTCAAAAAGGATAACACTTCCATTACAAAAATCTCCTATCAACGGGGGACATCACATGTCACTATCCAGTTAACCTGGGGCAGTCCAGTCAAGATTTCGACAAATCTTTCAAAGTTCAGTTAACCTGGGGCAGTCCAGTCAAGATTTCGACAAATCTTTCAAAGTTCAGTTAACCTGGGGCAGTCCAGTCAAGATTTCAACAAATCTCTCAAAAGTTCAGTGAACTTGGGGCAAGTCTCCTTCATCATCACTTGGGGCATTCGAATGTCAAAAGTGTTCAACAATTCCTTCATCACCTGTTGGAAGATACAGTTTCAGATACGCTCCAAACACGGTAGCCATTCTATCACTCATTCAGATCCTAGTTACAGTTTCAGATACACTCCAGACACGAAAGTCATTCTGCTACTCATACAGATCTCAACTCCAAGATACAGTTTCAGATACGCTCCAGACACGGTAGCCATTTTGTCACTCATTCAGATCCCAGTTACAGTTTCAGATACACTCCAAACACGGAAGTCATTCTGCTACTCATACAGATCTCAACTCCAAGATACAGTTTCGAATACGCTCCAGACACGGTAGCCATTCTGCCACTCATTCACAATATCAGACTACCGCGAAGCCTGGATTACGACCAGATAGTGGTATCTCCTAAACCCAAGCTATGAAGCCCGGATTCGACCGGATAATAGTTTAATCCCCAACTAGTTATTGTGAAGCCTGGATTACGACCAGATAGCAGTTAACGGTTAACAGAATAAAGACTCCCATCCTTAAAACCTCAGAAGATTGGTATACTCCCAATTTCTGACCGTTAACAGAATGAAGATTCTCATCTTTAAAACCTCAGAAGATTGGTATACTCCCAATTTCTGTCCCCCAACAGAATGAAGATCCTCATTCTCAAAGTGGCGCATAACCCAAATTCCAGATTAATACCTGTAGCAAGCCAGGAAAACTATCTGGGGACGACTGATTGTAGATCAACACCTGTAACAATCCAGGAAAACTATCTACATGAAGAGATTGAAGGGTAATACCTGTAACAAGCCAAGAAAACTATCTTTCTTTCTCAGGTCAGAGATTAATACCTAAAACCAGCCAGGACAACTATCTCGTCGACCAACCTTTTCAAGATCCCAGATCAATACATGCAGCAATCAAAAGATTCTTGCAATCCCCAACGGAGCTAAAACTTCCAACTATCAATTCCCAAGCAGAATGAAGACTATCATTCTCAGTTCCTCACAGAGTATTCAAATATTCTCCAGTGAAGATCCCCTCAAGACAGGAATCCCCAGTAGATTGGCACACAACCCAAGCTCCTGATTCCCCAACAGTGGTTCCAGGACTTCTCATTTCCAACCATCCCCTGCAGCAGTCAAGGATTTACTTTCCCCGACAGCAGTCAAGATTCTTTTATCTCCAGCCATCCAGGATTCATCTATCCCCAGCAAGACAACTCATCAGCTTACATGCGCATTCATTACATTCATATCATAAACATATATTGCATCATACATTTCATGCAACATAACTTTGTGTTTAGCTAACATTTTGTCCTTTTCAGGATAAGAATAAAAGGCTATCATTAACAATTTCAGATGCAGTTTTACACGGACTCATCATCAGGAAACCCTACACCGATTCCTTCTCAAACCCATATGCAGTTTTACACGAACTCATCATCAGGAAACCCTACACCGGTTCCTTCTCAAATCCAGATGCAGTTTTACACGGACTCATCATCAGGCAACCCTACACCGGTTCCTTATTCAATTTCAAGACTTCTGAAAATAGTTTATGGGTTCTCCAAGACACGGATGTTAACCTATCACTTGTTCAGATTCTTCAACTTCTGAAAACAGTTTACGGATTCTCCAAACACGGAGGTTAATCTATCGCTTGTTCAGACTCAACTTTTGAAAACAGTTTACAGACGCTTCCCAACATGGATGTTGCTCTATTGCTTATTCAACTTCAAGACTTCTGAAAACAGTTTACGGGTTCTCCAAGACACAGATGTTAACCTATCGCTTGTTCAGATTCTTCAACTTCTGGAAACAGTTTACGGATTCTCCAAACACGGAGGTTAATCTATCACTTGTTCAGACTCAACTTTTGAAAACAGTTTACGGACACTTCCCAACATGGATGTTGCTCTATTGCTTATTCAACTTCAAGACTTCTGAAAATAGTTTATGGGTTCTCCAAGACACGGATGTTAACCTATCGCTTGTTCAGATTCTTCAACTTCTGAACACAGTTTACGGATTCTCCAAACACGGAGGTTAATCTATCGCTTATTCAGACTCAACTTTTGAAAAGTAGTTTACGGACGCTTCCCAACATGGATGTTGCTCTATTGCTTATTCAACTTCAAGACTTCTGAAAACAGTTTACAGGTTCTCCAAGACACGGATGTTAACCTATCGCTTGTTCAGATTCTTCAACTTCTGAAAACAGTTTACGGATTCTCCAAACACGGAGGTTAATCTATCGCTTGTTCAAACTCAACTTTTGAAAACAGTTTACGGACGCTTCCCAACATGGATGCTGATCTATTGCTTATTCATCTCCAAGACCTCTGAAAACAGTTTACGGGTTCTCCAGACACGGATGTTAATCTATCGCTTGTTCAGACTCAACTTTTGAAAACAGTTCACGGACGCTTCCCAACATGGATGCTGATCTATTGCTTATTCAACTTCAACTTCTGAAAATAGTTTACGGATTCTCCAAACACGGAGGTTAATCTATCGCTTGTTCAGACTCAACTTTTGAAAACAGTTTACGGACGCTTCCCAACATGGATGCTGATCTATTGCTTATTCATCTCCAAGACCTCTGAAAACAGTTTACGGGTTCTCCAGACACGGATGTTAATCTATCGCTTGTTCAGACTCAACTTTTGAAAACAGTTCATGGACGCTTCCCAACATGGATGCTGATCTATTGCTTATTCAACTTCAACTCCTAAAAACAGTTTACGGATTCTCCAAACATGGATGTCAATCTATTTCTTGTTCAGACCCCCAGTTCAGAGATGTTCCAAAACATGGATACCTTTCTGATACTCGTCCACTCACCAACGACATACAGTTCAACAAACATTTCCAGATCCCCGACAAGATTCTGTCACACCTTCAGAGGGCATCTCTAAGCCCATCCTCCTACAAGCAATTTCCAGATGGCATCTTTAAGCCCATCCTTCTCCCAACATCTCCAAATGGCATCTTTAAGCCCATTCCCTCAAACTACGCTTTGATGAGTGCAAATTTTTTGGGCACTCTAGTGTCCAATATCCTTTTACCTTCGATTCGCGAACGGCAAACTTGCAAATCTATCTCTTCAGGTTCAAGAAGATTGAACAGGGGCAACTGTTGTACCCCAAAATTTTCCCTCCCATTTCATCAATATTTTCTCACCAGTCAGACAAAATTAGGGTTTCCATTAACTTTTGAATCAGTTCAAGCAGATTGTTAGGGTTTGGTTGAGTTTGGCTCAGGGTTTGATCAGGCAGATGTTTTCTTTGACAGTAAATCCAACACTAGGGTTTGCACGCGCATTTTCAGAAGAATTTGAATCCACAGTGTCTTAATTGACTGTCACCTGGTTTTGACATTTGTCCAAGATTTCTGTCTAAACATCTGGGATATGGGTTGAGGCTTCTGATTGAGAGTTTGCAGTGTTTGATTTAATCAATGAGATAAAGGACACATGGACGTTTGTTTGATTAACTGTGCAATACTTTGGATTATTCAGAACACTAGACGTTTATTGATTATTTATCATTTCTAAGTTAAAATTATTGGATAATTTCCAATTATTATAATTCAAGAAATATAAATAATTAAATAAACAATTAAAGAGGAATTAAAAGAGAAATCTGACAAAAAGATTTGTTTATTCATTTTGAATTGTTTGTTACAGATATTATTTGGATACTGTAAATTTATTTACAGTTAATTACATTAATATTATTACAAATGATTAAAATTGAAATAAAGCTATATCCTAAATGTCTTGAAATCTTCTTCTTCTATTGCTGCTCCCCATTGCTCAATTGACATTTACCTGCAAAAAGAAAAGAAAGAAGTCAAATGCAGATAAATTAAGAATATTCTCAGACAGTTAATCATAAAAAGCTCATCATTAAAAGTGATTGACCGGAATCAGTTTATTCACCCTCTCTGCAAATCACAAGAAAATTCTTGGTTCACAAAGAGGAAAAGAAAATTATCTTGCAAGCTAAATCAATTAGGCAGCATATTAAACAAATGCACAAAGCTACATGGAAATATACAAGGCTGCATAATTTCAAATTGTCAACCAAAGAGGAAAACTGAACAGCCAAGTGAATATGCCAAAACAAGTTGCCCAAGTCACATTTTCAAACTAATCAAACTGTCAAAGAAACTAAGCCAAGTTACAGTTTCAAACTAAGCAAACTGAATGTCAAAACAAATTGCCCAAAGGAAACTGTCAAAAGCTGTCCAAAGAAGATATAGAAAGATATCAAAAGCCAAAAGCTGTCAACAAGTACACAAAAGGCAGAAAATCTGGAAAAGAAGATAAGAGATATGCAGAGCAAAACCACAATGCAAGCAACATTTCAAATTCATCATTTTCCAGCCACACTTTTTCAGAAAAAGGACAGATAAGCAATAAAAAATGCTTTTCTGATAGAGAGAGAAAGAGAGTAAAAGAAGTATAGGCTTACAGTTTGTTGAGGCAAGCTGAGGAGATATAAAAACAAACATTATCTTAACACTGTAAAAAGGAGGCAGAACAACACACCAGAAAGATATATCACAAAAATAAGATATACCAAAATCTTGCCTCAAGCCTTGCTAACCTGCCTTCAAACAACAAAAGCCTGTAAACACAAAGACCAGAACAGACATCCTGCATCAAACATCTAGCCTTAAGCCTGCATTAAAACACAAGCACAAACCTGTGTTCAAAAGGCATAAGCCTCAAACCTGTGGTCAACCTGCATAATACAGCAAGCCTCATGCCTGCCTGAACAACAAATCAAATCTTGTTCAGTTTCAAAGCCTGTCTCAAGCCTAAACCTTAAGCCAGTCAAAAAACCAAGCAAACTGATAAACCTCCAGCCTGTTTCAAAAGAAATTCCAACAAGCTTGTATAATACCAAAGCCTGTCAAAACACAAGCTTGCCTCTAGCCCTGTCAAAGAAAAACATCACTAACCCTAACAATCTTTGTTCAAAATCCAATCCATCCAAATGTCCAAATAACAAAAATGAGTGCCTCAGAACTAGGTTCATCATAGGCGAAGCTAGCTCAGTCCAAAAGAGAGAAAGAGAATCAGAATAAGGCAACATCATCAAGTTATCAGAAGCACAACAATAAGGCAACTCAGAACCAACATATCAACAACAACTGAAGCAACAACGTCCTCAGAGCCAAGCTCCTCACAGAATCAAACAAATCAAAGCCAGAAAACATCCCAGAATAAAAGAGCAAATAAGCAATCAGAGGCAAGCATTTCGAAGAGGAAAAGAATCACTTAAGCTAGGGTTTTCAGATATTCATCATAAAACCACAAAAGCTAAAAAATACTGAATACCAGAACAAGCTCACAGCATCACGCGTTCCCTGCCTTGGCCGCCCTAGGACGCCTCCTGTCCACTTCTAGAACCTCCGTCTCCAAGAGCCAACAAAGGTATAATCCCTCTTCCCTTTTCTTTAAATATCTCACACCAACATGAACAAACATAGAAGATCAAAGCTTGCCAAGAAAAATAAATCATGACATGTAAAACTTGAAAACCTAAAAATGCATAAAACGGAAATCAAACCTTTTCGTGTCACCGCCTTGCTTGACCATGGAGGGAGGAGGAGATGAACGGTGGCGCCTAGTGGCCATGAACGGAGTTTTTGTTCAGAAAGCATTGCTCAAGAAAGATGAAGAAGACGATGAATGGAAGCGGCGCTGTTCAACAACAAACCCTTGTTCTGAGATAATTTCTCAAACCCTAAACAAATTTGCAAAACGTGTTCTGGGCCTTGCCCCATCCAAACGCCTAAGCCCATAAATTCTCGGCGCATACCCCCTTTTCCTAACCCTGTCTATTTTTGTTTGGGCCAAGCAAATTCCCCTTAAGCCCATTTATTGCTTTTCTCTTATAACTAATACCTTTTTATTTTCTTCTTATATAATTTAATTTTTTTTGTAAATAAAAATAATACATTAACCCTTTTATACAAAATTTTCTTAATTGCTTCTTTTTATTTTATTACATTTAAAAAAATATATATAAACATTAATTTTCTTAAATTTAAACGATTTTCTATTCTTGTTTAAGACCTTTGTTTATAATATTAACAAAATACATAAACAATAGATTTTTTTTATTAAATTAAAATTTTCTTTTCATTAAAACATTTGTTGTACATATTAACAAAAACACAAAAAATAATATTAATACTTAATATTGCATAAGGTTAATATTTTTGCATCATGTGTAAATAATCACATACACTTTCACCAATACTTTTGATACATTGCTCTTATTCTTATACATTGCTACATTTTACATTGAGAATGCGATTCGATTTGGTTGTAAATATTATTTGGACACTACTATCCTGATAAGACTCATCCCCATTTGTAAATATTTGTACCCCCATCCCCGGATACTTATTTGTAATAGCTTAGACTTTAAATTCCCGCAATTTATCGCTTTCTATATACTGTATAGTAATTAGGGTTTGTATGCGAAGATTCAAAATCAACCGCTAGATAACCTAATACAAGACAAATGCATGACAATCAATACACAATTCACACTTGCACCCCTAGGGTAATCTCGCCTGTTGCCTTCCAAAATGGGCCATGTTTGCATGTTGGGTTCTTTGGCAAAACAAAAACAAATCAAATGATCATAGTCCCTCGATGACGCTTTCAAAGTTGCCTAAACAAAATGATCATAGTCCCTTAAAGGAAAATTTCCAAAGACACTTGGCACTATTGCATTCATGGTCTATACGATGACCCGCGCCTGTCCCATTAACATCCTAACACAAGATTGTCCACCAAATACAATGGTGGAACAATACTGTTAAAAGGGTTAAAACATAGGAAAGATCTTTGAGTAAATTTAGGGGTAGACAACTCTTAGTTACTTGATCAAACTTGCAAAACACACTTGCCTACTTTCCAAACACACTCCACAACACAACTTTCAAAACAACTTTCAAAACCTTGAAACATCTTTTCAAAAAGACAAAATACCTTTTGTAAAACATTCGAGTAAAGAATTGTTACAAGGGTTGCCTAGACAAGGCATCTTTTTCAAAACATTTTCAAAACCACACACAAAGCACCATTTCAAACAATTGAAAATCAAGGCAAGTGATCTAAAACAAGTAACTAAGAGACCATGGATAACCATGGATGAAAAGGGTGCTAGCACCTTCCCTTTTCATAATCTACCCCCCGAACCCACGAAAACATCTCAAAGGTTTTTCCTGTGCTTTTTAACCTTTCCTTAGGTTAAATAAAAAGTCGGTGGCGACTCTTGCTAAACCGAACAAGTGCAAATACAAACGCAAAACCTCAAGTCAGTTCTCCCACCGTATCACACCCGGTGTTGTGGATCCATGGCCTTCCTAACAAGCATGAATATGAAGGACAGATGTTCATCACATAAAAAGTAGAGTTGAAAATTTCCGTTCCCACCTTAATTGAGATGTCCACTTCTCCGTGAACCATCCTCTTAGAACCGTCGAAGGCTCTAACAATGATATTACTGGGCTTTAAAGTCAAACCTTCACAGTCTAGCCTATCCAATTCTTTCTTTGGTAGGACATTTAAAGATAAACCAGTATCAACCAGGACATGAGAAAGTGTGGTCCCTCTGCACTCTACCGAAACATGCAGCGCATCATTATGCTTTCTTCCCTTGGACGTTAGATCGACAGAAAAGCCCAGACCATTGTCGGCTGTAAGGCTGGCTACACACTCTTGAAACTGATCTGCAGAAGTTTCTTGAGGAACGTGCACCGTCTTCAGGAATTTGATCAAGGCTTTGGCATGAGCCTCGAAGCAAAGCAACAGAGCTAGCATATAGATTTTTGAAGGGGTTTGCCCCAGCTGCTCTACGACATCATAGTCGCTCTTCTTAATTATTTTTAAGATTTCCTCCATTTCCTTTTGGGTGGTCTCGGGGATAACCAAAGTCTGAGCCCTCGTCCGGACGGGCGCTTCCTGGATCCCCTTACCTTTATCAGCAGTAACAGTAGAGGGTACAACTTCGGGAGTAACAATTTCTTCGATCACTGGACTACGCACATATATCTTGATAGGCACAGGAGCACTTGAGGGTCCGAAGACTTCCCATGGAGGAGCAATCTCCAGCGAAAAGATTCCTCCGCTACGAGTGATCTTACTCGTCCCTGCAATACTTCCTACATCAGGAGTTTCTTCATCGGAATTCTCTTCGGCTGATTCGATCTGCTTGAAACCATGGTAGAAGATCTCTCCTCCATAATTCCACGGTATCATCTTGTTGGACTTATATGGGATAGGCCCCGGCATGGAAATCTTCAGCTGTAAAAACTTTGGGTCAGGTGTAATCTTAACAGGCCTTTTGCAGGTCTTGGAAAGATTGTCGGAAATGGTGATTATAGCAATGTCATTGATTGGAGTAACATGAGTAACATGAGTGATAGTAGCAACAGGAGTTTTCTGAAAGAGGATCTCTTGAGTATCCATCAGGCGTTAGATGCCTGATTTCAACAACGGATAGTCAGATTGCAAGGTTGAACAAAAGTAACAATCTTTTTCACAGCCCGGGAAAATCCCGGCTTTCAACAGATTTATTTTGATCATTGACAATGGAGTCATTAAGTCATCAACAGCAGTAACATGAAGATCTTCTACAATAGCATGGACATTATGACCATGTTTTGGCATAGGAGCGGATATCACATTAGGTTTTTCGGGGGCATCAAATTCCACCTCCTTGGCATCTATCAAATCTTGGATCTTGTTTTTAAGGGCCCAACAGTTGTTGGTGTCATGCCCCACACTGTCTGAATGATATGCACATTTTGCATTTGAATGATAATAGGGAGAAGAGGTATTTGGGTTTTTTGGTGCTTCTTTCAAGTTGGTAAGGTTTAACTTTAACAGATGAGGGAAGACCTGAGCCGGTGTCATATTGATCAGCGTGAATTGTCGTTGTGGCCTTTCTACCCTTTGCTGGTTAGCTCTAGGTTGACTGATAACGAGAAAACGTATCATATAATTACTATGCTTTTTATCGATTTTATATTACATTAAGTCATCTAACCCCCGATTATTCCGAGTTTATTTGTCTTTTTACAGGTATAACATTTGTCAACTCAAACCAATGGAAAAGGACAACATGAAGAAGGCTAGACAATAAACAAAGAGAAAAAGAACTAAAAATGCAAAGTTTGGATTTTTGGAGCAGTGACGGTCGTCACACCCTTGTGACGGGCGTAACTCCCCCCAACTTGGAATAATGCTCGTCACGCATCACTGACGAGCGTAATGCGCAATTTAAGCGCGTTACGACCGTCACCCACCTGTGATGACCGTCACGCGCGTGAAGATGGACGTTGTAAATGGGTGGAGACGTGGGCAACACAAGGGCAGACTTGTTCTCCTATTTTCCCTCTACTCAGTAACCATGCTCCCTATATTTCCTCCACTCAACCTTTTCTCAAGACACTTTCAACTGCTATTTCCTCTGCTATATATATGTGTGGTAGTGCAAAGCTGCAGGGGTCGAAGGAATTTTCCCAGAACAAATTTATTACTTTTGCAATTATTTTTATTCCCTTGTTTCAGAGCAATTTCTACGTATTGTAATTCCTACTTCCAGTATTATTTTCAAGCTTTAGTTTTAGGTGTTAATTCTTCATTCAAGAATTAACACAATTTATTTACTTCAATCAAGCTGCAAGAAATATTGTAACACTTCAAGATTACCATAACAACTTTAATTCCAGGTTTTTATTGCAATTAATATTTATTCATTTTTTGTATTATGCCAATTATTTTTATGAATTATATTTTGAATTGCATTGTTGTTAAATCTATTATGTCTGGCTAAATTATTCGTACCGGTATGTGACTCTTAAGAACCGAAAGAATTCAGTGATACCTTGGCCAAAAATATTTATTTATAAAACAATTTCTGGTTTTCAATTTCCAAGATTAATTTAATTACCCTTGTCACGAGAGTGAGAGGTTAATTAACACGATTTTGACACGAGAGTGGGAAATTAATTAAGGCAAGAACCTGCATGCGAGAGCTGGGGTTCAACCCATATAGTGGTAACGAAACATTAATTTTTAAATACACGAGAGTGTTTTAATAAATTAATTAAACTTAAATTGTTTTCAAAAAGTGTTATTAAATTTAAAGTGCATCCATTAGGTTTAGTAGCATAACTTATTTCATGAACACGAGAGTGTATGTCTCAGGTTTTTAAACAATTAGTTTTTACCGAAATACTTTATAGGCCAAGCGATTCACCGAATTCCCGAAGTCCGACTATCACATACCGGTATAACTATTACTATTATTTTTAATTAAATTGTTTCCCCCAAAAAATCGAATATTCATCACTTAGTTAAACAAACTGTAGCATTAGATCGTATGCGATTGATCCTCAGTCTCTGTGGGTTCGATAATCTTTTAAAACTAGAACAACTGAACTGTATACTTGCAGTTAGTATCCCGACAGACTTATAAAGTCCCGATCAAGTTTTTGGCGCCATTGTCGGGGACTGGTAGTCAATTAATTACGATTCTTCTATTGCGCGTTTAGACTAGGCAACAGATACCCTTTTTCGATTTGTATGCTAAGGACTCGCTCACAAGGCGAACCACTTGACAAATCGACGGACGAACCTGAACGCATTCTTTCCGTAAGACGTGCAGTCAGGGATTACTGTTTAAATCACGCTATTCCTTTACCCAAACCCGAAATCAAGATTGATTCTGAAACAAATTCTAATTCTTCCTCTGAGACCGAAACCAATCCAGAATTAGACATGGCCGAAGAACAAAGGACCCGTCCACTGAAGGAGTACGCAGCTCCATCACAACAAGAACCCCACAACAGCATTGCTGCTCCAGCAATAAACCGAAACGATTTTGAGTTGAAACCGTCATTGATATCAGCTATCCAATAACGCTAATTCTCTGGAGATCCTTCCGAGGATCCAAATGAACATCTTACAAAATTCGTTCAATTTGCCGACACAGTTATAGCAAATGGTGTTAGTAAAGATGCAATAAGATTACGTCTTTTCCCTTTCTCGCTAAGAGATAGAGCTTGGGCTTGGTTGCAATCCTTGCCATTAAATTCCGTCACTACGTGGGAAGGACTGAAGATTGTATTTTTAGCACGATACTTTCCCCCGAGCAAGATCGCTGCACTAAGAGCCCAAATCAACGGATTTAGGCAGAAGGATACTGAATCGCTATTCGATGCATGGGAACGCTAGAAAGATATGATGCGAATGTGCCCACATCACGGATTAGAAAAATGGCTGATCATCCACACGTTTTATAATGGACTCTTGTACAACACAAGACTCTCTATAGATGCCGCCGCAGGTGGTACACTGATGGACAAGCCTTATGATGAAGCTAACCAACTCATTGAAAACATGGCTCAAAACCACTATCAGTGGGGAGGGGAAAGAACATCTGTGGAGAAAACTCAAACCAAAGGTGGGATGTACGAGATTAGTAGCCTAGATAAAGTTAATGCTAAGGTAGATGCTCTCACCCAAAAGATAGAAAGCTTGACCTTACCTCCTGCAGCTACCATGGTTGCAGTTACCCCAAGTTGCGAAGTTTGTGGAGTTCCTGGTCATTCCTGGTCATATTGGAACCGAATGTAAAATCTTAGCAGGAATATCAGTTGATCAGGTAAATTACGCTCAAGGTAATCCTTATGCTAATACCTATAATCCTGGTTGGAAGAACCATCCTAACTTCTCGTACAAGAACAATAACGCTTTATATGCACCTGGCCAAGCACTTGCTGTACCTCCAGGTTATCAAAAACCCACTGTTAATGTTCCTAACATTCCTAAGAAATCTAACCTTGAAATCCTAATGGAAAATTTTATCGCTAATCAAGCTCAACAAAACAAAGAATTCCTCAATCAAAACGTTCACACCGGTGAACAGTTGAAGCTATTAGCAAATAAGGTAGATTCCCTAGCAACTCACAATAAAATGTTAGAAACCCAAATCTCCCAAGTAGCACAACACCAAGCTAGTTCTGCCGCACCTGCTGGTACATTTCCTGGACAGCCACAACCCAATCCTAAAGGACATGCAAATGCTATCACATTACGAAGTGGGACAGCCCTTGATGGACCGGTAGATCCTAGACTCCAAAACCCGACCATGTATCAAAAACCAGAAAAAGAAGTAGAGAAGTCGACAGATCAATATGAAAATGTAGAGGAAAACGCGAATGAGAACAAAGAGGCTTCAGAAAAACCTTACGTGCCTCCACCACCATATAAACCACTAATTCCATACCCCCAAAGACTTGCAAAATCCAAGAACGAGGGACAATTTAAGAAATTTGTAGAACTTCTGAAACAATTAAACGTTACTATTCCGTTTACAGAAGCTATAACCCAAATGCCGTCATATGATAAATTCCTAAAAGAAATATTGTCTAATAAGAAAAAAATTGTTGAAAACGAAACCGTTATGCTAACTGCCGAATGTAGCGCCATAATTCAAAATAGCATGCCTCCAAAGCTAAAAGATCCTGGTAGTTTCTCCATACCATGTGTAATTGGAAAATCTGTCATAGACAAAGCTCTATGCGATTTAGGAGCCAGTGTTAGTCTAATGCCCTTATCTATTTGCGAGAAGCTCAAATTAGGCGACATGAGACCTACCAAGATGTCCCTACAACTAGCCGACAGATCAGTCAAATTCCCTGTTGGTATGCTAGAAAACATTCCTGTCCGAATAGGACAATTTTACATACCGACTTGTTGTACCCCAAAATTTGCCCTCGCATTTTTCCACAAGAAATCACAGCTTCAGGCGTTTCCTGATTTTTCAGATTGGCTCAAGAATCGGTCAAACGGACTTTTCTCGTCAGCCAAGCAAAATTAGGGTTTTATTGATTTTTCAGGGCTCTGGAATGTTTCACACAGTTGGCTTAGGGTTTTGGTTGATTTTGACTCAACTTTGATCAGGCGAACGCTCTTTGGAATTTAATCAGGAATCAAGGTTTTTTGGGCACGTTCTCAGAAGGATTTAAATTCTACAGCACTTTGCAAGTTATTCCAAGATTTGGGTTGGATTCGCATTGTTTGATTTAATCAGTAAAAGAAGGCATTTGGTTTGAATTCACGTTCGTTTGATTGAACCAGTCAAAAGATCCATGCATTTTGGATTTACAGTGTTTGGTAAAAATCAGTGAAAAGGGAATGCGCCTGATCAGTTGTTTTGGTTAACTGTTGCTTTGCTTTGGATATTGGAAAGGCCAGGTTTAACTGAGTAAATTGCTAAAGCATTGTTTATTTAAATTATTTATTATTCTGAGGTTAAGTGATTGGAATTTATTTTTCAATTATTTTAATTCAAAGAATTTTAAATAATAAATAAACAATAAAAGAGGAAATAGAATTAATAGGATAATAAAAACTTTTATTTATTTTTAAATTATTCGTACAATTATTGTTTACAATTTATTTACAACAATAATTTTACATTAATTTAAATTTAAATAAAAAATGAAACTATCCTATTTTTTTTCTAAATCTCCAATTCTTCATTCTTCATTTAATACCCCTTTCCATCCAAATATTCATCTGCAAAAAGAAAGGAGGAAAAGTCAAATAGCAGAATAAATAAAAAGAGAGATATAAAATTCATCATTAAGAGCCACTGTTTGGGATCAGTTAACCCTCTCTGCAAATCACGGGATTTCTCCCGGTTCACAAAGAGGGACGAGTTTTTATTTGCTAAAAATGAATGCAAAAAAGTCAAATTGCACAATTCAAAAATTGTCAAACTGCATAGTTCAATACAAACAGAAAGTCCAAACTGAATCACAACTTTCAAACCATCCAAAACTATCAAAGTACAAGTTACTATCCAAAAAGGTACCCAAGCTGTCAATAAAGAAGATATCAAAAGATACAAAGTACAAGAAGCTGTCAAGAAGGGACAAATATGCAGAGGAAAATTGATATGCAAGCAAACACTCATTTTCATCATTTCCCAAACAAGTGGCCCTTTAAGAAAAAGAAGTACAATGCATAAATAATATCTTAATGCAAGACTGTACTGGAGAGAGAGAAGAAGAAGAGAAAAAGAAAGCAGGT
The DNA here is from genome assembly GCA_948472305.1 of Vicia faba. Taxonomy (NCBI): domain Eukaryota; kingdom Viridiplantae; phylum Streptophyta; class Magnoliopsida; order Fabales; family Fabaceae; genus Vicia; species Vicia faba. The sequence goes on along the minus strand of OX451735.1, from coordinate 855,842,137 downwards.
TTAGGCTTTAGGCAGGAAGATAATATAAAACAAAAACTGAACACAGTGGATAAAAGAAAAAAGGCAAACCAATACAGAAAAGAGGGACAAAACTGCATAAATCTCCAGTCTAAAAGGAAAGACCTAAAAACCTGTTTTGTTGAGAGAAAATATCAAAAGCCTGCTGAACCTGTCAAGCAGGACAGAACAACTATGCCTTAAAGCATAACCTGTAACAATTGTCAAAGACCTCACCACAAGCCATACCAGCATATGCCCATAAACCAGATAAAATCACCCAAAGCCTTAAACCTGCCTGAGGACCATCATAAAACCTGAAGTATCAAAACCTGCTAAACCTCAAGCATTAAACCTGTTAAAGCCTAAACCAGTATACCTGCACAAGCATAACCTGTAACAATTGCCCAAGACCTCAAACCTGCCTGAAGCAAGTAAAAAGCCCATAACCTGCAGTTGAAACTCAAACTGCAGGAAGAAAGCCAAAAACCTTGTATCAGAAAACTTACAAAATCAAACCTGAGTCATCAAACCTGCCTAAGCATCAAACCCAAACATAAACTGTGAAGCCTCACAACCTGTCAAACTCAACATAAGCAGAAGCCAGAAAGCCAGTTTCAACACCAAAAGCCTTACTACTCAAAAAGCATCCAAAATCAAACCCTCAAGGCCCTCAGAACCCTAGGCTCATCATGGGGCAAGGAAGAAGTAAATAGGCAACTCAATAAGGCAACAGAATTGAGAGAGAAAGAAGTGAAGAATGGGCAACACAAGACCCTCAGAATCTCTTCATCATTGGGCGTAAAATCATCAATCTCAGCATAAAAAGGCATCACATTTCAACCGGCAAATCAAAAAGGCAACAAAGGCAAGCCAACGAGGAGAAGAGATAAAGAAGTGTACAAAGGTTTTCAGGCCATAATCATCATAAAACCAAAAGAAATATACAAAGGTATCAGGAAGCTCAAAGAGATCATCAGCACCGCATCCCCGCCGACAAGCTTCCGGAGCGCCACCTACCCTATCTCTCCTCCTTCTCCAAGACCGAAGGTAGTACGCCTTTCTCTCTCTTTTTCTTCCGCCACCTCAATAATAAAAGTTTAAGGTCAAAATTCAAAATGAAGTAAGCACGCAATTCGTAAAAAGATATCAAACATCAGAATCAAACCTTGTTTTCATAAGACCACTGGGCTCGATGCTATGGAGGGAGGAGAGTTTAAGGGGTAACGTTGGTAGCTCAGGCGAGGAGGCACTGTTCAGTATCCATGGCCAAAGTTGAACGAAGACGAAGAGGATAGAAGACGAACGACGCGCTGCTCACAAACCCTAAAGCAATTCCCAACTGAAAATAAATGTTTCAAACCCTAAAGCGTTCGTTCCCACAGCTGGGCCTAACATGTTTCAACTACGCCTAAGCCCACTGCGTTCCGGATAGCACCCCCCCTCATTTCTTTTCTATTTGGGCCAATACCTCCCCAAGGCCCGCCCTAAAACTTAACCTTTTTTAAGTATAAAACTTTTTCATTCATTTTTCTTTTGTTAAATAAATTAACAAAACACAACCTTTTTTTTTACACTAACAATATTTTCATATATAGCATAATATAGAAACTTATACAAATAACATTTTTTTTCTATAAATAAACTTACATTTTTCTTTTATTTTTATATACATAGAATATTAATCTTTCTTTTTTAAGATAAATACTTCTCCCTTTTTTAAAGATATTATCTTTATACATAATAAATGAAATATATCTTTTTATACAATATAATTAAAATTGAAAACACTTTTTTTTCTTTTAATGGAAATATTCTCTTTGTACATAATAAATAAAAATACATTTTTACATAATTTAAATTCTTAAATAATAATATTCTTTTGTATATATTAAACAAAATATAAAGATACATTTTTTATATCAAAAACGTAAAATGACAATTTTCAAACTTAGAAATATTTTCTTTTCTTAAAACATCCTTTTGTACATGTCAAAGAAAATACAAGATCACAAATCAAAGATTAATAAATATTTAATTCTTTTCATTTAAGTTAAAACGATACCCTAAATAATACACATTTAAATTCACATTGTCGCACCTGTAAATAATTACATATACATATACACGTTCACTTTCACAATGTACTTATACTTGATACATTATACCTTTGTGTATTTTGTATATTCGTTACATTTAAATTTGATCGCAAATTCGATTTGGTTGTAACTTATTGGACATTACATTCCTAAGTCTCATCCCCATTCGTAAATTTGTACCCCCACTCCCGGATACTTATTTTGTAATAGCGTAGATTTTACATTTTCGCAATTTACCGCTTTCGAATTATACCATGGTTAGACCTAGGGTTTGCATGTACATAAAATCAAACGCTAGATAACCTAATACAAGACAAATACATGAAATCAATACACAATCACACTTGCACCCCCTAGGGTAATCCCACATATTGCCTTCCAAAATAGGCCATGCTTGCACGTCGAGTTTCTTTGGCAAAACGAATTCAAAATGATCATAAGTCCCTCGATGACGCTTTCGAATGTTGCCTAAATGGAATGATCATAGTCCCTTCAAAGCAAATTGCCAAAGACACTTGGCATAATTGCATTCATGGTCCACACGATGACCCACGCCCGTCCCGAACAAACATCCTAAACGCAATATTGTCCATCAAATTCAATGGTGGAACAAAATTGTTAAAAAGGGTTGAAAACATAGAGAAAACCTTTGAGTACAATAGGGTAGACAAAACTCTTAGTTACTTGAGATCAACTTGCAAAAACACTTGCCTTCTTTTCAAAAACCACACTCCACAAACATTTTCAAAACAAACTCTCAAAACATTTTGAAACATCTTTTCGAAAAGATACACACCTTTGCAAAACATTCGAGTAAAGAATTGTTACAAGGGTAGCCTAAGACAAGGCATCTTCTTCCAAAACATTTTCAAAAAAAACACACACACATACACACCATTTTCAAGCAATCGAAAATCAAGGCAAGTGATCTAAAAAACCAAGTAACTAAGAGCCCATGGATAACCATGGATGAAAAGGGTGCTAATACCTTCCCTTTTCATAATCTACCCCCCGAACCCACGAAATATCTCAAAAGGTTTTTGCTGTGCTTTTTTAACCTTTCCTTTAGGATAAAATAAAAAGTCGGTGGCGACTCTTGCTCAACCGAACAAGTGCGAATACAAACGCAAAACTCATAGTCAGTTCTCCCACCGTATCACAGAACTGGCGACTCTGCTGGGGACTGATTTAAAAGTGGGGTTACCTTAGGGTTTAGATCACCTTTACTTTCTTGCTTTGATTGACTTGTTTGCTTTATCTTTTGAGTTCTTGTTTGGGTTTGTTGTAAATCCTCCACCCGGATTTGGGGCACCTTCTTAGGTAAATAGATAAAAAAACTGCGAGGGAACTGTGCGGGGTATACCGACACGGTTGAAGCAGTAAGCTATGTTAGTGTGACATATTTGTGAGTATCGGTAACCCTTGAGTAGTCAAGGAGAGTACGGGGCCGCTGAGTGATGTCGTGAAGCACTAACGAACTCTTAGAAGCTTAATTGACCATCTTAGCCTTTTTAGGGGTAGTGAGATGACCGACTTTGGTGCAGTCCGAAGTTGGTAGATACTCGATACTACACTCATTTGAGGATTGCTTTCTTGGAATATTTTGGTCGCCAGTGAGTGGCTAAACCGAAACAATGAACACAAAAAACAATCCAATGATTTTGAGCTCCTTAGAACCCAGTTTCTATTTTAGGACAGGATGAGCCAACTAACTTCAAGAGGGTACTTACCTAAACCCCATGCAAGCCTAAACCTAAGGACTTGTTTGCTTTGTGAATATGTTTGCCTGTATATACACTTACTTGCTTGTGCATACATGTACATGACATCATGACATCATACCATAGCATTTCCAATGACCATTTCAAGGATCTCGAGGGTTCTTTTGATGCAGTGTTACGTTGAACCAGACATCTACCAAGGGGCAAGAGGTTTCTCCTCCAAACAAATGCCATCAAAGATCAAGTACAACAACTTGAATCAGTGGCTATGACTCACTCGACATGGTGAGCTTGATTCTCGTGGAAAGACATCCACCGATACAAAGCTCTCCAATCAAAGATCAAGCGCAACAACTTGAATCAGTGGCGATGACCCACTTGACATGGTGAGCTTGATTCTCGTGGAAAGACATCCACCGGTGCGGAGATCTCCAATCCAAGAGCAGAGTTCAACCTCTAACATTTTCTTGTGTTTACCCCAAGAGATCCTTGAAAGCATGCATCCACATATCATGCATTGCATTTTGACAGTCTTTCCTTTTTCAGGTTTCCTTACTCTCCTGCTGTTTATTTCAGTAAGAGATGGCTCTAGAAAGGCCTGTCAAAGACATCCAAGACCAGACTGCTCAGCTGCAGGAGATGTTCCTGAAGTTGTCTCTGGGGCAAGAAGAAATGAAAGCTCTCCTCACAAAGGGCTTGGAGAATTCCAACAATGCCAAGAGTGATCAGCTTGCAGAGATACAGTTTGATCTGACAACATTGAGGACCCAAATGATAGGACAGTTGGTGGGCCAGATGGCTCTCATCCAAGACCTATCTCAAAGATAAGAGGAACTCAGAGTTCTTGTCCGCCAACTGCTTCCAAGTATCCAATTGGGGCAAACATCTGAGGTTGAAGAGCAAGTCACCTCTCAGCCTCCATCCACTCAAGAAGACAAGGGGAAAGCTCCTTTGCTTGCTTCAGGGTCACAAGCCCATCAACAACCTCGCCAGCGTCAAAGGGGTAATCGGCGTAAGCAAGAAACGTCGGGAAGACAGTTCACGGAGACTGAAATACCATCATTTTTCATACTGAAGCGCCTGTTGGAGGTCAACCTGCTTACCTTAAAGGATCCTCCTCAGAAGCTCAATACCTCCTCTCCTCACTATCATCCCAATGCATTTTGTGTTTACCACTCCTACAGCCCGGGACACGACACCAACGACTGTTGGGCCTTGAAGAACAAGATTCAAGATCTGATCGACATTGGGGTGCTGGAATTCATGCCAGACGGCGAGATGAAAATATTCCGTTAAGGAGTGCTCCACCTGAAGTGACGAAGCTCAAGCTGAAAGACTTTTCCTTCATTTTTGAATTTTCAAAGTTGTAATTTCTTTTGCTGTCAAACAATTATTTGTTGATGTTAAACTCTGTTTTCATTAATGCATTGCATATGTTTGTCTTGAATTAATCCATTCGTTTCACTATTCTCATGCTTTTCTTTATGATATTTGACTCTTGATAAAAAGCTGTAAGCCTTTAGAGGGAGGATGACGAAACAATACCATGATCTTATACGGTATGCTTTTGAACAGACCTTGCTGATGATGTACAGGCATTTCTTTCAATTCCCAAACACTGGAGTTATAAGGAAGTTAATCCCTAGTCAACCCCTTCGAGCCAAAGAAGTAGGAGTTTTCTGTTCTAAACAATCAAAACCTTTGATATAAACCGGGGGCAGGGTAGTCTCTCAGTTTAATTCAAAAGAAAATGCGCATTGAAGTCGCAAACTCTCAGTTCGTAATACAACGAACGACGTCGAAAAAGAAGGCATTCCTTTGGAATCAAAAGACAAGGGTGGTTCCCTATCACATAGTCAGTAAATCTCTCAAAAGAGAAAAGCCCACCAAGCCAAAACCTATAAAGGAGGCTTAAGAAAGTTGGGGCATTCCGCTGACTGTAATCTCGAAAAACGGGAACGGTCAGGCAAAAGTTAGGGATAACAAATCAAAATTAAAATAGTGAGGTCATTACAAAATCCTCATCAACATGAAAAATGTTGAAAAAGAAAAGGAGATGATGACTGTCTCCCCAAATTCAACTGGTGAACCATCGCCCAAAAGTCGTTCCAAACTCAAAACAGAGTGTGACGCACAATTAACTGAGCTTAGGTTGAAGAACATCACGAAGAGCGGGTGGGTACAAATATACTTTGAGCCTTTATCCTTTGTTTCTTAAACCATGAACCAAGCCACGTTACAACCCTTTAAAAGTCCTAATTGAAGCATGGGTTAGTTCGAAAGCATACTGTTACAAAAGGTATCCTGACTCCTGTAGGGCTTTACTCTAAATCTTGTGTTGACTTGTCTTATGAAAAGTTTTCTGCTAAAAACGCATTTTTCAAAACTTCGAGACAAACATAAACTTTGCATTGCTTGAATATCACTGTCTGCATTTGGATTTTTGTTTGACAGCAAAGAAATTCATACAACGAATGTTCGGAGGAACGAAAACTCTCTCAGTAAGTAAAAATCACTTCAAGAGGATAACACTTCCATTACAAATCTCCTATCAGCAGGGGGCATGACATGTCACAATCCAATTAACCTGGGGCAGTCCAGTCAAGTTTCAATAGATCTTTCAAAGTTCAGTTAACCTGGGGCAGTCCAGTCAAGATTTCAAGAAATCTCTCAATATGCAGAGTAATATGATCCAAGACTCCTTCATCACAACTTGGGGCATTCGAATGTAAAAAGTGTTCAACAATTTCCTTATCACCTCAAAAGACAAGATGTAGTTCAAGATGTGACCCAGAGATGGCGACATTCTATAACTCATTCAGACTTTCAAGAAATGGTTCAGATGTGACCCGGACACGGCAACATTCTGATACTTATTCCAGATTCATCCAAATGCAGCTTTACACGAGCTCATCATGAGGGAACCCTACACCGGTTCTTTCTCCAAATTCAAGATTTCTGAAAACAGTTCACGGGTTCTCCAGTAACGGATGTTAACCTATCGCTTGTTCAGACTCTTCTCAACACTCTGAAAACAGTTTACGGATTCTCCAGTAACGGATGTCAATCTATCACTTGTTCAGACTCAAGACTTCTGAAAACAGTTTATGGATTCTTCCCAACAACGGATGTTAATCTATCAGCTTGTTCAGATGCAATTTCTGAAAACAGTTTATGGATTCTTCCCAACAACGGATGTTAATCTATCAGCTTGTTCAGATGCAATTTTTGAAAACAGTTTACGGACGCTTCCCAACAACGGATGCTGCTCTATTGCTTATTCAATCTCAAGATTTCTGAAAACAGTTCACAGGTTCTCCAAGTAACGGATGTTGACCTATCACTTGTTCAGATTCTTCTCAAGACTTCTGAAAACAGTTTATGGATTCTTCCCAACAACAGATGTTAATCTATCAGCTTGTTCAAATGCAACTTTTGAAAACAGTTTACAGACGCTTCCCAACAACGGATGCTGCTCTATTGCTTATTCAATCTCAAGATTTTTGAAAACAATTCACGGGTTCTCCAAGTAACGGATGTTAACCTATCACTTGTTCAGACACTTCTCAACGTTCTGAAAACAGTTTACGGATTCTCCAGTAATGGATGTCAATCTATCGCTTGTTCAGATTCCAAGCCTTCACCTGCAGCAATCAGAGGACTCTAGCAATCCCCAGCCAGAGAACCTTCCAGAAGCTAACTCCACTCAGAGTCAAGTTTCATTATCCCCAGCAAAGCTAAAACTTCAAATTATCAATCCCCAGCGGAGCCAGACTAATGAACCTTCTCCCCACAGAATTTTGGGAGGGCAAATCTTGAGTTCCCCAGTGAAGTCGCCAGAGATGCTTCCCACCAAACTGAAGATTCTCAGTCTTACCTCACCAGCATGAGTCTATTAGATTGGAACTCCCCAGTAGAGGTCATCCGAAATTCTCTTCCCCAGCAGCAGCCCAAAGAATTATTCTCCCAGGCAGCAGTCAAGATTCTTTTATCTGCAGCCATTCAAGATTCATTTATCCTCAGCAGGATAGCTCATCAGCTTACATGCACATTCATCACGTTCATGTTATAAACATTGATGTCACATACATTGCATCATGCATCATAACATTGCATGCAACTAACCCTTTACCTTTTCAGGAAAGATCAGTCGACAGACAAAGATCATCTTCCGAGATTCATCCAGAAATAGTTCAGATGTGACCCGGACACGACGATATTCTGATACTTATTCCAGATCCATCCAGATGCAGTTTTACACAAGCTCATCCTCAGGAAGCCCTACACCGGTTCCTCTTCAAGACTTCTGAAAACAGTTTATGGATTCTTCCCAACAACGGATGTTAATCTCCTAACTTGTTCAGATGCAATTTTTGAAAACAGTTTACGGACGCTTCCCAACAACGGATGCTGCTCTATTGCTTATTCAACTTCAAGACTTCTGAAAATAGTTCACGGGTTCTCCAGTAACGGATGTTAATCTATCACTTGTTCAGACTCTTCTCAACTTTTGAAAATAGCTTTCGGACGCTTCCCAACAACGGATGCTGCTCTATTGCTTATTCAATCTCAACTCCTGAAAATAGTTTACGGATTCTCCAAAACGTGGATGTCAATCTATTGTTTACTCGGACCCCCAACTCAGAGATGTTCCAAAACATGGGTGCCTTTCTGATACTCGTCCACTCACCATTGACATACAATTTAACATTTCCAAATGGCATCTTTAAGCCCATCACCAAATTGCATCTTTAAGCCCATTTCCAGATGGTATCTCTAAGCCCATCCCCCGACAAGATTCTATCGCACCAAATGGCATCTTTAAGCCCATTCACCTCTACCATCACATCACCGAGTGCAAATTTTTTGGTTACTTTAGTGTCCAATCTTCTTTTACCTTCAAGTCGCAAAAGGCAAACTTGCCAATCTAACTCTTCAGGTTCAAGAAGATTGAACAGGGGCAACTGTTGTACCCCAAAATTTGCCCTCGCATTTTTCCACAAGAAATCACAGCTTCAGGCGTTTCCTGATTTTTCAGATTGGCTCAAGAATCGGTCAAACGGACTTTTCTCGTTAGCCAAGCAAAATTAGGGTTTTATTGATTTTTCAGGGCTCTGGAATGTTTCACACAGTTGGCTTAGGGTTTTGGTTGATTTTGGCTCAACTTTGATCATGCGAACGCTCTTTGGAATTTAATCAGGAATCAAGGTTTTTTGGGCACGTTCTCAGAAGGATTTAAATTCTACAGCACTTTGCAAGTTATTCCGAGATTTGGGTTGGATTCGCATTGTTTGATTTAATCAGTAAAAGAAGGCATTTGGTTTGAATTCATGTTCGTTTGATTGAACCAGTCAAAAGATCCATGCAGTTTGGATTTACAGTGTTTGGTAAAAATCAGTGAAAAGGGAATGCGCCTGATCAGTTGTTTTGGTTAACTGTTGCTTTGCTTTGGATATTGGAAAGGCCAGGTTTAACTGAGTAAATTGCTAAAGCATTGTTTATTTAAATTATTTATTATTCTGAGGTTAAGTGATTGGAATTTATTTTTCAATTATTTTAATTCAAAGAATTTTAAATAATAGATAAACAATAAAAGAGGAAATAGAATTAATTGGATAATAAAAACTTTTATTTATTTTTAAATTATTCGTACAATTATTGTTTACAATTTATTTACAACAATAATTTTACATTAATTTAAATTTAAATAAAAAATGAAACTATCCTATTTTTTTTCTAAATCTCCAATTCTTCATTCTTCATTTAATACCCCTTTCCATCCAAATATTCATCTGCAAAAAGAAAGGAGGAAAAGTCAAATAGCAGAATAAATAAAAAGAGAGATATAAAATTCATCATTAAGAGCCACTGTTTGGGATCAGTTAACCCTCTCTGCAAATCACGGGATTTCTCCCGGTTCACAAAGAGGGACGAGTTTTTATTTGCTAAAAATGAATGCAAAAAAGTCAAATTGCACAATTCAAAAATTGTCAAACTGCATAGTTCAATACAAACAGAAAGTCCAAACTGAATCACAACTTTCAAACCATCCAAAACTATCAAAGTACAAGTTACTATCCAAAAAGGTACCCAAGCTGTCAATAAAGAAGATATCAAAAGATACAAAGTACAAGAAGCTGTCAAGAAGGGACAAATATGCAGAGGAAAATTGATATGCAAGCAAACACTCATTTTCATCATTTCCCAAACAAGTGGCCCTTTCAGAAAAAGAAGTACAATGCATAAATAATATCTTAATGCAAGACTGTACCGGAGAGAGAGAAGAAGAAGAGAAAAAGAAAGCAGGTTTAGGCTTTAGGCAGGAAGATAATATAAAACAAAAACTGAACACAGTGGATAAAAGAAAAAAGGCAAACCAATACAGAAAAGAGGGACAAAACTGCATAAACCTCCAGTCTAAAAGGAAAGACCTAAAAACCTGTTTTGTTGAGAGAAAATATCAAAAGCCTGCTGAACCTGTCAAGCAGGACAGAACAACTATGCCTTAAAGCATAACCTGTAACAATTGTCAAAGACCTCACCACAAGCCATACCAGCATATGCCCATAAACCAGATAAAATCACCCAAAGCCTTAAACCTGCCCGAGGACCATCATAAAACCTGAAGTATCAAAACCTGCTAAACCTCAAGCATTAAACCTGTTAAAGCCTAAACCAGTATACCTGCACAAGCATAACCTGTAACAATTGCCCAAGACCTCAAACCTGCCTGAAGCAAGTAAAAAGCCCATAACCTGCAGTTGAAACTCAAACTGCAGGAAGAAAGCCAAAAACCTTGTATCAGAAAACATACAAAATCAAACCTGAGTCATCAAACCTGCCTAAGCATCAAACCCAAACATAAACTGTGAAGCCTCACAACCTGTCAAACTCAACATAAGCAGAAGCCAGAAAGCCAGTTTCAACACCAAAAGCCTTACTACTCAAAAAGCATCCAAAATTAAACCCTCAAGGCCCTCAGAACCCTAGGCTCATCATGGGGCAAGGAAGAAGTAAATAGGCAACTCAATAAGGCAACAGAATCGAGAGAGAAAGAAGTGAAGAATGGGAAACACAAGACCCTCAGAATCTCTTCATCATTGGGCGTAAAATCATCAATCTCAGCATAAAAAGGCATCACATTTCAACAGGAAAATCAAAAAGGCAACAAAGGCAAGCCAACGAGGAGAAGAGATAAAGAAGTGTACAAAGGTTTTCAGGCCATAATCATCATAAAACCAAAAGAAATATACAAAGGTACCAGGAAGCTCAAAGAGATCATCAGCACCGCATCCCCGCCGGCAAGCTTCCGGAGCGCCACCTACCCTATCTCTCCTCCTTCTCCAAGACCGAAGGTAGTACACCTTTCTCTCTCTTTTTCTTCCGCCACCTAATTAATAAAAGTTTAAGGTCAAAATTCAAAACGAAGTAAGCACGCAATTCGTAAAAAGATATCAAACATCAGAATCAAACCTTGTTTTCGTAAGACCACTGGGCTCGATGCTATGGAGGGAGGAGAGTTTAAGGGGTAACGTTGGTAGCTCAGGCGAGGAGGCACTGTTCAGTATCCATGGCCAAAGTTGAACGAAGACGAAGAGGATAAAAGACGAACGGCGCGCTGCTCACAAACCCTAAAGCAATTCCCAACTGAAAATAAATGTTTCAAACCCTAAAGCGTTCGTTCCCACAGCTAGGCCTAACATGTTTCAACTACGCCTAAGCCCACTGCGTTCCGGATAGCACCCCCCCTCATTTCTTTTCTATTTGGGCCAATACCTCCCCAAGGTCCGCCCTAAAACTTAACCTTTTTTAAGTATAAAACTTTTTCATTCATTTTTCTTTTGTTAAATAAATTAACAAAACACAACCTTTTTTTTACACTAACAATATTTTCATATATAGCATAATATAGAAACTTATACAAATAACATTTTTTTTTCTATAAATAAACTTACATTTTTCTTTTATTTTTCTATACATAGAATATTAATCTTTCTTTTTTAAGATAAATACTTCTCCCTTTTTTAAAGATATTATCTTTATACATAATAAATGAAATATATCTTTTTATACAATATAATTAAAATTGAAAACACTTTTTTTTCTTTTAATGGAAATATTCTCTTTGTACATAATAAATAAAAATACATTTTTACATAATTTAAATTCTTAAATAAGAATATTCTTTTGTATATATTAAACAAAATATAAAGATACATTTTTTATATCAAAAACGTAAAATGACAATTTTCAAACTTAGAAATATTTTCTTTTCTTAAAACATCCTTTTGTACATGTCAAAGAAAATACAAGATCACAAATCAAAGATTAATAAATATTTAATTCTTTTCATTTAAGTTAAAACGATACCCTAAATAATACACATTTAAATTCACATTGTCGCACCTGTAAATAATTACATATACATATACACGTGCACTTTCACAATGTACTTATACTTGATACATTATACCTTTGTGTATTTTGTATATTCGTTACATTTAAATTTGATCGCAAATTCGATTTGGTTGTAACTTATTGGGCATTACATTCCTAAGTCTCATCCCCATTCGTAAATTTGTACCCCCACTCCCGGATACTTATTTTGTAATAGCGTAGATTTTACATTTTCGCAATTTACCGCTTTCGAATTATACCATGGTTAGACCTAGGGTTTGCATGTACATAAAATCAAACGCTAGATAACCTAATACAAGACAAATACATGAAATCAATACACAATCACACTTGCACCCCCTAGGGTAATCCCACATATTGCCTTCCAAAATAGGCCATGCTTGCACGTCGAGTTTCTTTGGCAAAACGAATTCAAAATGATCATAAGTCCCTCGATGACGCTTTCGAATGTTGCCTAAATGGAATGATCATAGTCCCTTCAAAGAAAATTGCCAAAGACACTTGGCATAATTGCATTCATGGTCCACACGATGACCCACGCCCGTCCCGAACAAACATCCTAAACGCAAGATTGTCCATCAAATTCAATGGTGGAACAAAATTGTTAAAAAGGGTTGAAAACATAGAGAAAACCTTTGAGTACAATAGGGTAGACAAAACTCTTAGTTACTTGAGATCAACTTGCAAAAACACTTGCCTTCTTTTCAAAAACCACACTCCACAAACATTTTCAAAACAAACTCTCAAAACATTTTGAAACATCTTTTCGAAAAGATACACACCTTTGCAAAACATTCGAGTAAAGAATTGTTACAAGGGTAGCCTAAGACAAGGCATCTTCTTCCAAAACATTTTCAAAAAAAACACACACACATACACACCATTTTCAAGCAATCGAAAATCAAGGCAAGTGATCTAAAAAACCAAGTAACTAAGAGCCCATGGATAACCATGGATGAAAAGGGTGCTAATACCTTCCCTTTTCATAATCTACCCCCCGAACCCACGAAATATCTCAAAAGGTTTTTGTTGTGCTTTTTTAACCTTTCCTTTAGGATAAAATAAAAAGTCGGTGGTGACTCTTGCTCAACCGAACAAGTGCGAATACAAACGCAAAACTCATAGTCAGTTCTCCCACCGTATCACAGAACTGGCGACTCTGCTGGGGACTGATTTAAAAGTGGGGTTACCTTAGGGTTTAGATCACCTTTACTTTCTTGCTTTGATTGACTTGTTTGCTTTATCTTTTGAGTTCTTGTTTGGGTTTGTTGTAAATCCTCCACCCGGATTTGGGGCACCTTCTTAGGTAAATAGCAAAAAAACTGTGAGGGAACTGTGCGGGGTATACCGACACGGTTGAAGCAGTAAGCTATGTTAGTGTGACATATTTGTGAGTACCGGTAACCCTTGAGTAGTCAAGGAGAGTACGGGGCCGCTGAGTGATGTCGTGAAGCACTAACGAACTCTTAGAACCTTAATTGACCATCTTAGCCTTTTTAGGGGTAGTGAGATGACCGACTTTGGTGCAGTCCGAAGTTGGTAGATACTCGATACTACACTCATTTGAGGATTGCTTTCTTGGAATATTTTGGTCGCCAGTGAGTGGCTAAACCGAAACAATAAACACAGAAAACAATCCAATGATTTTGAGCTCCTTAGAACCCAGTTTCTATTTTAGGACAGGATGAGCCAACTAACTTCAAGAGGGTACTTACCTAAACCCCATGCAAGCCTAAACCTAAGGACTTGTTTGCTTTGTGAATATGTTTGCCTGTATATACACTTACTAGCTTGTGCATACATGTACATGACATCATGACATCATACCATAGCATTTTCAATGACCATTTCAAGGATCTCGAGGGTTCTTTTGATGCAGTGTTACGTTGAACCAGACATCTACCAAGGGGCAAGAGGTTTCTCCTCCAAACAAATTCCATCAAAGATCAAGTACAACAACTTGAATCAGTGGCTATGACCCACTCGACATGGTGAGCTTGATTCTCGTGGAAAGACATCCACCGATACAAAGCTCTCCAATCAAAGATCAAGCGCAACAACTTGAATCAGTGGCGATGACCCACTTGACATGGTGAGCTTGATTCTCGTGGAAAGACATCCACCGGTGCGGAGATCTCCAATCCAAGAGCAGAGTTCAACCTCTAACATTTTCTTGTATTTACCCCAAGAGATCCTTGAAAGCATGCATCCACATATCATGCATTGCATTTTGACAGTCTTTCCTTTTTCAGGTTTCCTTACTCTCCTGCTGTTTATTTCAGTAAGAGATGACTCTAGAAAGGTCTGTCAAAGACATCCAAGACCAGACTGCTCAGCTGCAGGAGATGTTCCTGAACTTGTCTCTGGGGCAAGAAGAAATTAAAGCTCTCCTCACAAAGGGCTTGGAGAATTCCAACAATGCCAGGAGTGATCAGCTTGCAGAGATACAGTTTGATCTGACAACATTGAGGACCCAAATGATGGGACAGTTGGTGGGCCAGATGGCTCTCATCCAAGACCTATCTCAAAGACAAGAGGAACTCAGAGTTCTTGTCCGCCAACTGCTTCCAAGTAACCAATTGGGGCAAACATCTGAGGTTGAAGAGCGAGTCACCTCTCAGCCTCCATCCACTCAAGAAGACAAGGGGAAATCTCCTTTGCTTGCTTCAGGGTCACAAGCCCATCAACAACCTCGCCAGCGTCAAAGGGGTAATCGGCGTAAGCAAGAAACGTCGGGAAGACAGTTCACGGAGACTGAAATACCATCATTTTTCATACTGAAGCGCCTGTTGGAGGTCAACCTGCTTACCTTAAAGGATCCTCCTCAGAAGCTCAATACCTCCTCTCCTCACTATCATCCCAAAGCATTTTGTGTTTACCACTCCTACAGCCCAGGACACGACACCAACGACTGTTGGCCTTGAAGAACAAGATTCAAGATCTGATCGACATTGGGGTGCTGGAATTCATGCAAGACGGCGAGATGAAAATCTTCCGTTAAGGAGTGCTCCACCTGAAGTGACGAAGCTCAAGCTGAAAGACTTTTCCTTCATTTTTGAATTTTCAAAGTTGTAATTTCTTTTGCTGTCAAACAATTATTTGTTGATGTTAAACTCTGTTTTCATTAATGCATTGCATATGTTTGTCTTGAATTCATCCATTCGTTTCACTATTCTCATGCTTTTATTTATGATATTTGACTCTTGATAAAAAGCTGTAAGCCTTTAGAGGGAGGATGACGAAACAATACCATGATCTTATACGGTATGCTTTTGAACAGACCTTGCTGATGATGTACAGGCATTTCTTTCAATTCCCAAACACTGGAGTTATAAGGAAGTTAATCCCTAGTCAACCCCTTCGAGCCAAAGAAGTAGGAGTTTTCTGTTCTAAACAATCAAAACCTTTGATATAAACCGGGGGCAGGGTAGTCTCTCAGTTTAATTCAAAAGAAAATGCGCATTGAAGTCGCAAACTCTCAGTTCGTAATACAACGAACGACGTCGAAAAAGAAGGCATTCCTTTGGAATCAAAAGACAAGGGTGGTTCCATATCACATAGGCAGTAAATCTCTCAAAAGAGAAAAGCCCACCAAGCCAAAACCTATAAAGGAGGCTTAAGAAAGCTGGGGCATCCCGCTGTCTGTAATCTCGAAAAACGGGAACGGTCAGGAAAAAGTTAGGGATAACAAATCAAAATCAAAATAGTGAGGTCATTAAAAAATCCTCAACAACATGAAAAATGTTGAAAAAGAAAAGGAGATGATGACTGTCTCCCGAAATTCAACTGGTGAACCATCGCCCAAAAGTCGTTCCAAACTCAAAACAGAGTGTGACGCACAATTAACTGAGCTTAGGTTGAAGAACATCACGAAGAGCGGGTGGGTACAAATATACTTTGAGCCTTTATCCTTTGTTTCTTAAACCGTGAACCAAGCCAAGTTACAACCCTTTAAAAGTCCTAATTGAAGCATGGGTTAGTTCGAAAGCATACTGTTACAAAAGGTATCCTGACTCCTGTAGGGCTTTACTCTAAATCTTGTGTTGACTTGTCTTATGAAAAGTTTTCTGCTAAAAACGCATTTTTCAAAACTTCGAGACAAACATAAACTTTGCATTGCTTGAATATCACTGTCTGCATTTGGCGTTTTGTTTGACAGCAAAGAAATTCATACAGCGAATGTTCGGAGGAACGAAAACTCTCTCAGTAAGTAAAAATCACTTCAAGAGGATAACACTTCCATTACAAATCTCCTATCAGTAGGGGGCATGACATGTCACAATCCAATTAACCTGGGGCAGTCCAGTCAAGTTTCAATAGATCTTTCAAAGTTCAGTTAACCTGGGGCAGTCCAGTCAAGATTTCAAGAAATCTCTCAATATGCAGAGTAATCTGATCCAAGACTCCTTCATCACCACTTGGGGCATTCGAATGTCAAAAGTGTTCAACAATTTCCTTATCACCTCAAAAGACAAGATGTAGTTCAAGATGTGACCCAGAGATGGCGACATTCTATAACTCATTCAGACTTTCAAGAAATGGTTCAGATGTGACCCGGACACGGCGACATTGTGATACTTATTCCAGATTCATCCAGATGCAGCTTTACACGAGCTCATCATCAGGGAACCCTACACCGGTTCTTTCTCCAAATTCAAGATTTCTGAAAACAGTTCACGGGTTCTCCAGTAACGGATGTTAACCTATCGCTTGTTCAGACTCTTCTCAACGCTCTAAAAACAGTTTACGGATTCTCCAGTAACGGATGTCAATCTATCGCTTGTTCAGACTCAAGACTTCTGAAAACAGTTTATGGATTCTTCCCAACAACGGATGTTAATCTATCAGCTTGTTCAGATGCAATTTCTGAAAACAGTTTATGGATTCTTCCCAACAACGGATGTTAATCTATCAGCTTATTCAGATGCAATTTTTGAAAACAGTTTACGGACGCTTCCCAACAACGGATGCTGCTCTATTGCTTATTCAATCTCAAGATTTCTGAAAACAGTTCACAGGTTCTCCAAGTAACGGATGTTGACCTATCACTTGTTCAGATTCTTCTCAAGACTTCTGAAAATAGTTTATAGATTCTTCCCAACAACGGATGTTAATCTATCAGCTTGTTCAGATGCAACTTTTGAAAACAGTTTACGAACGCTTCCCAACAACGGATGCTGCTCTATTGCTTATTCAATCTCAAGATTTTTGAAAACAGTTCACGGGTTCTCCAAGTAACGGATGTTAACCTATCACTTGTTCAGACACTTCTCAATGTTCTGAAAACAGTTTACGGATTCTCCAGTAACGGATGTCAATCTATCGCTTGTTCAGATTCCAAGCCTTCACCTGCAGCAATCAGAGGACTCTCGCAATCCCCAGCCAGAGAACCTTCCAGAAGCTAACTCCACTCAGAGTCAAGTTTCATTATCCCTAGCGAAGCTAAAACTTCAAATTATCAATCCCCAGCGGAGCCAGACTAATGAACCTTCTCCCCACAGCATCTCAAAGAACTTGAAAGCCAAGAAGACACCTATTCTGAGATGCTGAAAATTCAGACACCAACTATCCTCAAGGACGATGACTGGAAACAAGAACATTTAGATGCCGACCTAAGCGAATGTTTAGCCTTAACACCCGATCCTGCCCCGACTGATAAGAAAACTGGTATAGAACTTAAAACATTACCTGAAGATCTTAGGTATGCATTTTTAGATAAAGAACTTAAACGGCCAGTTATAGTTAATGCCAAATTAGGAAAGGTCGAAACAGAAAAACTTCTTAGTGTGTTAAGGAAGTATCCAACCGCGTTAGGCTATAATATATCAGATCTAAAAGGAATAAGCCCTTCTCTCTGTATGCACCGCATTATGCTGGAGGAGGACTGCAAGACTTCTAGAGAACATCAAAGACGAATAAATCCTATCCTAAGTGAAGTCGTTAAGAAAGAAGTGCAGAAACTACTAGAGGCAGGCATCATATACCCAATATCAGATAGCAACTAGGTCAGTCCAGTTCACGTGGTGCCTAAGAAAGGAGGTGTTACGGTTATAACAAACACGAAAGGCGAATCGGTAGCACAACGTACCCAAATAGGATGGAGAATGTGTATCGATTATAGAAAACTGAACAAAGCTACGCGCAAGGACCGTTTCCCATTACCATTCATTGATCAAATGCTCGAGCATTTAGCCAAACATTCCCATTTCTGCTATCTTGACGGATACTCAGGATTCTTCCAAATTCCCATTCATCCTGATGATAAAGAGAAAACCAAGTTCACATGTCCCTATGGTACCTTTGCATACCGAAGAATGCCATTTGGACTATGTAATGCACCTGCAACTTTCCAACGATGCATGATGGTGATTTTCACAGACTTTTTAGACGAAATTATGGAAGTATTCATGGACGATTTCTTTGTCTGTGGAGAAAGTTTTGATGGATGTTTATCAAATCTTGAATTAGTACTGAAACGCTGTGTCAATGTCAACCTAGTGCTCAACTGGGAAAAATGTCACTTCATGGTGAGACAAGGAATTGTGTTGGGTCACATTGTATCAAACAGAGGGATTGAAGTCGACAAAGCAAAAATCGAAATTATTAAAAACCTTCAACCACCCAAAACCGTTAGAGAAATAAGAAGTTTTCTAGGACACGCTGGTTTTTACCGACGTTTTATAAAAGATTTCTCTAAAATCACCAAGCCACTAACTGAATTATTAATGAAAGAGGCTGAGTTTATTTTCGACGATAAATGCTTGAACGCATTTGAGACGCTTAAAGAAGCTTTAATTTCAACACCTATTATGCAACCTCCTGATTGGAACCTACCATTTGAAATAATGTGCAATGCGAGTGATTATGTTGTAGGCGCAGTCCTAGGACAACGCAAAGATAAAAAGCTTCACACTATCTACTACGCAAGCAGAACACTCGATCCCGCACAAATGAATTACGCCACTACGGAGAAGGAACTCTTACCTGTGGTATTTGCATTGGATAAATTTCGTTCCTACTTAGTAGGCGCCAAAATCATTATTTACACGGATCATGCCGCGATCCGATACTTACTAAGCAAGAAAGACGCCAAACCGCGACTACTCAGATGGATCTTACTCCTACAAGAGTTTGATTTGGAAATAAAAGAAAAAAGAGGAACTGAAAACGTGGTAGCTGACCATTTATCAAGATTAGATGGAATCCAAACCGAGAGTGTTCCCATAAACGAAGATTTCCCTTATGAACGCCTTATTGCTAAGCTAGAGATAGACCCTACCGACAATTTAGATCAACACAATGAACCTTTAACAACTGCGGTAGTAAAAGCCATTTGTACCAACACCACATTACCATGGTACGCTGATTTCGTCAACTATTTAGTTGCCGATGTTTTACCACCTGACTTAACGTACCAACAGCGGAAGAAATTCTTCCATGATCTTAAACACTACTTTTGGGATGAACCATTACTCTTTAAAAGAGGCGCCGATGGTATCTACCGTCGCTGCGTTCCTAACGATGAAATAGACGATGTCATTTCCCATTGCCATTCCGCCCCTTATGGTGGACACGCTAGTACGTCGAAAACTTGTGCAAAAATACTTCAAGCTGGCTTCTTTTGGCCTACCTTATGGAAAGACGTCCATGTAGCAATTATGAAATGCGATAGATGTCAACGCACAGGAGATATATCTAGACGCGACGAAATGCCGCAAAAAGGAATCCTCGAAGTAGAAATTTTCGATGTATGGGGAATTGATTTCATGGGACCATTCCCCGCATCTTTTGGAAATAAGTATATTTTGGTAGCCGTTGACTACGTATCAAAATGGATTGAAGCCATTGTCGCACCCACAAACGATACACGAGTGGTACTAAAACTATTCAAGCATATTATCTTCCCACGATTCGGTGTACCAAGACTAGTAATCAGTGATGGTGGTTCCCATTTTATATCTAAAATCTTCGAAAAGTTACTTTCTAAATATGGCGTTAAACATCGCATAGCCACACCATACCATCCTCAAACGAGCGGACAAGTGGAAGTGTCAAACAGGGAGATAAAAAAAGTCCTTGAGAAAACCGTAGCCACATCCAGAAAAGACTGGTCCTCCAAGCTAAATGATGCTCTTTGGGCATATCGGACAGCTTTTAAAACCCCTATCGGAACAACGCCGTTTAAGTTAGTTTATGGAAAATCTTGTCAATTGCCAGTAGAATTAGAACATAAAGCTTATTGGGCCATAAAACCCTTAACTTAAATTACAAGATTGCTGGCGAGAAACGAGTATTAGATATCCATGAAATAGAAGAATTGCGTTTAGACGCTTATGAAAATGCTAGAATCTATAAAGAAAGAACAAAAAAATGGCATGATAAGCGTATCTCGCGGAAAGAATTTAAGGAAGGAGACATCGTACTCCTATTCAACTCTAGATTGAAACTTTTCCCGGGAAAATTACGTTCCAGATGGTCCGGACCATTCGAAATTAACAAAGTTTTCCCAAGTGGTGCGATAGAAGTTAAAGGAAATTCTATCGAACCATTCATAGTCAATGGCCAGCGCTTAAAGCACTACTTTAACGTCGGAAATATTAACTATTCGGCTTATCTTCAGTTAAGTGAGCCGCCTACCCCGATACCTAACTGAATAGGTATTATCTGTCGAGCCGTCGACATAAAATAAAGGCGCTTCGTGGGAGGCAACCCATGTTTTATTTTAATTATTTTTACTGTTTTAACATGTTTTTATTTTTCTTTTCTTTTTCTTAATCTTTAAAATTTTCATGATTGCATCTCTTACTCCTTTCTATTTTCTTCTATTTTTATTTTCCCTTTACACTTTCTTTTTCTTTTTGATTTAACTTCTTCAAATTCTTAACCTGAAAATACTAACTTAGTTTTTTTTCAAACATTTATTAAATATTTTCAGGGGGGTAATTCTTTTGCTTTCATATTTAGCGCTATGGCACGTGTAAACTTCATGAATGTCACTTTGAGAAGCAGACACCAAAGAAGACGCTTTGAGGATCTGGCTGAGAGGGAAATGTGCCCTACAATCTACGCTGATGACCATGCTATGACCGCTCTTGGCATTCGTGAGAGTGTCATGTATTTGCTACATCAGATTGGCTGGGACACTGCTCCTATCCGAAGACGGTACTGTACTTACAAGAAGCTGACCCTTGAGTTTCTGAGCACCCTGAGCTTCATTCCAAATCATGGCATAGGATTCAACCGTGGGTTGATCACTTTCAGGATGTTTGACATGGACTACACCTATAACCTCAGGGAGTTTAGCCACCTGCTAGGGTTCCCTTTTGGACCTGATGTTATCACTATGAACCAGGAGGACCTCTTGCTTGATTCTGATCTTGATTTTTTCTGGGGAAGCATCGCTGGCAATAACTATCCAGAGTCGTCTGATCTTTATTCTGAGTGCATCCATAACCCGACTATCAGGTACTTTCACAAGATCATCGCCCACACCATCTTTGGTAAACAACAGAATGTTACATCTGTATCCCGCGATGAGCTCTTCATTATGTACTGTGCATCCCAGAGCCGTCCGGTAAATGGTGCCGCTTATATGCTAGCTAACATGGAGCGTATCATCCAGACTCCAAATGCACCAATCCTGTTGGGTGGTTTAGTCACTATGCTATCAAATGCAATTGGACTCCGCAGGCCTATGCTAGGACCAGCCCCGCTTTATGGAATAAAGCCGATGAACATTGAATTCTGCTTCAACACCAGCTTTATCGGGAACCTTGGGCCAAATCAATTTGAGTTGTTAATTAATCATGAGATTGTCCACCAATTTAATCTCCTGAACCCTATCACTAGTGTGCATAATAGAGCTAACTGGCTTTTTGACCTCTACCATCTTGCTACACCGCCTTCGTCTCCTTCTACTGTTGACATTTACGAAGTACCCAATACTTCTAATGATGATGAAGACCCTGCCACACCAGCAGGATACCATGAGTTCCCCGATCCATGGGAACAGCAGGCAGCTTATACTGAGACCGCCACCCAGGCTCCAAAGATTCCACCACCGCCTTCACCTACTGTTACCCTGCACTCTTTGCATGAAGCTATTAATGACATGTGGGGCGAGCTTACATCTCTCCGGGTGGATTTCATCGCTTTCATGGATTTGGTGACCGATCAGCTGGATTTCATGCACCAACATATGTTTCCGCCTCCCCGTGGCTAGAGTTGCCGTTGTTATCTTATTCTTTTCTCTCGCATTTGTACATACAGTGGGGACACTGTTTAATTTTAGTGTGGGAGGGATTCTAGTTATTTTAGCATTTTATCATTTTTATTTTTAGTTATTTCATTTTTATTTTTAGTTATTTCGAAACAATTTTTATGAATTAATTCAATTATTTATCAAGTACCAAGTTATTTTATTTTTTTCATTCCTTTTCATTTTCAGCATACTATTTATTCCCTTTAATTTACTGTTTATTTACTGTTTGTATTATTAGAATACTTAAAAATATTTCAAAACTCTAATTAATTAAAATATTTCAAACTTAAAATATTAAGAAAATAATAAAAATATATAAAAATATATAAACACCCCCAACGGTCCTGTAACGGTCTTCTCATTAATGACATTGAACGCGTTACGACCGTCACACCCTCGTGACGAGCGTAACACGCCTTTTTGCCTTGTGACGACCGTCACACCCTCGTGACGACCATCACGCGCACAACATATCAGAACGACTATTACAGAACCGTTCCAACCATTCCCTTCATAAACCCATTTCCTCCATTGTTACAATCACACGAAAACTACCCACTCCACTCCATTTTTCTTCAAACTTCTAAACTTCCAACACTAAAATACTATCCACCCACTACCCCAATTTCATATTCCAAAACCTTTTTCAAGCAAATCCTACGAACACCATGGCCAACAACCCACAAGCTCCTGCTCTCATTTTCAGAGCCGACGAACAAGGAGAAAACCAACGGGCAAAATTTCAGAAATTTCAACGCCGAGGTCTCCAACCCACACGGTACGTTGATATCGACTGCCTGAGGAGTTTGGGACTACTTGACAATGTCCGCCAATTGTTGCAGAGTGTAGATTTATGGAACTTGTGCCGTGAACCAAGACCGATTTATGAAACTCTTACTCTTGAGTTTTTGAGTTCCTTTATTTACATCACTCCGCCAGGTGCCACGAACCAACTGTCAGGCCTGGCCAAATTCCGCATGTTTGGCATTGAGCACGAGTTGCCTCAATCCGACATCGCGCGACTTTTAGGCTTCTGTTCGGACGAAGGTGTTCATCTCTGGGTGCCGGATAATTTTGGTGAGGAATCCTTCAACTTATGGCACAGTTTGACGAATATCCGTGCCGGATCCTACGACCACCTAAATGCCGCCCCGTTCTTACTTGCTCACATCCACTCTATTTGTGCTAGAGGCGAAAAACCATTTTATTTCGGAGGGCTGGTCACTTCACTTGCTATAGGTCTGAACTACGGTGCTGCTCTCATGACTTTGCCTTCTATGGCACCAGCTTTGCTAACTTTGGATCACTGTAAAGCCGCACATCTCATTTACGAGCGGGAGGATGGCAGATTCCACCCTGTAATCAGGAACACTGTCTCTCAGAACATCATTTTGCCTTGCAGGGACCGAATCGATCTAAGAAACCGAGCAAACTGGTTGTTCGATCCTGAAATTCCCGCAGAGCATGCACCTGCTCATGAAGACCAACCTGCAGCCCCCGCAGACGAAATGCAAGAAGAGCTGGATAGTGCTCCTCCCGTCCACGACATTCCAGGATCCTCATCTGCACCTCCTCCTATTAATCTTGAAGACATCCTCCGCGCCATCCATATGCAAAACCAAATGAACGCATCACTTGAAAGAAGGCAACACGAGCAATTTGAGTCTCTGTGTGCTCAAAACACTCAGATCTTGACTGGGAAGCGCAACATGAATGAGAGGTTAGATGAGACCCTGTCAGAGCTCAACGCCCTAAGGATGGACGTCAGCACCCTTGGTTTCCAAGACACTGACACAGAAGCCACTCCTACCAGACGCTCTCACACCAGGAGTAGAGGACGTGGTCACCAGTAGTTTTTCTTTATTTTTTATGTAGTTTCTTATTTTTTCTGTTTCATTTCCTTTCCGTTTGTTTTTGTAATTGTACTTCCCCGACTATGCACCGCAACATTGAGGACAATGTCGGATTTAGTGTGGGAGAGGTACCTTTCCTTCATTTATAAACTAGTAATTTTTATGATACATCTCGATTTAAATTCTTCACTTTATTCAGCCATACCAAAAATTTTTATCTTCGCATTAGCCCGACATACCTATTCTAACGAAATCCCCAGTTAGGGAAGCCGAAAACGACATAACAAGATTGATACGGTTATGACACCGTAGACTTCCTATTTACGCGATCTGTTTTAATAACCATTATACCGACATCTAGAGTTTTTAGTTCTACAGTAACCCCTAGTAGTTTATACTAGTAGTTTATACTAGCAGTCAGCACCGTCTTGACACAAACCACGTGGAGAATCGATGAATATAAGTGTTTGATGCCTGATCATTAAAATATCCTTCCTATCTCGCTGCTAAAAGAAAAGAAATTTTGTGCACCAAAATATACGGTCACATATAAGAGTTGAGAAAATAACGAAGGAATCCAGTGTAGGTTGGTTCAGAGGTATCTGGTTCTGAACTCGGTAGGGCGTGCTATGGCTCGATCCCCCACAACCTCCAACTTGGATAACATATGTAGGGTTGCCACATTCATGTACCAGACCCCGCGCTAAAAGGATCAAAGTCACTAACCGGTTACTCCACTACGTGTGTGCTAAGACAAAGGGCTTAATGTGATTGCGCCAGAACAAAACCAGGTGAAATAGATACGAGGAACTCCGGGCAGAATTATAACGGAACTGTTGGATAGCTCGTTTGAAATGGAAGCCTACGACTAAGCTTATTGCTTGTGTCATTAGCGTATCTTTAGTGTTTCACTCAAGTATTGGCCGAACCGACGAGGATTTCCCGAAATTACTTTAAAAATCCAAGGTATGTCATGCTTATGCGCTTGACAAAACTTGTCCGACCTTTCGAATGACTATTTGCCTGAGGACAAGCAAAGGTTTAAGTATGGGGGAATTTGATAACGAGAAAACGTATCATATAATTACTACGTTTTTTACCGATTTTATATTACATTAAGTCGTCTAACCCTCGATTATTCCGAGTTTATTTTTCTTTTTACAGGTATAACATTTGTCAACTCAAACCAGTGGAAAAGGACAACATGAAGAAGGCTAGACAATAAACAAAGAGAAAAAGAACTAAAAATGCAAAGTTTGGATTTTTGGAGCAGTGACGGTTGTCACACCCTTGTGACGGGCGTAACGCCCCCCAACTTGGAATAACGCTCGTCACGCATCACTGACGATCGTAATGTGCTATTTAAGCGTGTTACGACCGTCACCCACCTGTGACGACCGTCACGCGCGTGAAGATGGACGTTGTAAATGGGTGGAGACGTGGGCAACGCAAGGGCAGACTTGTTCTCCTATTTTCCCTCCACTCAGTAACCATGCTCCTTATATTTCCTCCACTCAACCTTTTCTCAAGACACTTTCAACTGATATTTCCTCTGCTATATATATGTGTGATAGTGCAAAGCTGCAGGGGTCAAAGGAATTTTCCCAGAACAAATTTATTACTTTTGAAATTATTTTGATTCCCTTGTTTCAGAGCAATTTCTACGTATTGTAATTCCTACTTCCGGTATTATTTTCAAGCTTTAGTTTTAGGTGTTAATTCTTCATTCAAGAATTAACACAATTTATTTACTTCAATCAAGCTGCAGGGAATATTGTAACACTTCAAGATTACCATAGCAACTTTAATTCCAGGTTTTTATTGCAATTAATATTTATTCATTTTTTGTATTATGCCAATTATTTTTATGAATTATATTTTGAACTGCATTGTTGTTAAATCTATTATGTCCGGCTAAATTATTCGTACCGATATGTGACTCTTAAGAACCGAAAGAATTCAGTGATACCTTGGCCAAAAACATTTATTTATAAAACAATTTCTGGTTTCCAATTTCCAAGATTAATTTAACTACCCTTGTCACGAGAGTGAGAGGTTAATTAACACGATTTTGCCACGAGAGTGGGAAATTAATTAAGGCAAGAACCTGCATGCGAGAGCTGGGGTTCAACCCAGATAGTGGTAACGAAACATTAATTTTTAAATACACGAGAGTGTTTTAATAAATTAATTAAACTCAAATTGTTTTCAAAAAGTGTTATTAAATTTAAAGTGCATCCACTAGGTTTAGTAGCATAACTTATTTCATGAACACGAGAGTGTATGTCTCAGGTTTTTAAACAATTAGTTTTTACCGAAATACTTTATAGGCCAAGCGATTCACCGAATTCCCGAAGTCCGACTATCACATACCGGTATAACTATTACTATTATTTTTAATTAAACTGTTTCCCCCCCCCCCAAAATCGAATATTCATCGCTTAGTTAAACAAACTGTAGCATTAGATCGTATGCGATTGATCCTCAGTCTCTGTGGGTTCAATAATCTTTTAAAACTAGAACGACTGAACTGTATACTTGCAGTTAGTATCCCGATAGACTTATAAAGTCCCGATCATTGACTGCTTCGAGGTTGATCGGCTGAGGAGTTCTGGATCATTACAGCCCCCACCGCTGGTCGGCGCTCCATTCTACCTTGATTTATCTGGGTGTGAACAGCAGAAACCTCCTTCTTGGCTGGGAAGGTCTTCTTGATAGCAGTGGAAGTGGAGGCATCCTTATGAATTTTACCACTCTTAATGCCAGCTTCGACCCTTTCACTGGTCAGAATTAATTCGGTGAACCCTGCAGATGAGCTCCCAATCAAGTGATTAAAGAATGGACCTGACAGGGTCCCCAAAAACATATCAACCAGCTCTCTATCCGACAATGGTGGCTGCACCCTTTCAGCCAAATCCCGCCACTTCTGGGCGTACTCCTTGAAGCCTTCATTAGAGACCATACTCATACTTTGTAGTTGAGTACGAGTAGGCGCTAAATCTGCGTTATATTGGTATTGTCGGTAGAAAGCAGCAGCTAAATCCTCCCAGTTATGAACATCAGATCTCTCAAGTTGATAGAACCAACCCAATTGCTTACCCAACAAACTATCTTGAAAAAAGTGGACCCACAGATCCTTATCAGAAGAGTGAGGTTGGATCTTTCTGACGTAGGACCGCAGATGCATTTTTGGACAGGACAAACCGTCGTATTTAGCAAATGTAGGCACTTTGAACTTGGGGAGGAATGACGATCCCAACAACCAACCCTAGTTCTTCGAAATCCATCCCATGAACCCTTTGTACTTCGATGGCTGCCAACCGCTCTCCCAGATTTTTATACTTATTGTCCGCAGGAGGATACTGCTGCTCAGAGTAATCTTCCTCCTCTTCTTCTTCTTCCTCTTCAACTTCAGACTCGGAGGGCATTGCAACTCCTTTACCTTTACCAACCCCTTCGTCAGACGTCGAGAGGAACTCGAGGACCCTTCTAGCCTGGTTCTCAAACCTTCTTCCCATAGTGGCCACACCAATTCTTTTCTTCTTTTTCTCTTTGTCTTTTTCCTTCTCTTTCTCTAACAGTGCTTTAAGGTCCTCCTGACCCTTTGCCAAGGTCATGAGGAGTTGTTGGAACTGAGAATTTTGTGCTTGCAGATCTTTGACCGTCTGCTTTATATCCATCTTGCTGAAATAAACAGCAGAAAGATAAAGAAACCTGGTGTGAAGACCTGTTTATGCATATGATGAATGATATGCATTCATGTAATGCATTCAAGGATTCAGAAATTCAAAGTTGTTGCAAACAAAAAGAACAAACGTCATATTAATAAGAAGAAATTTGTCAGTACATAAATGCCCCATGGGCAAAATATTACAAAATTCTTAATGTAAAAAGACATTGCGCATCCTCTTTGGTGCGATGTAGGTGTTAAGAGTATCCTCTTCATGAAGTCGGCGGGTAGGTTCCAAAACCTTATTCTCACTGGCATAAAAGTTGGCTTCAAAAGTATTATGTTCTTCCTTGAGTTGTATCCAACTCTTTTGCAATTCTTCCAATGATGTTGGCATGTCTGGATATAGGAGGGTGTATGGAACCTCTCCTTCCATAACAGGCTCTTTGATCACGGGGAGAATGTGGGGGTAAGGCATCATAAGACTCTGGGCGTGGGTTCGTATCCACTTGAGATAAGGCTCAAGGGGGATGGAATTCTTGTGTCCCAGTGTCTTACTATCCACTTTGTTGGGCATCCTCCAAGCTCGGATAAACCTTTGTCGAAGTCCTTGAGCGTCGTTGTCGAAGTCAAAAACCAAATCTGGAATTAGCATATCATGAGGGCCATCCCTTCGAGCATATCCAAATTTCCCCAGAGCTAAACAGGGGCTGTAGGTAATGCCTCCCCTAATGCCAAGTAGTGGGACATTAGGGAATTCCCCACAATGATCAATGATGATGACATTTTCTCTGGACCGAGAACACCAATGAACATCAGAATATGTAAGGGTCATTAATCGTTGTGACCACCTCAAGCCTTGCTCATTTTTCAAGACTGACTAGGGAAGGTGAGAAATAAACCACCTCGCTAGAAGAGGAGTACATCACATGAGAACACCTATTTTCCTCATTGTTCGTGTGTAAAATGAGTGTAGGATGTCCCCAAGCAATGTAGGCACAGGATTCCGAGATATGAAAATCTTGACAGCATTCACATCTATAAGCTGATCAGGGTTTGGGAACAATACCAACCCATAGATGAGGAGTGGTACAATCTCTTCAAAAGCTTGTAGATCTAGAGAATTCCAGCAGTCTTATGCCTTCTCAAACAGAAACTTTTCCAAGAAACCCTTGACACCACTTCTGGTTTCCCAATGACCTTTGATATCAGATGGTTGCAAGTGTAATGCTTGAGCAACATCTTCAGGCTTTGGTTCTCTTTCCGTACCGTTGTAGGGTAGTTGATGGAGAATAGGAATCCTCAAGAGTTGAGAAAATTCCTCCAAAGTAGGTACTAGTTGGTAATCAGGAAATGTAAAGCAATGGTGTAGGGGGTCAAAGAACTGGAAGAGAACTTTCACCATGTCTTCTTCAATGTTGGAGTTGACAAAGTTGAGAAGTCTACCATGTCTTTCACTAAAGGGAGAATTCTCTGGAATCTTGGAAGTAAGCTCCTTGAGTTGATGAGGGATTCTCACAAGGTTGACTTGAATTTTTTTCCTGCGAAGTGATTCCATGACCTACAAAACAAGAACAAATATGAAGATCCAAACCCTTGAAATGGTTAGTGGATGCATATGATGCTTTATGATGTTCATGATGTATGCACAAGTATATGTACAAGCAAGTCACACAAGATCCTAGTTTCAGGCTCGCATGGGGTTTCATAGGTAAGTACCCTCTTGAAGTTAGTTGGCTCAACCTGTCCTATAAACAGTAACCAGGTTCTAAGGAGCTCAATATCACTGGATTATTTTCTGTGTTAATTGTTTCAGTTTAGCCACTTAATTGGCGACCGAAATATTCCAAGAAAACCACCCTCAATGAGTGTAGTATCGAGTATCTACCAACTTCGGACTGCACCAAAGTCGGTCACCTCACTACCCCTAAAAAGGCCAAGATGGTCAAGTAAGGTTCTAAGAGTTCATTAGTGCTTCATGACATCACTCAGCGGACACGTATTCTCTTTTATTGACTCAAAGGCTACCGGTACCCACAAATATGTCGCACTAATATAGCTATTGCTTCAACCATGTCGGTATATACCGCACAGTTTCCACAATGTATTGCTATTTACCTATGAATGTTTCCCAAAAATCTGGGTGGAGGATTCAAACCCAAACAAGAGAACCAAATGTAAAGCAATCAAAGCAAACAAGATAAGCATGCAAAGGTGATCTAAAACCCTAAGGTAACTCCACTTTTAGATTATCCCCAAAAGAGTCGCCAGTTCTGTGATACGGTGGGAGAATTGACTTGAGGTTTTGCGTTTGTGTTCGCAAATGTTTCGGTTTAGCAAGAGTCGCCACCGACTTTTTATTTTATCCAAAGGAAAGGTCAAAAAGCACAGGAAAGACCTTTGAGATGTTTTCTTGGGTTCGGGGAGTAGATTATGAAAAGGGAAGGTGCAAGCACCCTTTTCATCCATGGTTATCCATGGGCTCTTAGTTACTTGTTTAGATCACTTGCTTTTGCTTTTCAATTGTTTGAAATGGTGATTTGTGTGTGGTTTTGAAAGATGTTTTAAAAAGAGGCCATCGTTGTGGCAACCTTTGTAATGATTCTTGTTTGAATGTATACAAAGGTATATTGTCTTTTGAAAAGATTTCAATGTTTGAAAGTTTGATTTGGGAAATGTTTTGAAATTGTGTTGTGAAGTGTGTTTGAAAATAGCAAGGATGTTTTGCAAGCTTTGATCAAGTAACTAAGAGTTATCTACCCGATTTTACTCAAAGATCTTTCCTATACGTTTTTAACCCTTTTGACAGTGTTATTTTACCATTGCATTTGGTAAACAACTTTGTATTAGGATGTTAAACGGGACAGGCGCGGGTCATCGTATAGACCATGATAGCAATTGTGTTAAGTATTTTTGGCAAATTTCCGAGGGACTAGATCATTTTGTATAGACAACCAAGATAGCGTCATCGAGGGACTATGATCTTTTGTTTTGTTTTTGTTTTGCCAAAGTACCCAACATGCATAACATGGCCCATTTTTAAGGCAACAAGTGGATGTAACCCTAGGGGTGCAAGTGTGCATTGTGTATTAGTTTTCATACATTTTTGTCTTTGTATTAGGTCAAGCTACTTGTTAATTTTGGATTTTTGCATATAAACCCTAATCTCTAATCATGGTATAATTGAAAGCGTAAATGCGTAAAATAAATCTACCATTATTACAACATGATTATGGAGAGGGGGATACAATTTTGAATGGGGGAATATTTGATAAGAAATTAAAACCCTAATTTTACTATTACATCCAAATTGAATAAATGGCATAAATAATAAAGGAATAATATTTAAATAAACAAATTAAATAAATATACAAAATAATATGAATATGCAAAAAAGTTTTTGTTTATTTTTATGTATGTAAAAATATTTAATGTATAAAGAAAGAAAGAAATAAATAAAAAGATTAATTTTATTTGGTTAAGGGTAAAACCCTAATTTTCTTTAAGAAAATAAATATATTAATTATATTATTTATATACAATAAAATAAAATGGTGTATATACAAAAAATAAAATATATTTAGAAAAAAGTATTTTTTAAGTATAAATAATAATAATAAAAATAAAAGTATAGTATTTTTATGTTTTTATTCTAAAGTGTCTATTAAATAAAATAAAAGTATGTATATATATTAATCATATTAAATATGTACAATAAAAAATAAAATAAAAATATATACAAGACAGAAATATATTTAGAACAATATTTTTTTTAGTATAAATAAAATAAAGAATAAAAATAAAGGTATAATATTATTATTTATTATTTCCAAATTTTCAATAAATAAAAGTATATACTAATTAAATTATTTTTCATGTTAGAAAGAAATAAAATAAAATATAAAATAAATGTAAAAAATTATAAAAATATTTTTTGGGTATTTTTATATTTAGAAAATAAGAAAACAAAATCAGAAATGAAAATAAAATGGAAAAATACAAAAGTATGAAGAAATGGGCCAGGGGGTGCAAAAAGTAAAAGGGGGGGGTGTCAATAGTGAGCCAGGACCAAGCCCAACCCAACAAGCTTCATCTTCAACCTCTGTTCAAAATTCGCGCGTACCCTGTACACAAATGCTAGATCCTGCATACGAGCTCTATTGCAAAAACACATAACATCAAAGTTGTAGAGCTTTTCAAGACGAATTCAACCATATAAAAAACTTGTCTTAACTCTCAAAGACCAGAGAGAAATTCTCTGGCCCCAAATCCTAACCTAATTTTTTCAATATGTTCATGGATCAAATTCTCTTAGCATGCTTAACTAAAATGAAAACTGAGCACATGTACAACTTCATGGTAATGAATACTACATTTCTTATTCACAAACCTAAGTCTAAATGTTCCTAAGTAGAGAGATAGGAAATTGATAAAAACCTGTTTCAGCTGACTTCGTGTATGGCAATGTGGAGCTTTTCAACAAGGCCTGAGATGTCTGGGAACTTGCTTGAACTTCACTCGACCTTCTCCAATGTCTAGCTTGCCTTGAATTCACTTGAACAAGCCTACAGAACTCAACCTGCAGAAGCTCAAATTGAAAATGGAAAACCCTATAAATGGAGTTCCAATTGGTGTTTAAGGTTTGGGATAGCTTGGATGAGTTGTATGGAAGGTGTTTGAACAGGTTTGGGGCAAAACGCACGAGCAAATTGTGCTATGGAAGTCAAAATGCAGATGCTGCCCTGTTTTGCCAATGGAGGGTGATTTTGAGCTATGGGATGTTTGAGGGCTCAAAGGGTCGTGTTTTAGGCTCAAGGGGATGTGAGAATATTGTTTCAAAATGCTTGCAAAGGTTGGTTTTTGCTGAGGTTTAAGTTCTTGTGTTTTGGACAAATTTCTTGGTTATGAAGCAAAGTGTGTGAAGTGAAGTGAAACAGGCTTGTACAGGCTATCCATATGCTTGCACCCTCTGCTCTTTGCCCCTCTTATTTGTGGATTTGATTTGCTGCATAAGATATGGACCAATGCTCAAGAAATCAGTTTTGACATAAAGCAAGATTTAAGCAAAAATGGTAATGTTGCTTTTTCTATTTAAGGATTAATCTAATGTGCAATGTTCTAATGACCAAAACAATGCCTTAGACCAATGGTTTTGCACTTAATTATTGAGTATGGAATGGTTTTGAGACCTGTAATCTAGTGAAAAGCAAGCTGATTTGAATTTGCAACTTGTATCACAATGAACATGCCATGGATGAAAAGTGAGTTTTTGCCAACTTCAAGCCTTCGATTCTCCCTAACCACAAATGAGTTTTGAGAGTTCTTGGACATTTCGGAAATCTTGAAACATGCTCTACAATCCATCTTTGAAATGCAATTTGAGATTCCAAGTGGAACTATGTGAAAAATGGCCATGAAGATAGGTCAAAATCCTGCCTAAACTAGGGCAAAATTTCACTAAGTTAAAAGTTTTAGGGACCCTTGTTCCAAAAATCATAACATGCGATCCAAGCTTCTTTTGAGAAAACTTTTTGAATAAAAGTTGTAGACTTTGTGGAGGACTACAACTTTCATGTTGGAGGTTTTGTTTGAATCCAAATGCATCATGGTGAAAATGTTGGGCAAAGTTAGGAAAAATTAAGAAAATTTCATAACTTAGAAAAATTCTAAGTTATGAAAATTTTAAACTTTAAACCCTAATTTGCCAAAATGGGTTTCTTGATGAACAAGTTTCATATTTTGACACATCTTGATGAAAAATTACCCTTGGCACTTGACTTTGACCAAAAAGTCAAAGTTTGACTTTTCAGTATACAGTCAAAATTTGATCAGTTGACTGAAAAATTCATCTGTCAATCCAATGCAATTGAGATCTTTTGAACCTTGTGAATAGGTCAAGATGATGCCATTGAGTCCTTGAATCCATGCTTGAACCCAATTTTCCATTGGCTAGGTCAAAAATAAAAAATTGCCCTTGTGCAGTCAAAACCCTAAAAATGACCATTTTGCCCTTTTGGTGATCTGATCAAATTTCTTGAGGAGTTGTGGTCCAAACTTGATCAAATGGTTCATATGAGTTCATAATATTGATGTGGATCAAAAATTGTGAGGTTTGACTGTAAATTGGACACAATTGACTTTTTCCCTAATACAGCTGATTTCTAGGTCAACTGTCCAATTGACTAGGCAAAAATTTGATTCAAGGCTTGAAACTTGGTAGAGGTAATCTTGTAAGTCCAACATGAAGTATGAAAGTCACTTTGAGTGTTGAAAGTCCAAAAATTATAGTGCAAATTCAAACCCTAATTTAGGTCAACAGTGCAAGGAGATGTCTTGAGCAGAGTAAACCCTAGCTTGATCTTGAGTTTAAGGAGCCTTGTGATGAGAAATGTTGCTAAAATGAGAGGGAAAATTTTGGGGTACAACAATGTCGTATGTCGATGTGTTTAATTATTGAATGCATGACCTGATTCTTTGTAATGTTTATTGCACTTGTATTGTCGCACCGTACAGGAATGCATCCTAGATCGAGTTTGTAGTCACGAAGTTATTGCTTGAGCCACAATATTTGAGCGCAACTACTATCCGCTGCAATATATTCTGCTTCGACTGTGCTAAGAGTAACGCATGCTTGTTTCTTGTAAGCCCATGATACTAATGCATTTCCAAGGATGTGACAAGTACCACTTGTGCTTTTTCTATCAGTTTTAGAACCTGCATAATCCGCGTCAGAATAACCAACTAAATTGCAAACACTATCTTTAGGATACCATAATCCAACATTTTGTTGTTCCTTTAAGATACTTTATGATCCGTTTCACCGCCATGATATGAGATTCCTTTGGATTTGCTTGAAAGTGAGCACATAGACAAACACTAAACATTATGTCACGACGGCTTTCCGTCAGATATAATAAGGAGCCAATCATACCTCGATATTTTGTAATGTCAATGGAAACACCTGATTCATCTTGATCAACATATGTACCGAAACCCATTGGTGTAGACATTGCCTTACATTTATCCATGTCAAATATTTTCAACTGTTCCTTACAATACTTGGATTGGTTGATGAAGATGCCATCCTTTAACTGCTTGATTTGAAGTCCAAGAAAATAATTCGTTTTACCCATCATGGGCATCTCAAATTCTCCTTGCATCATTAATGAAAATTCTTCACACATTTCTTTGTTTGAAGAGCCGAAAATGATATCGTCAACATAGACTTGAACTAGCAAAGTGTCACCTTTGATTTTCTTGATAAATAATGTCTTGTCAACTTTACCCTTTTTTCGCATAGGAAGTTACTTAGCCGATCGTACCATGCCCTTGGTGCTTGTTTCAAACCATAGAGAGATTTTCTCAATTTAAATACATAAGATGGATTCTTGAAATCTTCGAACCCTGGGGGTTGCTTAAAATAGACTTCTTCATTGATATATCCATTCAAGAATGCGCTTTTGACATCCATTTGGAAAAGATGAAAATTTAATGAACAAGCATAGGCAAGTAAAAGACAAATAACTTCTAACCTTGAAACCAGAGCGAAGGTTTCTTCAAAATTTATTCCTTCTTCTTGATTGTAGCTCTGTGCTACCAACCTTGCTTTGTTATGAACAATTATTCCATTTTTGTCAAGTTTGTTCTTACACACCCATCTTGTTCCAATAATGTGTTTGTTGCTTGGCCTAAGGACAAGTTCCCAATTTTAATTCCTTTCAAATTGATTTAACTCTTCTTGCATAGCAATAATCCATTGGTCATCGCCTAAGGCTTCATCAACTTTGGAAGGTTCAATTTGAGAGACAGACGCCATGTTTAGACAAGCATCTTTGAGATTTAGTCTTGTTGTCACACCTTGACTTTTATCACCAATTACTTTATCGATAGGATGATCTTTATGAGTTCTCCATTCTTTTGGTAGATCATTGAAATTTGATTCTTGTTGGGGTGATTCTTCTTGTTGAATTGGTTGATCCTTATTGACATCTTTGGAAGTATTTTCTTGAGGACCTTTTAGTATTTCATCATCATTACAAACAATATTATCCTCCTTAAAGGGGTTAAATTCATCAAAATATACATGCATTGATTCTTAAATTATTAAATTTCTTTTGTTATAAATTATATATGCCTTACTAGAAAGAGAGTAGCCAAGAAAAATACTTTCATCGGATTTTTCATCAAACTTACCAAGGTAATCCTTGTCGTTCTTCAGGACAAAGCATTTGCAATCGAAAATGTGAAAGAAAGAAGTGTTTGGTTTCCTCCCTTTGAAAATTTCATATGGAGTTTTCTTCAAGATTGGTCTCATGTTAACTCTATTTCTAACAAAACATGTCGTGCTCACCGCATCCGCCCAAAAATATTTTGGAAGATTTGAATTGCTAAGCATCGTTCTTGCAAGCTGTGATCGGTGGAAATAGAACTGACTGTTTTTTAATGCTGGTTCGCGTTTGCGTTTCGCAAAATTTCGCAGTAAGCAAGAGTCACCACCGTCTTTTATTTTCTCCAACAAGGAAAGGACAAAAGCACAACAAAATTCCTTTTCGAGATGTTTCTCGGTTCGGGAGGTAGATTATAGAAAGGGAAGGTGTTAGCACCCTTTCTATCCATGGTTATCCATGGGCTCTTAGGTACTTGCTCACTATGTTTTCAAAATGTTTTGCTTTTCTTGTGTTTGTGGGTTTTGAAAAAAGTTTGTTTGAAAACTTCAATTTAACTCTTGTATCTGTCCTCAAGAGTGTATGAAGTGTTTGTTTGAAAACTTTTGTCAGAAAAGTGTAGGTGCGAAAAGTATTTTTGTTTTTTGAAAGAGCAAGTATCTAAGAACCTCTACCTACTCAAAAGAAATTAAGTTGTGTAAATGTCCTTTGGACAGTGCTATCCCACTATTGAGAAGTAGGTAGCACCGTCGTTGGAGTTATTCGGGTCAATTCGATTATAGGGACATGTGTGGTCACCAAAGCAATAGTAGGACGCCTTAGCGGTAACCCTAATGTCCTAGATCCTTTTTTATCCGAGGCAACCGTTTCGAGGCAACTGGATCTTTAGACAGGAGGGCGACCTCTAAAACACCCTATACTCAATGACCACCTCGAGGCAACCAAGTGAGGCGTACCCTAGGAGTGGCATGTGCACGTGTGTCCAGTTCAGTTTAAGATTATCTTTGCACATGTATTATGGTGAGCTACGAGTTGATTTTATTTTTCAGGCAAGTCTTGCATGCATAGTTAACAGTTAATAATTGTGCGAAAAATAAATTGCGGAAAGTAAATCTACGCTATTACAAGGCGTCGGGTATTTACATCGCCAAACACATAACCCTTAAAAATAAATGCGAGAAAATTAAAGAAAGCGATAAAATCCCTAATTATCTATTACATTCTCGGAGCAGTTACATAAATATAATCAAAATAATGAATTAAAAATAAATATGCGCGCGAAAGAATTGAATCGGGACGTCCTTAGGGTTTTGACCCTTTTTGAGAAAAGAGTGGAATTTTAGTCCTTTTTGCAATTAATTCAAACTAAACCTAATTTACTAATTAATTAATTAATTAAAAGAAAAAAGTGTTTTTTAGTTTTTTAGGTTTTAATAAAAATAAAATAAAATAAAGTTGTCAAAACCCTAATTCTAGATTGATTTTATTTATTGCAAAAATTGTCAAAGTTAACCTAATTAACTAAATTAATTATATTTAGAATTTATTTACAAAAATAATTAAATTAAGGTGAAATTAATAAATAATAATAATAAGAAAATATTGTTTTCTGAATTAATTATGAAAATAATTATTTGTTAGCTAATAATAATAATGATAATAATTATAATTAAAAGAAAATAAAAGAAAAGGAAAATAAAAAGAAATAATAAACCAGGGGGGGTGCCAGGCAGGCCTTTTTTGGAGGTGAGTTTAGAAATTCCTGGCCCATTAAGCTGCAAGCCTGTTTTGACCTTTGGGATTGTCTAAGGTACGTATTGACTGGGAGCATGGTAATCATTCACTCTTGGCCTTTGGACGCATGCCTGTAGCCACTTGGCACCTGGATGTTTGGGATGCATGGTGGGACGCTTTGGATAGCCTGCATAGGAACACATGAAGAAAAGAACAAACAAATATTTTGGGGGACCTGGGATTCGAACCCAGGTCCCAATGATCAATACACAAACGCCTTGGCCATCTGAGCTGCACGCTTCATTCGTTATTAAGACAACACGCAATTATTATAATAGTAAACCAAAACATATGCCTGAAAAAAAATATAAACGCGTGATTTTTGAAAAGGGCGAATAGGAGGGAGACGCGTCAGCGTCTTCTTCGTTTATCACTTGTTTTTTACCTGCGGATTTTTATCCGCAGGAAGCTCCGTAGGTTCTTCCTAAAATTGTCCCTAGGCTTCAAAAACTCATTCCAAGACCATGGTTGGTCTCGTCTCCATCTCCTGATCACTCCTGTACCAACCATTGTGGCCAATTTTCCCTGCACTAAAAACGCCTAAAAAGCAAGCACATAAACCCTAGAATCGGGCATCTCAGTATAGGGCATAAAAACAAAATTGGCTATTGCAGTTATGTTAGAAATCAAGCAATGAATATGAATATGTCAACGTTTTGAAGAAAAAATACAAGAATTGAGAGTTGAGGTTTCATGTTCAGGGGCCAGTTTGTGAGAACTTACAGCGCTGTTCAGTGGATCTTAGGACGTGATATTGGCCGCGTTAGCTTCAGTGGATAGCAAGGAAGGGAACCACATTCTTATTTTTGTCTGAAAACGCCTCCAATAATGTTCTTGATCTCCCACTTTTCTAACACTTTTTCAGTTTTGCCTTGGCCGTTTTTAGCAATGCTTAGGTCGTGAATTAGGTTTAGACTCCTTGTATATGTATAAGGTAATCAGTCTAGGTCAAAATTTGGGCTTGTATCTTTGTGTATTGAAGTTTGGAGATTTGATTGACCACCATTGAAAACCTTTCCAAATTTGAAGCAAATCTAAAATTTTATGCACAAAAAAGCCCTAGCACGAATTGGTTAGTTGGCACATGATATATGAGAGCTGTTCAAATCAGAAAGATACTATTCCATTGATTTTTAGATTTTATTTGAATTATTATAGATTTAAAATGAATTAAATCAATAAAAATTAAATAAAATAGAAAAATAAATGTTTTATCTTGAAATTAATCATGGGACACGTGTGTGGCATGACAAGGCTGAATCAAGTGGAAGAAAGTGGGCCCTTTTGTCAAAAATTGAAGTTTTAAGGATAGTTGACTTTTGCAATTTCACAAAAATTTCCCAACTTCTCCAATGCATATCTTGCTCAATTTTGATCATATGAACATGTTCTTGGACATTTTGGAAAGGTCTTGAAGTCCTCTAACCAATGACTTTGGTCCCATGTCATTTGGATTTACCAATATCAAGTTATGGTCTTTGACTTAAAGTGCATTTTTGTTGACTTTTGAAATTGACCTATAATGTAGAAATTGATAACTTTTTGTGAGAGCATTTCTTGGACTTGGAATGTGAAGATGAGTTGTAGGAAATGTCACCCCCTTCAAAATGAGCATTGGATGGGATTTTTCTGATGAACCATGAAAAGGTTATGCCTTGGTCAAGATACAGTTGACTTTTCTAGTGCCAAAAATAGTAACTTTTTGCATCTTGATGATTTTTGAGCCATGCTTGTGGAATCATGATCAAGACTTGATCAAATGATGATTGTGGGCTCAAAATAAGATGTTTACCAAAAATTATGACTTTTGACTGCAAAATGACCATTTTACCCCTGCAGTTGACTGTGAAGCAAATGGAGCTTTTGACTGTGCAATTTGACACTGTGAGTCTTGAAACTTGGCATGTAGGTGCTTGAAAATGTATATAGGCCTATGGGACTTGATTGAGCCATTGAAAATCCCAAATTCATTGAAGGAACCAAAACCCTAATTTCAGTTGGCTTAGGAGGTGGTTTGACTGTGCAACCCCTTGAGAAATCTTGAACCATTTGAAGATGATTCTTGACAAACCTTGAAGAATATGGGAGGGAAAATTTTGGGGTACAACAGTTGCCCCTGTTCAATCTTCTTAGACCCGAGGATGTAGATTGGCTTGCGTGCCTTTCGTGATCCGAAGGTGGAAGATGATTGAACACTAAAGTGCCCAGAAATTTGCACTCGCATAGCGGAGTATCAGCAAGGTGATGTCGGGAATGGGCTTACAAATGCCATTTGGAGAGATGATGAATAGGAGGAGATGTGACAGAATCTTGTCGGGAATGGGCTTATAGATGCCATTTGGAAATGTAATGGATAGGAGGATGGGCTTATAGATGCCATCTGAAGACGTGATAGAATCTTGTCGGGGGATGGGCTTATAAATGCCATCTGGAGATTGTTGATAGAATTGTGATCTTGTAAGTTGAATGAGGGAACCTGTGTAGGGTTGCCTGATGACGAGCTCGTGTAAAACTGCATCTTGGAAAGAAGAAAACCTGTGTAGGGTTGACTGATGATGAGCCTGTGTGAAACTGCATCTGTGTAGAGTTTCTTGATGACGAGTCCGTGGAAAACTGCATCTTTGGAAAGAGAGAACCTGTGTAGGGTTTCTTGGTGACGAGTCCGTGTAAAACTTCACCTTTGGAAAGAGAGAACCTGTGTAGGGTTTCTTGGTGACGAGTCCGTGTAAAACTTCACCTTGAAGAGAGGGAACCGGTGTAGGGTTGCCTGATGAGGAGTCCGTGTAAAACTTCATCTGGAATTGAGAAGGAACCGGTGTAGGGTTACTTCGGGGTAAGTTCGTGTAAAACTTCTGGATGAACCGGGGTAAGGTTATTTTGAGATAAGTTCGTGTGAAACTTCAGAAGGAACCGGGGTAAGGTTACTTTGAGATAAGTTCGTGTAAAACTTCAGGATGAACCGGGGTAAGGTTACCTTGACGATGAGTTCGTGTAAAACTTCATCTTGGAACTGAGGAGGAACCGGTGTAGGGTTGCCTGAGGACGAGTTCGTGTAAAACTTCGTCTTGAAAGGGGGGGAACCGGTGTAGGGTTTCCTGAGGACGAGTCCGTGTAAAACTTCGTCTGAAAGGAAGAAACGGGTGTAGGGTTTCCTATTGATGAGCCCATGTAAAACTGCATCTTGGAGAGAGAAGGAACCGGTGTAGGGTTTCCTGTTGATGAGTCAGTGTAAAACTACATCTGAAATTGAGAAGGAACCGGTGTAGGGTTTCCTGATGATGAGTCTGTGTAAAACTTCATCTGAAATAGAAGGAACCGGTGTAGGGTTGCTTCATGACGATCAAGTAGATAATTGTCCTGTTTGGTT
This sequence comes from Vicia faba, assembly GCA_948472305.1. Classification (NCBI taxonomy): domain Eukaryota; kingdom Viridiplantae; phylum Streptophyta; class Magnoliopsida; order Fabales; family Fabaceae; genus Vicia; species Vicia faba. Next base: position 855,800,792 of record OX451735.1, on the reverse strand, counting down.
TCAGGTATTACCCACGATCAGTCGTCCCCAGAATTTTCCTGGCTTGTTACAGGTGTTGATCTGGAACTGCAAAGGTAGATGGTAATCATCTTTTGATTGACCTTTTCCTGAAAAGGCAAAACGTTAGCTGTATGCAATGTCATGATGCATGAACTGCATGCTGTCATGATGTTCTCAAGAATAAATGAGATTTGGGTTGTATGATGCGTATGCATGTCATAATGTATGAGGATGTGATGTTTATGAATGTATCTTCGTTTGGGAAAATAAATCCTTGACGAATGCCGGGAAGTTCGTTGAATCTTGGGCTGATGTTGAAGAGTAGAGTTCTTCGTTTCCACTGGGGATGATGAACAAAGATGTTTGCAAGAATAAACCGGTAGGAGAGGATGACTCCGTTGGGGAATAAACTTGGCGAAGAGATTATTCTGCGGGGAACTACTCTGTGGGGAAGAGATACTTCGCTGAGAATTTAACGATAACTCTGCTGGGGATTCCGTTGATAAGCTTCGTTGGGGAATTTGATGAACTCCGCTGGGGATAGGAAGAACTTCGTCGAGGACGATCTTTCCGTTGTCATTTACTGAGGATAACCCATTTAGACTGTGGTGGGGGATAACCTTTGAATTTGGCTGGGGAGATGCATTTGTACTCTGCAGGGGACAAGCTTTCAGAATCTACTGGGGAAGATTCAACTCTCCTGGGGAAACTTTGGACTGTACTGGGGAATGGCTCCACTGGGGTGTCTGGTATTCCACCAGGGAACAATCTTATATTAAGACTGCCGGGGATGCTTGTTGAGGAATATCTGTATACTCTACTGGAGAATATTAAGATCTTCTGGGGATACCCAACTTTTCCAGGACTGATAGTAGACCAACTCTGCTCTGGGGAGAGTGTCGCTGACTTGCTAGGGATACTGTGCCTTTTTGGGGCTGATGGGAGACCAACTCTGCTTGGGGAGAGTATTGTTGAAACCTGTCTTACTCTGCGGGGAGTAGAGGTAACTTGGTCATGTTCTTCAGCTGAACTTACCTTGGTACCTCGGTGGACAGAGCAACCAGATCACTTAGACAATTCTTATTGCCCCAGTTTCTGCGGGAGAAGAAAGCCTATGAGGTGCTTGCTGACTGCCGATTGACAAATCTTCTTATGGTAGGCAAGTGACGAGATGACGGGACATAGTCGTACGCTTTTGATCCCTAACTTTTGCCTGGACCACCCTTTCGGGTTTTCAGTCCACCGGGATACCCTTTTTTGCCCAAGCCGCCTTTTCAGGTTTTTCGACTTGTCGGGTGTACAAATTTTTTTCATTTTCATCCCTTATTTTTTCCTAGGCCAGTCGACCTAGCGGGTCTTTGATTATGCGTAGCATTTTTTCGACTATGTCCATGCTCTCATAATGCAGGGAGTTGTCATTGTCAGTAGTGTTGTGTTTCCATACTACCCGAAGATGTTCGTTTGATCATACAAGATTTGTCGCTGGAATTCATGTCCAATGTCCCAAGTGACTCAGACGGAGATCTGCCCCTGGCTATTTGGCATTTGAGAGATTCTCCGAATCTTGACTTGACTGCCCCAGATGATGGACAATGGTTATGTCGTGCCCCTGGATTGGGAGTGTTTTCCCACTTGATGTGATCCTTTTGTTGAGAAGATTCTTGTTCACTGGATATTCATCGTGCGAATTTCTCTGCTGTTCGAACAAATAATCATATGCAAACAATGTTATTTTAAGAATACAAAGCTTATGTCTGTCTTGAAGTTTTTGAAAATGCAGTTTTCAATAAAACAAGTGATTTTTGTAAAATATGATGTCAACTCGAGATTTTACAGCAAACCATACAGGAGTCAGGATACCTTTTGTAACAGTATGCTTTCGAACTAACCCATGCTTCAGCTAGGACTTTTAAGGGTTATAACTTGGCATGGTTCACGGTTTAAGAAACAAAGGATAAAGGCTCAAATTTTATTTGTACCCACCCGTTCTTCGTGATGTTCTTCGATCCTAAACTCAGTTAATCGTGCATTGGATCTTGTTTGAGTCTTTGCTCTGATATTCCGGTGATGGTTCGGATATTGATAGTTTATTTTGAATAGGCAGTCATTTCCTTTTTGGTTGTTGAGGGTTTGCAGGACCTCTTTCTTTTTGATTTCATTATCCCTGTTTTTTTCCTGAACTGTTTCTTTTGTGATTACAGTCAGCGGGATGCCCCAGTTTTGTAAGTCTCCTTCATAGGTTTTGACTTATTGGGCTTTTATTTTGAGAGACAATGACTGCCTGTCTTTATGATTATTCAGAACCATCATTGTCTTTTGTTTTTGGAAGGACTCATTTGATGCCATTCGTTATGCACCTGGATCAACTGAGAGAACTACCCTGCCCCAGGTTATGATCGAGGGTTTTAATTTTTGAAAAGAAAAACTCCTACTTCTTTGGCTCGAAGGGGTTGACGAGGGATTATCTTCCTTATAACTCCACTGCTTAGGATTTGAAACAATGCATGTACCTCATCAGCAGGGTCTGTTCAAAAGCATATTGTAAAGATCGTGGTATCATTTTCGTCATCCTCCCTCGAAAGGTTTAGAATTTTTAATCGAGAGTCGATCATCACAAAAAATGAAAGCAATTTGAATATAGTGAATACGAATGGATTGATTCGAAACAGACATATGCAATGCATTGATAAGGTAATAAAGTTTGACATGACAATGATTGTTTGAATAAGCAAAGAAAAATACAATATCAGAATTCAAATGAACAAATGTCTCTCAATCCTAGTCATGTTTTGGCAAGGGAGCAGTGATCACATTGGGAGTCTCAGAAGGCTCGAATTCGATCTCCTTAGCATCAATCATATTCTGGATCTTGTATTTCAGCGCCCAACAATCGTCAGTATCGTGCCCCGGGATACCGGAATGGTAAGTGAACCTCGCATCCGGGTTGTAGTTTGGAGAAGAGGTCTTAGGATTCGCAGGAGGATTTATCACCGCAATCAGATTCATCTTCAACATGTGCTGCAATGCTTGTGACAATGGCATGTTGATGTTGGTGAACTGTCTTTTAGGCTCGTCCGGCCTCCTTTGATTTCCTTTTTGCTGTTGTCGGCGTGACGTAGAACCAGAGATCAGAACTGCCCCTACGTGTTGGTCACGACGACTCTTTTGACTGTACACAACATTGGACTCTTTCTTCCCACTGTAAGGCTTTTTATGAGCATCAGGAGGTGTAGCCTCTTGAATCTTCCCACTTTTGATGCCAACTTCAATTCTTTCCCCAGTCAAGATAAGGTCTATAAAACCGGCTGAAGAGTTGCCAATCAGATGGTTGAAGAACGGACCAGACAGGGTCCCCAGGAACATATCAACAAGCTCACGGTCCGTCAAAGGTGGCTGCACCCTTCCAGCCAGGTCTCTCCACTTTTGGGCATACTCCTTGAATCCTTCACCCGTCCCTAGTGACATACCCTGGAGTTGGGTACGCGTAGGAGCGAGGTCGGAATTATACTGATACTGCTTGTAGAATGCAGTAGCCAAGTCCTCCCAGTTACGAATGCTGGCTCCATCTAGCTGATAGAATCATTCGAGTTGAGTCCCTGAAAGACTATCCTGGAAGAAATGGATCCATAAATTCTTATCAGCAGTGTAAGGTTAGATCTTCCTTACATATGATATGAGATGCAGCTTAGGACAGGAGGCTCCGTCGTACTTTGCAAAAGCAGGTGCCTTTAACTTGTGAGGAATTACCACCCCAGAGGATAAGCCTAGGTCTCCAAAGTCTAACCCGGGCACATTCTGAATCTCCATGGCACTTAAGCGGTCCTCCAGCTGTTTGTACCTATCCTCGGCAGGAGGGTACTGTTCATCATTATAATCCGTCTCGTTGTCGGAGACCACTGGACTAGGAACCCTTCTCTCTTGGGGACTGTCTTTGCCTACAGATGAGGTAGTCAGCTCAACCTCATTCTGTAGTCCATTCCCAGATCTGCGTCTAGTGTTGAACAAAACAGTCCTCTTCTTCTTCTTCTTCCTCTCTTTCAGAATCAGAGTCTTCAAATCCTGTTGACCCTGGGCTAGGCTCATAACCAACTCCTGGAACTGGGCATTCTGGGCCTGGAGGGCCTTGATAGCTTGTTCAGCGGAAGGTTCAGAAGACATGATGATTGTTGAAATAAACAGCGAAGAAGATAAGTGACCTGTAATGGGGTACCTGTAATGCAATGATATGTATGATATGCATGCAATGTTTTCAAGGATCTCGCAGGGTAAACAAAGAAACTTGTTAGAATTTGAATCCGGTTGCTTGATTGAAGGAACTTCATGTTGTTGAGAGTCCTTCTTCAAGAGTCAAAGCTCGCCATATCGAGTGGGTCATAGCCCCTGACTCGGGATGTCATGTCTTGATCTCCAAGAAACCTTGGCTAGAGGAAAATAAATCCCCTTTGCCCCTTGCTAGACATTTGGTCCATCATGACCTGCATCACAGACCCTTGAGATCCTTGAAATGGGTTAGTCCTTATGCAGGATGTATGCAATGGTATGATGGTATGATGTTATGCTATGCGTGGAGTGTTATAAGTAAACCCTGTTATAAGTCCCGATCAAGGACTGTAAACAAAATCTGCAAGAAACTCGTGTGTTAGATAACAAGAATGTGCAAGTAGTTCAAGTTTGAAGGCACACAAGACAACCCTTAGAGTTTAGGCCAGCATGAAGTTTAGGTACTATCCTCTTTCAATTTCAGTTGGTTAAGACATGTTGTTGTACCCCAAAATTTGCCCTCCCATATCCTTCAAGATTTGCCAAGTCAAAGCTTCAAAATCTCCCCAAGGGTTGCACAGTTCAAGGGCCTCCTAACAGTCAAAAACTAGGGTTTTGGTTCTGAAAAAGTAATTGAAGTTTTCAAGGGTCCAATCAAGTCTCACATGCTTATAAACATTGTCAAGTATCCTCATGTCAAGTTTCAAGACTCACAGCACAAAATTGCACAGTCAAAAACCCTAATTGCACTACAGTCAACTGCAGGGGCAAAATGGTCATTTGACAGTCAAAAGTTCAAATTTTTGGTCAACGTCTCATTTTGAAGCCACAAACATCATTTGATCAATGCTTGATCATGATTCTCAAAGTTTGGCTCAAAAAGTCTTAAGATGCAAAAGTTTCCATATTTGGACAGTTGAAAAAGTCAACTGTAACTTGACCAAGGCATAACTTTCACATGGTTTATCATAAAAATTCCATCCAAAGCTCATTTAAGAGAAAGACATTTTCTACAACTCCCCTTCACACTTCAAGTCCAAGAAATGCTCTCACAAAAAGTTATCAATTTCAACATTATAGGTCATTTTCAAAAGTCAACAAAAAGGGACTTTAAGTCAAAGGCCATAACTTGTGATTGGTAAATCAAAATTACATGGGACCAAATAAATTGGTTAGAGGACTTCAAGACCTTTCCAAAATGTCCAAGAACATGATCAAAGATTAAAAATTGAGCAAGATATGCCTTGTGGAAGTTGGGAAATTTTTGGGTATTTTGAAAAGTCAACTTTGCTTCAAATGTCTTAAAATTGCTAATGGGCCACATTTTCTTCCAAGATTCATCATCCAAAGCATGTGCACGACCATTTGGCCCAAAGGGAATTTATTCATCATTTTTATTTATTTATTTGAATTTTTAATTGCTATTAATTCATTTAATAAAATAAAATATGTGAAAAATACTAAAGCAAGCTTTTTAAATCTTTTTATGCATGAAATATCTTCAAGATTTCGTGCTTTATCTGATTTGGAAAGAATCAAAGTGATTTGGACATGATTGGTATCAAATATGCATGGAAAAGATTGAAAGAATTATGCATGAAAATCAAATATTGTTCTCATCAATGCAAAGATCTTTTGATTGAAAACTCAGCCCTAATCCATCCTCATATAAGACTGATCAAAACCCTAGTGAAAGAGACCTGAATGCTGCGCCACACATCAAGAACAAAGTTTGTGTTTTTGTCAAAAAAAATTGAAAACTGAAAACACTATTCTAGCACGATTCAAAGCAAAATACCAATTGCAAAAGCTTCCTAAGGCATTACTGAATCTAACTGGACACTTTTTCAATCCTCACACGCCCAGAATTGGTATACAGAACTCAAAGTTTTTCACATTCTATGCATATTCGTGTTTCAATTTTTAAGCATTCTCATTGCATTTTTTTTGTGGATTTATACTATTGATTCATTCTAAAGCTAACCATATGTTTTGATTGAGTTTTACTGGCCTATACGCGAAATCACCATGAAAGCTTATTAGGGTTACAAAACTGAAAATTGGGGGTTTCCTCGTCCAGAAAAATTAGACCACGAGACCAAGGCTATTGGATTCAGAAGCTTCATGTGAATCGAACACACATGTCGCGCTCAATTTATGAGCCACCCTGTGCTAATCGCTATTATCCTGTTTACCACTTAGTGGGGGTTTAAAACCCCCGCTATCTAACTGTTGTTTTTTCAGGTAAAACGCAAACGAGTGGAGAAGAAGATTATGTGGCATCATATGATTGAGTACTTTGAATTCTAGTGCGCGTTTTTCTGACTCATACCACTAACGTTTGTTTTTTCTTATAATAATTATTTGTCATATAATAAACAAAGCGCGTGGTTGGTACAGATGGTTAAGGCGTTGTTTCATAAGGCACTGGGACCTGGGTTCGATTCCCAGGTCCCCCACTTTGCTCAATATTTTTTCTTTCAACATAATCCCATGCAGATTCAATCTAAAGGCCTACCATACGCCCCTAATCCAAGCGTGCCACATGGCCACTGAGGGCAATCCAAAGGTTGAGATTTGAGGAGCACCACAGGCATCAGTCAATGCAGACACACGTGACCAGGAAAGTCAAAAGAGGCCTTGGAACATTGGGCTTAATTGCTGGACAACACCTCCTAATTGGGGCAGAACCCCCCCTTGTATTGTATTCCTTTCTCTTTTCTTTATTCTATTTTTCTTTATTATTTGTTTTAATTCAATTATTTTCTTTTTAATTCAATAAAAATAAATTTCACATAAAAATAATAAAAATCAGAAAAGACTAAAAATAAAATATATTTTATTTAAATGTTATTTTGTAAATAAATCTTATTAAGTAATTTAGTCTTAATTTTAGGTTTAAATCTTAATGTTTTTTTTTATAAATTTAAAATTTGTAGAATTAGGGTTTAATTACGTTTATCTTTTTCTCCTTTTCTTTTATCATCATTAATAATTAATTATATATTTTTGTAAATAAAACTTGCCATTAATTAATTAGGTTAATTCTAGGTTTAACTTTAACATGTTTTTTGAATAAATTAAAAATAGCTAGAACTAGGTTTTAATTCCAATTTAATTTTTCTTATTAAAAATCCATAAATACCAAAAAATTCAAAAATCTTTTCTTTTTATTTCAATTCAATTAATTTGTTAATCATAATTTTAACTTCATTAAAAAAGGGTCCAACGCCCTCGCATTCCCGATTTAGTTCCCTTCGCATTTTATTTCTTTTTATGAATATTTATGTAATTCTCCCAAAGCCGTGTAAATTGGACATTTATATTTTTCGCACTTTACTTTATTTTTTGTCAAATCGGGTCCTGGATTTAATTTGGCGATGTGGACCCGCGCCTTTGTAATAGTTTAGGAACTTTATATTTCTCGCAACTTTTTTAACTGTTAATAAATTGCATGCAAGAATGAATGTTAAAATAAAAACAAAAGCGTAGATCACCCATGACATGAACAAGACAAAATATCTGAAAACGACACACAAATCACACAACCACCCCTAGGGTACGCCTCACTGTTGCCTTGCCCTCGAAAGGTGATCGTCGAGTAGAGGATGTTTTAGTAAGTCCTCATAATCTGGGAACCTGGCATGAGGGTAGCTTCTAAGGTATCTTCCTATTGCTCTGGTGATCACCATGTCCCGAACCTCGAATTGACCCGAACACCTCCAACGGTGGTGCTACCTACCTCTCAATGGTGGGATGGCACTACTTTAAGGACATTTACACAGACGAATTCCTTAGGGTAGGTAGACGACTCTAGATATTTGCTCTAAATTTCAAAACAAATCAAAAAATACTTTTCACACCGACACCTTTTCAAAAAGCTTTCGAAAGCAACTTTTCAAACACTCTTGAGGACCGATACAAGAGTCGAACTGAAATTTTCAAAGAAACTTTTTAAAACCCACAGTTGAAAAGCAAACAAACCATTTTTTGAAAACACAATGAGCAAGTATCTAAGAGCCCATGGATAAACATGGATAGAAAGGGTGCTAACACCTTCCCTTTCTATAACCTACCTCCCGAACCGAGAGCAATCTCTATAAGGAATTTTTCTGTGCTTTTGTCCTTTCCATTTGGAGAAAATAAAAGACGGTGGCGACTCTTGCTTCCGCGACATTTCGCGAACCAGCGTTAAACAGTCAGTTCCAGATCCACCGATCACAGAACTGGCGACTCTGCTGGGGAAATCTTTTAAAGTGAGGTGTACCTTAGGATAGTTCATAACTGTGTTTTCAATTGTATTGACTTGTTTGCTTTAAAATTGTGGGCTGCATGGGAGTTACATAGATCCTAACCCGGATCTGGGGATACCCTGTTTAGGCAGCATAAGCTGTGAGGGACCTGTCCGGCATAGACCGACACGGGTGAAGCAGTGGCTACGTTGGTGTGGCACCTTGGTCTGTACCGATATCCCTTGTGTTGCAACGAGGAGAATATGGGTCTTCTGAGGAGTCATTAAGCACCAACATACCTTAGAACCTTAAATGACACAACTTGGCCATTAGAACAGTAGCAGTATGCTACGCCCATTGAGGCTAAACTCTCGTGATGGTTCTGGCTGCAAGAAAAGATTGCGATGCTGGAGTTATGACCGATTGAGGGTAGTCAATGATATTGGGATCCTCTAAGAACCCGGTTACTTTTGATAGGACAGGTTGAGCCCACCAACTTCAAGAGGGTAATACCCAGACCCCATGCAGGCCTAAACTCTAAGGGCTTCTCTTGTGTGACTTGTGTGCCTTCCAACTTGACTACTTGCATGCTTGTTATCTGACACTTGAGTTCCCTGCAGGTTTTGTTTATAGTCCTTAATTGGGACTCCTAACAGGGTGTACTAAGTTTCTTGCAGGCTTTATTTACAGTCCTTAATGGGGACTCATAACAGGGTTTACTTACATTACCCCATGCATAGCATACCATCATACCATTGCATACATCCTAACCCATTTCAAGGATCTCAGGGGTCTATGATGCAGGTCATGATGAACCAACTGTCCAACAAGGGGCAAAAAAGGGGATTTATTTTCCTCTAAGCCAAGGTTGTCAGGGGCTATGACCCACTGGATATGGTGAGCCTTTGACCCTTTGAAGAAGGACTCTCAATAATATGCAGTTCCTTCAATCAAGCTACCGGACCCAAATGCTAACAATTTTCTTGTTTACCCCGCGAGGTCCTTGAAAACATTACATGCATGTCATACACATCATTGCATAACAGGTATCCTTGTTACAGGACACTTACCATTTGCGTTGTTTATTTCAGTAATGGCCTCCCAACAAGATAACCAGGGCCTTCTTGCTCAAGAGACTCGGTTCGGGGAAATCCTCCTGAATCTATCCAAGGGGCAGGAGGAGCTAAGGACACTTCTCATGGAGACTTTGGTCAGGAACAGCGCTGAAGACGAACGGCTGAAACATCTGCAAGCTGAGATGGATGCAATGAGAGCCCAGATGCTGGGGCAGGTGACTTTCATACAAGACCTAGCTCAAAGACAAGATGAGCTCGGGGTTCTCGTCAACCAACTGCTTCGGGGTAACCAACTGGGGCAAACATCTAAGGTTGAAGGGCCAGTCATCATTCAACCATCTTTGAGACAAGGAGGTAAGGGGAAAGCTCCTCAAATGGCTCCAGCGTCACAAATTCAGCAGCAACTTCACCAGCTTCAGCCAGACAAGCCCAGGAGGCAATTCACCCAGCTCAACATGTCGCTGTTTCAAGCTTTACAACGCCTGTTGAGGTTGAACCTGATCACATTAAGGGCTCATCCCCGGAACCCCAACACAACATCTCCTATCTATGATCCCAATAAAAGGTGTGTCTACCACTCTGCCTGTCCAGGACATGATACAAATGAGTGTTGGGCTCTGAAGAATAAGATCCAGGACCTGATTGATGAAGGAGCATTGGAATTCACACAAGATGGTCAGGCTGAGTTTTTCTACCATCCCTCCAAGGCTCACCATTTGAAGTGACAAGCCCTGAGACTAGAAAACTTTTGTTCATTCGAATGTTCAAGTTGTAATTTTCTTTTGATTGTTCAAGCATTTTATTCATGTCAAACGTTGTTATTTCATTAATGCATCGCATATGTCTGTTTTGAAGTAATATATTCGTATTCACTATATGCAAATTATTTTCATATTTTTTCTGATGATCAACTCTTGATTGAAAATTCTAAGCCTCTTGAGGGAGGATGACAAAAACGATACCACGATCTACAGTATGCTTTTGAACGGACCCCGCTGATGAGGTACAGGCATTGTTTCAATTCCTAAACACTGGAGTAATAAGGAAGATAATCCCTCGTCAACCCCTTTTGAGCCAAAGAAGTAGGAGTTTTTCTTTTCGAAAATTAAAACCCTTAATCATAACCCGGGGCAGGGTAGTTCTCTCAGCTGATCTAGGTGCACAATGAATGACACCAAAGAAGTCCTTCCGAGACAAAGGACAGTGATGGTTCAGAATAATCATAATGACAGGCAGTCATTATCAAAAAATAATAATAAAGCCCAATAAGTCAAAACCTATGAAGGAGATTTACGAAGCTGGGGCATCCCGCTGACTGTAATTCCAAAAGAAACAGTTCAGGCAAAAAACAGGGATAATGAAAGAAAAAGAAAGAGGTCCTACAAACCCTCAACAAAAAAAGAAAGAAATGACTTGTCAATGTCCGAACCATCACGGGAATATCAAGCAAAGACTCAAACAAGGTCTAACGTATGATCAACTGAGTTTAGGTTTGGAGAACATCACGAAGAGCGGGTGGGTACAAATAAAATTTGAGCCTTTATCCTTTGTTTCTTAAACCGTGAACCAGGCCACGTTATAACCCTTAAAAGTCCTAGCTGAAGCATGGGTTAGTTCGAAAGCATACTGTTACGAAAGGTATTCTGACTCCTTAAGGCTTACGGTAAACACGGAGTTGACATCACGTTTTACAAACATTCACTTGTTTTATGAAAAGAATGCATTTTCAAAATCTTCGAGACAGACATAAGCTTTGCATTTTTGATATAACATTGTTTGCATATGACTATTTGTTTGAACAGCAGGGAAATTCGCACGATGAATACCTAGTGAACAAGAGCACTTCCAATCAAGGGGCATGACATGATCATTGTTTGGGGCAATCCAATCAAGATTCAGGGAATCTCTCAAAGGCCAAATAGCCTGGGGCAAATCTCCGCCTAAGTCATCTGGGGCATTGCAACAACGAATCTTGCCTGATCAAACACCTTCTGGGGCATGACAAAACACTTCTAACAGGGGCAACCCCCTACACTCTGAGAACGTGGACATAGTCGAAAAAATACTACGCACGATAAAAAACCCGCTAGGTTGACATACCTAGGCAAAAATAAGGGCTTCCCGGCGAACCAAAAGGGTTCGGGCAAAAATAAGGGATGAAAATAAAAAATTTGTACACCCGGCAAGTCGAAAACCTGAAAAGGCGGCTTGGGCAAAAATGGGTATCCCGGTGGACTGAAAAACCGAAAGGGCGGTCCAGGCAAAAATTAGGGATCAAAGCGTACGACTATGTCCTGTCATCTCGTCACTTGCCTACCAGAAGAAGATTTGTCAATCGGCAGTTATCCAGCACCTCCACAAGGTATCTTCTCCCCTCACCTCAGAAACATGGGCAATAATGAGTCGTCCAGGCGATCCGGTGGCTCTGTCAACCAAAGTACCAAGGAAAGGTTAATACAAAGATGATTACCATCTACCTTTACAAATTCCAGATCGTGGGTTAATATCCGAAACCAAACAGGACAATCATCCACTTGATCACCATCAGGCAACCCTACACCGGTTCCTTCTCAACTTTCAGACAAAGTCTTACACGAACTCATCCACAGGCAACCCTACACCGGTTCCTTTTCTTTCAGAAAAAGTCTTACACGGACTTATCATCAAAGTAACCCTACACCGGTTCCTTCTCAATTTTCAGACGAAGTCTTACACGGACTTATCTCAAGATGACCTTACCCCGGTTCATCCAGAAGTCTTACACGAACTCATATCTCAAGATGACCTTACCCCGGTTCATCCAGAAGTCTTACACGGACTTATCCCAAGATAACCTTACCCCGGTTCATCAAGAAGTTTCAAACGAACTTACCCTGCAGTAACCTTACCCCGGTTCCTCCAGAAGTCTTACACGGACTTACCTCCAAGATAACCTTACCCCGGTTCCTCCAGAAGTTTTACACGAACTTATCCCGAAGTAACCCTACACAGGTTATCCCTTTCCAGACGTAGTCTTACACGAACTCATCATCAGTAAACCCTACACAGGTTTCCTTCTCAAAACTCCAGATGTAGTTTTACACGAACTCGTCACCTAGAAACCCTACACAGGTCCTCTATTTTCAAAGATGCAGTTTCATACGGACTCATTGTCAGTAAACCCTACACAGGTTTCCTTCAACCCCATATGCAGCTCCACACGAGCCCAACCTCAAAAGTAACCCTACACGGGTGTCCTTCCTTCCAAGATGCGGTTTTACACGAGCTCATCATCAGGCAACCCTACATAGGTTCCCCCTTTCAGCTTACAAAATTATAGTTCAAAACTTCCCCAGGAGAGTCCAATCCATTTTCCCCAGGAAAGTTGGAATCCATCTCCCCAAGCAGAAAGCTTATCCCTAGTTGATTCTGGAAGCTTATCCTCGCAGAGCACGAACGCGTCTCCCGGCTTTATTCAAAGAGTTATTTCCTTACCAGGATATAACTGGGTTATCCTCAGCCAATAGCCATGAGAAGATCGTCCTCGGCAAAGTCTTCTTATCCTCAGCGAAGTCTATTTAACACTTCCAACACAACAAGGGTATCCCCAGCAAGTTATTATCAACAATTCAACAAAGTACCTCTCTCCCCACAGAGTATTGCTTCCCAGCAAGATCGCTAGAATGCTTTTCTCCCCGCAGGGTAATCCATTCGCCAAGCTTATTCCCCAACGGAGTTATCTTCTCCTACCGGTATACTTGCAACTATCATCCCCAGCGGAAGCAAAAATCTATTCTTCAACATCAGCCCAGGATATGATTTCCCGGCACCCGTCAAGGATTTATTTTCCTAAGACGGAAACATACATTCATAAACATCACATACATCATTATAGCATGCATATACGCATCATATCTTACAAATCTCATTTATATTGAGAACATCATTGCTTGATCCATGTCATGCATTGCATATGACTTACCTTTACCTTTCAGGAAAGATTCAGTTAAGTTCTCAACTATATTTCAAGACCTTGACCGGTTCAGTTAAATCGACCCTAAGATTTTTCTGTTTCTTATCCAGTCAAAGGCCTTCTCTGGTTCAGTCAGATCGACCCTAAGATCTCCCTGTTTCTTATCCAGTTGAAGATTTCAAGACCTTGACCGGTTCAGTTAAATCGACCCTAAGATTTTGCTGTTTCTTATCCAGTCAAAGGCCTTCTCTGGTTCAGTCAGATCGACCACAAGATCTCCCTGATTCTTATCCAGTTGAAGATTTCAAGACCTAGACCGGTTCAGTTAAATCGACCCTAAGATTTTACTGTTTCTTATCCAGTCAAAGGCCTTCTCTGGTTCAGTCAGATCGACCCTAAGATCTCCCTGTTTCTTATCCAATTGAAGATTTCAAGACCTAGACCGGTTCAGTTAAATCGACCCTAAGATTTTACTGTTTCTTATCCAGTCAAAGGCCTTCTCTGGTTCAGTCAGATCGACCCTAAGATCTCCCTGTTTCTTACCCAGTTGAAGATTTCAAGACCTAGACCAGTTTAGTTAAGTCGACCCTAAGATTTTTCTGTTTCTTATCCAGTCAAAGGCCTTCTCTAGTCCAGTTAAATCGACCCCTAACAGATTTTCCTGATAAAGACTCAGTAGAAGATATCCAAGATTCTCTCAGCGTTACTGTTGAGGTAGAAGTCGCCCAAGATTTTCTCAGCGTTCCTGTTGAGGTAGAAGTCGCCCAAGATTCTCTCAGCGTTCCTGTTGAGGTAGTAATCGTCCAAGGTTCTCTCAGCGTTACTGTTGAGGTCGAAGTCGCCCAAGATTCTCTCAGCGTTCCTGTTGAGGTAGTAATCGTCCAAGGTTCTCTCAGCGTTACTGTGGAGGTAGAAGTCGCCCAAGATTCTCTCAGCGTTCCTGTTGAGGTAGTAATTGTCCAAGGTTCTCTCAGCGTCCCTGTTGAGGTAGTAATCGTCCCCAGGCTCTCTCAGCGTTCCTATTGAGGTAGTAACCATCCCTGGTTCATTCATCACCTTTTGAAGATCCAGATCCAGCTCCTGTAACCAGCCAAGACACATCTATACAAAGAATCTGAAGACCAGCTCCTGTAACAGGTCAGGTAATCATTTTCTTTTGCAGGTACGCAAGTTCTTGCTAAGGAATCTCTTATGCGATCGACACCCAGATGGCGTCTATAAGCCCATCCACCTTCCATCATCTCTCAGCATGGCATCTATAAGCCCATCATCATATCCATCAATCTCCAAATGGCATCTATAAGCCCATTCCCATCATCACACTACTATGTGAGCGCAAATTTCTGGGCACTCTAGTGTTCAATCATCTTCCACCTTTGGATTACGAAAGGCACGTCAGCCAATCTGCATCCTCAGGTTTAAGAAGATTGAACAGGGGCAACTGTTGTACCCCAAAATTTGCCCTCCCATATCCTTCAAGATTTGCCAAGTCAAAGCTTCAAAATCTCCCCAAGGGTTGCACAGTTCAAGGGCCTCCTAACAGTCAAAAACTAGGGTTTTGGTTCTGACAAAGTAATTGAAGTTTTCAAGGGTCCAATCAAGTCTCACATGCTTATAAACATTGTCAAGTATCCTCATGTCAAGTTTCAAGACTCACAGCACAAAATTGCACAGTCAAAAACCCTAATTGCACTACAGTCAACTGCAGGGGCAAAATGGTCATTTGACAGTCAAAAGTTCAAATTTTTGGTCAACGTCTCATTTTGAAGCCACAAACATCATTTGATCAATGCTTGATCATGATTCTCAAAGTTTGGCTCAAAAAGTCTTAAGATGCAAAAGTTTCCATATTTGGACAGTTGAAAAAGTCAACTGTAACTTGACCAAGGCATAACTTTCACATGGTTTATCAGAAAAATTCCATCCAAAGCTCATTTTTAAGAGAAAGACATTTTCTACAACTCCCCTTCACACTTCAAGTCCAAGAAATGCTCTCACAAAAAGTTATCAATTTCAACATTATAGGTCATTTTCAAAAGTCAACAAAAAGGGACTTTAAGTCAAAGGCCATAACTTGAGATTGGTAAATCAAAATGACATGGGACCAAATACATTGGTTAGAGGACTTCAAGACCTTTCCAAAATGTCCAAGAACATGATCAAAGCTTAAAAATTGAGCAAGATATGCCTTGTGGAAGTTGGGAAATTTTTGGGTATTTTGAAAAGTCAACTTTGCTTCAAATGTCTTAAAATTGCTAATGGGCCACATTTTCTTCCAAGATTCATCATCCAAAGCATGTGCACGACCATTTGGCCCAAAGGGAATTTATTCATCATTTTTATTTATTTATTTGAATTTTTAATTGCTATTAATTCATTTAATAAAATAAAATATGTGAAAAATACTAAAGCAAGCTTTTTAAATCTTTTTATGCATGAAATATCTTCAAGATTTTGTGCATTATCTGATTTGGAAAGAATCAAAGTGATTTGGACATGATTGGTATCAAATATGCATGGAAAAGATTGAAAGAATTATGCATGAAAATCAAATATTGTTCTCATCAATGCAAAGATCTTTTGATTGAAAACTCAACCCTAATCCATCCTCATATAAGACTGATCAAAACCCTAGTGAAAGAGACCTGAATGCTGCGCCACACATCAAGAACAAAGTTTGTGTTTTTGTCAAAAAAATTGAAAACTGAAAACACTATTCTAGCACGATTCAAAGCAAAATACCAATTGCAAAAGCTTCCTAAGGCATTACTGAATCTAACTGGACACTTTTTCAATCCTCACACGCCCAGAATTGGTATACAGAACTCAAAGTTTTTCACATTCTATGCATATTCGTGTTTCAGTTTTTAAGCATTCTCATTGCATTTTTTTGTGGATTTATACTAATTGATTCATTCTAAAGCTAACCATATGTTTTGATTGAGTTTTACTGGCCTATACGCGAAATCACCATGGAAGCTTATTAAGGTTACGAAACTGAAAATTGGGGGTTTCCTCGTCCAGAAAAATTAGACCACGAGACCAAGGCTATTGGATTCAGAAGCTTCATGTGAATCGAACACACATGTCACGCTCAATTTATGAGCCACCCTGTGCTAATCGCTATTATCCTGTTTACCACTTAGTGGGGGTTTAAAACCCCCGCTATCTAACTGTTGTTTTTTCAGGTAAAACGCAAACGAGTGGAGAAGAAGATTATGTGGCATCATATGATTGAGTACTTTGAATTCTAGCGCGTGTTTTTCTGACTCATACCACTAACGTTTGTTTTTTCTTATAATAATTATTTGTCATATAATAAACAAAGCGTGTGGTTGGTACAAATGGTTAAGGCGTTGTTTCATAAGGCACTGGGACCTGGGTTCGATTCCCAGGTCCCCCACTTTGCTCAATATTTTTTCTTTCAACATAATCCCATGCAGATTCAATCTAAAGGCCTACCATACGCCCCTAATCCAAGCGTGCCACATGGCCACTGAGGGTAATCCAAAGGTTGAGATTTGAGGAGCACCATAGGCATCAGTCAATGCAGACACACGTGACCAGGAAAGTCAAAAGAGGCCTTGGAACATTGGGCTTAATTGCTGGACAACACCTCCTAATTGGGGCAGAACCCCCTTGTATTGTATTCCTTTCTCTTTTCTTTATTCTATTTTTCTTTATTATTTGTTTTAATTCAATTATTTTCTTTTTAATTCAATAAAAATAAATTTCACATAAAAATAATAAAAATCAGAAAAGACTAAAAATAAAATATATTTTATTTAAATGTTATTTTGTAAATAAATCTTATTAAGTAATTTAGTCTTAATTTTAGGTTTAAATCTTAATGTTTTTTTTTTTATAAATTTAAAATTTGTAGAATTAGGGTTTAATTACGTTTATCTTTTTCTCCTTTTCTTTTATCATCATTAATAATTAATTATATATTTTTGTAAATAAAACTTGCCATTAATTAATTAGGTTAATTCTAGGTTTAACTTTAACATGTTTTTTGAATAAATTAAAAATAGCTAGAACTAGGTTTTAATTCCAATTTAATTTTTCTTATTAAAAATCCATAAATACCAAAAAATTCAAAAATCTTTTCTTTTTATTTCAATTCAATTAATTTGTTAATCATAATTTTAACTTCATTAAAAAAGGGTCCAACGCCCTCGCATTCCCGATTTAGTTCCCTTCGCATTTTATTTCTTTTTATGAATATTTATGTAATTCTCCCAAAGCCGTGTAAATTGGACATTTATATTTTTCGCACTTTACTTTATTTTTTGTCAAATCGGGTCCTGGATTTAATTTGGCGATGTGGACCCGCGCCTTTGTAATAGTTTAGGAACTTTATATTTCTCGCAACTTTTTTAACTGTTAATAAATTGCATGCAAGAATGAATGTTAAAATAAAAACAAAAGCGTAGATCACCCATGACATGAACAAGACAAAATATCTGAAAACGACACACAAATCACACAACCACCCCTAGGGTACGCCTCACTGTTGCCTTGCCCTCGAAAGGTGATCGTCGAGTAGAGGATATTTTAGTAAGTCCTTATGATCCGGGAACCTGGCATGAGGGTAGCTTCTAAGGTATCTTCCTATTGCTCTGGTGATCACCATGTCCCGAACCTCGAATTGACCCGAACACCTCCAACGGTGGTGCTACCTACCTCTCAATGGTGGGATGGCACTACTTTAAGGACATTTACACAGACGAATTCCTTAGGGTAGGTAGACGACTCTAGATACTTGCTCTAAATTTCAAAACAAATCAAAAAATACTTTTCACACCGACACCTTTTCAAAAAGCTTTCGAAAGCAACTTTTCAAACACTCTTGAGGACCGATACAAGAGTCGAACTGAAATTTTCAAAGAAACTTTTTAAAACCCACAGTTGAAAAGCAAACAAACCATTTTTTGAAAACACAATGAGCAAGTATCTAAGAGCCCATGGATAACCATGGATAGAAAGGGTGTTAACACCTTCCCTTTCTATAACCTACCTCCCAAACCGAGAGCAATCTCTATAAGGAATTTTTCTGTGCTTTTGTCCTTTCCATTTGGAGAAAATAAAAGACGGTGGCGACTCTTGCTTCCGCGACATTTCGCGAACCAGCGTTAAACAGTCAGTTCCAGATCCACCGATCACACCTGTCTTAGAAAATAGCAACCGGGTTCTAGAGGATCTCAATATCACTGACTACCCTCGATTGGTCATAACTCTAGCTTCGCAATCTTTTCTTGCGGCCTGAACCATCGCGAGAGTTTAGCCTCAATGAGTGTAGCATACTGCTACTGTTCTATGGCCAAGTTGGGTCAATTTAGGGTTCTAAGGTCGGTTGGTGCTTAATGACTCCTCAGAAGACCCATATTCTCCTCGTTCCAACACAAGGGATATCGGTACAGACCAAGGTGTCACACCAACGTAGCTACTGCTTCACCCGTATCGGTCTACGCGGGACAGGTCCCTCACAGCTTATGCTACCTAAAGGGTATTCCTCAAATCCGGGTTAGGATCTATGAAACTCCGATGCAAGCCCACAATATAAAAGCAATCAAGACATACAATTGAAAACATAGAATGATCTAATCCTAAGGTACACCTCACTTATAATGTCCCCAGCAGAGTCGCCAGTTCTGTGATCGGTGAAAATAGAACTGACTGTTTTTTAATGCTGGTTCGCGTTTGCGTTTCGCAAAATGTCGCGGTAAGCAAGAGTCGCCACCGTCTTTTATTTTCTCCAACAAGGAAAGGACAAAAGCACAGCAAAATTCCTTTTCGAGATGTTTCTCGGTTCGGGAGGTAGATTATAGAAAGGGAAGGTGTTAGCACCCTTTCTATCCATGGTTATCCATGGGCTCTTAGGTACTTGCTCACTATGTTTTCAAAATGTTTTGCTTTTCTTGTGTTTGTGGGTTTTGAAAAAAGTTTGTTTGAAAACTTCAATTTAACTCTTGTATTTGTCCTCAAGAGTGTATGAAGTGTTTGTTTGAAAACTTTTGTCAGAAAAGTGTAGGTGCGAAAAGTATTTTTGTTTTTTGAAAAATCAAGTATCTAAGAACCTCTACCTACTCAAAAGAAATTATGTTGTGTAAATGTCCTTTGAACAGTGCTATCCCACTATTGAGAAGTAGGTAGCACCGTCGTTGGAGTTATTCGGGTCAATTCGATTATAGGGACATGTGTGGTCACCAAAGCAGTAGTAGGACGCCTTAGCGGTAACCCTAATGTCCTAGATCCTTTTTTATCTGAGGCAACCGTTTCGAGGCAACTGGATCTTTAGACAGGAGGGCGACCTCTAAAACACCCTATACTTAATGACCACCTCGAGGCAACCAAGTGAGGCGTACCCTAGGAGTGGCATGTACACGTGTGTCCAGTTCAGTTTAAGATTATCTTTGCACATGTATTATGGTGAGCTACGAGTTGATTTTATTTTTCAGGCAAGTCTTGCATGCATAGTTAACAGTTAATAATTGTGCGAAAAATAAATTGCGGAAAGTAAATCTACGCTATTACAAGGCGTCGGGTATTTACATCGCCAAAAACATAACCCTTAAAAATAAATGCGAGAAAATTAAAGAAAGCGATAAAAGCCCTAATTATCTATTACATTCTCGGAGCAGTTACATAAATATAATCAAAATAATGAATTAAAAATAAATATGCGCGCGAAAGAATTGAATCGAGACGTCCCTAAAGTTTTGACCCTTTTTGAGAAAAGAGTGGAATTTTAGTCCTTTTTGCAATTAATTCAAACTAAACCTAATTTACTAATTAATTAATTAATTAAAAGAAAAAAGTGTTTTTTAGTTTTTTAGGTTTTAATAAAAATAAAATAAAATAAAGTTGTCAAAACCCTAATTCTAGATTGATTTTATTTATTGCAAAAATTGTCAAAGTTAACCTAATTAACTAAATTAATTATATTTAGAATTTATTTACAAAAATAATTAAATTAAGGTGAAATTAATAAATAATAATAATAATAAGAAAATATTGTTTTCTGAATTAATTATGAAAATAATTATTTGTTAGTTAATAATAATAATGATAATAATTATAATTAAAAGAAAATAAAAGAAAAGGAAAATAAAAAGAAATAATAAACCAGGGGGGGTGCTAGGCCTTTTTTGGAGGTGAGTTTAGAAAATCCTGGCCCATTAAGCTGCAAGCCTGTTTTGACCTTTGGGATTATCTATGGTACGTATTGACTGGGAGCATGGTAATCATTCACTCTTGGCCTTTGGACGCATGCCTGTAGCCACTTGGCACCTGGATGTTTGGGATGCATGGTGGGACGCTTTGGATAGCCTGCATAGGAACACATGAAGAAAAGAACAAACAAATATTTTGGGGGACCTGGGATTCGAACCCAGGTCCCAATGATCAATACACAAATGCCTTGGCCATCTGAGCTGCACGCTTCATTCGTTATTAAGACAACACGCAATTATTATATTATTAAACCAAAACATATGACTGAAAAAAAAATATAAACGCGCGATTTTTGAAAAGGGAGAATAGGAGGGAGACGCGTCAGCGTCTTCTTCGTTTATCACTTTTTTTTTACCTGCGGATTTTTATCCACAGGAAGCTCCGTAGGTTCTTCCTAAAATTGTCCCTAGGCTTCAAAAACTCATTCCAAGACCATGGTTGGTCTCGTCTCCATCTCCTGATCACTCCTGTACCAACCATTGTGGCCAATTTTCCCTGCACTGAAAACGCCTAAAAAGCAAGCACATAAACCCTAGAATCGGGCATCTCAGTATAGGGCATAAAAACAAAATTGGCTATTGCAGTTATGTTAGAAATCAAGCAATGAATATGAATATGTCAACGTTTTGAAGAAAAAAATGCAAGAATTGAGAGTTGAGGTTTCGTGTTCAGGGGCCAGTTTGTGAGAACTTACAGCGTTGTTCAGTGGATCTTAGGACGTGATATTGGTCGCGTTAGCTTCAGTGGATAGCAAGGAAGGGAACCACGTTCTTATTTTTGTCTGAAAACGCCTCCAATAATGTTCTTGATCTCCCACTTTTCTAACACTTTTTCAGTTTTGCCTTGGCCGTTTTTAGCAATGCTTAGGTCGTGAATTAGGTTTAGAATCCTTGTATATGTATAAGGTAATCAGTCTAGGTCAAAATTTGGGCTTGTATCTTTGTGTATTGAAGTTTGGAGATTTGATTGACCACCATTGAAAACCTTTCCAAATTTGAAGCAAATCTAAGATTTTATGCACAAAAAAGCCCTAGCATGAATTGGTTAGTTGGCACATGATATATGAGAGCTGTTCAAATCAGAAAGATACTATTCCATTGATTTTTAGATTTTATTTGAATTATTATAGATTTAAAATGAATTAAATCAATAAAAATTAAATAAAATAGAAAAATAAATGTTTTATCTTGAAATTAATCATGGGACACGTGTGTGGCATGACAAGGCTGAATCAAGTGGAAGAAAGTGGGCCCTTTTGTCAAAAATTGAAGTTTTAAGGATAGTTGACTTTTGCAATTTCACAAAAATTTCCCAACTTCTCCAATGCATATCTTGCTCAATTTTGATCATATGAACATGTTCTTGGACATTTTGGAAAGGTCTTAAAGTCCTATAACCAATGACTTTGGTCCCATGTCATTTGGATTTACCAATCTCAAGTTATGATCTTTGACTTAAAGTACATTTTTGTTGACTTTTGAAATTGACCTATAATGTAGAAATTGATAACTTTTTGTGAGAGCATTTCTTGGACTTGGAATGTGAAGATGAGTTGTAGGAAATGTCATCCCCTTCAAAATTAGCATTGGATGGGATTTTTCTGATGAACCATGAAAAAGTTATGCCTTGGTCAAGATACAGTTGATTTTTCTAGTGTCCAAAAATAGTAACTTTTTGCATCTTGATGATTTTTGAGCCATGCTTGTGGAATCATGATCAAGACTTGATCAAATGATGATTGTGGGCTCAAAATAAGATGTTTACCAAAAATTCTGACTTTTGACTACAAAATGACCATTTTACCCCTGCAGTTGACTGTGAAGCAAATGGAGCTTTTGACTGTGCAATTTGACACTGTGAGTCTTGAAACTTGGCATGTAGGTGCTTGACAATGTATATAGGCCTATGGGACTTGATTGAGCCATTGAAAATCCCAAATTCATTGAAGGAACCAAAACCCTAATTTCAGCTGGCTTAGGAGGTGGTTTGACTGTGCAACCCCTTGAGAAATCTTGAACCATTTGAAGATGATTCTTGACAAACCTTGAAGAATATGGGAGGGTAAATTTTGGGGTACAACACAAGCTCTACAAGAGACCTATTATTTCTTTCCACCACTCCATTTTTTTTGAGGAGTCCTTGGTGTCGAGAAGTTGTGAGATATTCCATGTTCTCCACAAAGTTCTTCAAATAGAGCATTTTGAAATTCTCTGCCATGATCACTTCTTATGGAGGAAATTGTTAAAGACTTCTCATTTTGAATTTGTTTAGCGTATTTCTTGAACGCCTTGAATGCATCACTTTTCTGCACTAAAAATAATGTCCAAGTATATCTAGAGAAATCGTCAACAATAACTAAAACATATACATTACCTCCGAAACTTCTTGTTCTTGATGGACCAAATAAGTCCATATGAAAAAATTGTAGTGGCCTTGTAGTAGACACCACATTCTTAGATTTGAAATTTGATTTTGTTTGTTTCCCTTTTTGACAAGCATCACAAAGTCTATCTTTGACAAAAATTCTCTTTGGCAACCCAATAACAAGATCATGCTTGATTAGTTTATTCAAGTGTTCCATGTGAATATGAGCAATTCTTTTGTGCCAAAGCCATGAATCATCGTTGTTCTCCTGAGACATTTTACCTTTAAAGATGGATCATCAAGGAAAATCATAAATATATTATTAATTCTTTTACCATTAAGTATAACCTCATGTGTGACTTCGTCTTCTATCAAGCATTCATCTTTGGTGAACTTGATCTTGAAGCCCTTGTCACAAAGTTGGATAATACTAAGAAGATTGTGCTTTAGTCCTTCAACATAAAGAACATATTCAATGGATGTGAAAGGTGGAGCAACAACTTTGCTTTTGCTAAGAATTCTTCCTTTATTATTGTCTCCATAAGTGACAAAACCGTTGGCCTTTAGTACTAGATTTGAAAATTGGTAAAGTCTCCCGTCATATGCTTTGAACAACCACTATCAAGATACCAAAGATTGCATTTGGTCTTTAAGCATACCTCATCATCTTAATTATCGGAATGGTGTGAGGCTATCAATACTAGATTTTCACTTTCATCACTATCGGAATCGAATGAAGAACTTATTTCATTATCCTCTCATGCAACATAAGCCTTTTTGTTCTTAAATTCCTTTTTTCCTTTGTAGCTACCTTTCTTGGAGAGTTTTGGACAATCCGGCTTGATATGACCTTGCTTACCGCATTCATAACATGTGACTTCTTGTGTTGATGTGGAAGCTTCCCTTTTCTTAAATTGTTTCTTTCTTTTTGCATGAGAAAGGGATTTGTCATTTCTACCAAAAAACTTACCAAGCCTTTTAACAAGAAGCATGAAATTTTCATCTTCTTCCGGATTGTATTCCTTTTCAACTTCCTTGGAATCAATCTTTAAGGCAATATTCTTGGATTTCTTCTCTTGATTTTCATGTTTTTCAAGTCTTCCGAGTTCTGTTTCATATTCTTGAAGTTTTCCAAACAACGTTGCGGAAGTCATTGAAGAGAGACTTTTCTTTTATGAATTTGTTGTTACCTTTGGTTTCCATTCCCTAGTTAGGGATCTAAATACTTTCAGATTTAGTTCATCATTCATCAAAGTCTTACCAAGAGCACTTATATAATTTATCAAGTGCACAAATCTCTTTTGCAAGTCAAGCATGGTTTCTCTGGGCTGCATTAAAAATAACTCGTATTCTTGACTCAAGGTATTTAGTCTTGATCTTTTAACTTCAACTGTTACTTCATGAGTTTGTACCAAGGTATCCCATATTTCTTTTGCCGTTTTGCATGCTGAGACATGGAAGAATTCATCCATGCTAAGTGCACCTTGAAGAAGATTGATTGCCTTTTCATCATAGAGAACCTTCTTCTTATCATCTTCATCCCATGGAGCTTTAGGCTTTGACGAGCCAGCACCATTGATCACCGTTATAGGAATAAGTGGACCATTCTCGACGGCATCCCATATTTCTTATCCTTGTGCTTCTAGATGTTCCTTCATACGTATTTTAAAGAAGTTAAAATATTCACCACAAAATATAGGAGGCTTGTTGTTACTACCACCATCTCTGAAAACGGGATTTTGATATGCGGAAGCCATTCTGGATCTTTTAGGAATAGGTTACCTATAACCTACTCTGATGCCAATTGTAAATACGAAGTGCGCCTAAGAGGGAGGGGGTGACTTAGGTACTTTAAAAGTTTTCTGGTTTTAGTGATGATGGATATTATTTTTCTGGTTTATTATGAGTTTATGAAAGAGTTAAGTGCGGAAAAATAAAGAGACACAAGCGATATATCCTGGTTCCCCTTACAGTTCGAGAGTACTCCAGTCCCCTTTCAACATGAAAGAGATTTCCTTATAGTGGAAAACTTAAACAAGAACTACCCAAAACCAAAAACAGTCCTCTTGGACCAAGAACAATCCTCTTGGATTTTCACTATGTCAACAATAAGAACAATCCTCTCAAAGTGACTTTACTTGTATCCAACAATCCTGGAAAAACAAGATTACAAAACCACTTGAACTTATTTTCAACAATCCTGAAAAATAAGCAAGTATATAGCAATATTTGATTTGAGTGAGTTTGTGAAGCACTAATCACTTTGAGTGATTTTATCAATGAATTGATCTTCTCTTCCAATAACAATAGTATACGATGACTCAAGATATATAATGCTCAAAGTTTTCTGGTTAACAATATGTGAAAGTGTGCAGAAAACTTGTGTATGAAAGTGTATAAAAGCTTGAGTTTAATTTTTGAAAATTCAGAAAATATGATTGGAAGAGGTACTTAAAATGATTTTTAAAATGAGTATTTATATGTTCATAGCACCCTTTTGAAACAACATATAATTCTGCAAATGAATCATTAACAATTTCCAATATTGAGTGAAA
Organism: Vicia faba; assembly: GCA_948472305.1. Classification (NCBI taxonomy): domain Eukaryota; kingdom Viridiplantae; phylum Streptophyta; class Magnoliopsida; order Fabales; family Fabaceae; genus Vicia; species Vicia faba. Next base: position 855,775,117 of record OX451735.1, on the reverse strand, counting down.
GGTTTCCATGAAATGGTGTTATGAACACGCATGACTAAAGTTGTTGTTTTTCAAAATCGTTCAGCATGCAATCGATTACACCCTTGTATAAATCAATTGCACGAGGTTTCAATAGTTAAAAATTCAAATATTTTGAGTGAGCATCTATGTCTTAAGTTCAAAGTAATTACTATCATTATCCTTTAAATTTTCTAAGTGCTTGAACTAAAGACTTTATCCAAAGATGCTTTTAGCTTGATCAATAATCTTTGCCTTCTTGTCAAAATGGTTTGTCTTCATCAAAACAAAAGTGCATTTGAGAATGAACTTTTGTAAAATCGGTTTCATATGCACTTTTGTTTTGATGAAGACAAATCATTGTGACAAGAAGGCAAAGATTATTGATCAAGCTAAAAGCATATTTGGATAAAGTCTTTGGTTCAAGCACTTAGCAAATTGAAAGGTATAATGATAGTACTTACTTTGAACTTAAGACAAAGATGCTCAATGGTCAAAAGAAATATTTTATCTTATCCAAACTTTTTCTCAAGTTTTCTAAAGCAAAAAATCAATTTTTACTTGGGTTCAATCGATTTGCATATTGGTGCAATCGATTGTATGCTTCACGTTTTCAAAGTATTAGCCATTGTTTCTAAGTACAATCAATTTGCATGTTTGTGCAATCGATTGCTCTCAATCAATTTTTGCTACTAAGTTCAAGTGCAATCGATTTACACACTGATGCAATCGATCGCTCACTCAAAATATTTGAATTTTTAGCTATTGAAACCTCGTGCAATCGATTTACACAAGGGTGCAATCGATTGCATGCTGAACGATTTTGAAAAAATAGCAGCTTTACTCATGCATGTTCATAACACCATTTCATGGAAAACTTTCACTTAATCTTGGCAATTATTCATGATTCAATTGCAGAATTATATGTTGTTTCAAAAGGGTGCTATGAATATATAAATACTCATTTTCAAAATTATTTTAAGTACCTCTTTCAATCATATTTTCTGAATTTTCAAAAATCAAACTCAAGCTTTTATACACTTTCATACACAAGTTTTCTGCACACTTTCACATATTGTCAACCAGAAAACTTTGAGCATTATATATCTTGAGTCATTGTATACTATTGTTATTGGAAGAGAAGATCAATTTATTGATAAAATCACTCAAAGTGATCAATGCTATTGTAAGATTAAGATTGCGCCTAAGAGGGGGGGTGAATTAGGTGATGGTCGATTTTTGACTTATTTTATACTTTCTGGTTTTGATTTAGTGCTTTGAAAACTGTAAAGTGCAGAAAGTAAAGAGACACGGAGAATTATCCTGGTTCCTTCCACACCCCGGAAGTACGTCCAGTCCCCTTGCAAACACGCAAGAGATTTTACTATATTGTTAGAACTTTTACAAGACTCTTCCTAGTCTTATCCACTAAAGAACCTAACAAATAACCAAGAACACCCTCTTGGATTTCCAATAAGTCTAATGAGAACAATCCTCTCAAAAGATACCTCTTGTTTCCAATAATGGACAACAAGGAACAAAAGTAATCTAATACTTAATTCCAACAATCCTGGAAATAAGTTACACTTTGTATGTTTTTATGAAGTATGATTTCTTGAAAGATGTTGATCACATAGAGTGACTTCTTTGAAGTTTCTTCTTTCTTCTCTTGTAAGCAATTCAAACTGTAACACAATGGTTAGATAATGCTCAAAGATTTCTGTTCTTTATATGTGTGAAAGTGCAGAAAATCTTTGTTCTTAAAAGTTAAGAAATATGAAGTTTGAATATTTTACAAAGTTCAGATTTTATTGCAAGAGAAGAGTTGTTTATGATTTGAAATATTTTGTAATATATAGTAATCAAGATACCTTTCCAAAAGGACACTTTTCTGTTTGTGAAACTTGACAAGATGCAATGTTTGATCATGCAACTATTGGAGAAAAGGTATGAAGGATATCTTGAAACCAGTTCAGATTTTTCAAAATTTTCAATGTGCAAATCGATTAACATAACATGCAAATCGATTGCACGTGTTTGTAACGTTCAGAATTTCAAAAAATTTGAAGTGTAAATCGATTAGCATGTTGTGTCAATCGATTTACAAGTGTTAAAAAATCAGTTTGTTCTGTGATCAATCGATTTACACAACCTGTAAATCGATTGCTGGCAGGAGCAAACAGTTTTTTGAAAAAGCATGTGTAAATCGATTTACACAAGATGTTAATCGATTTACAGCAGAGAAAAACTTAAAAATTGTTTTGAAATATAATTGAAGTGATGTGGCAAGTGTGTATATCATTTTTGAGCATTTCTAATCAATGTAGTTTAATTGAGAATTGATATACTTGATTGCTTGCCAAGTTCCTTGAAGCTTTGAGTGAATGATGCTTTAAGATGATTTCCACTTCTTTTCCTTCTTTCCATAATGCTTGTTTGTCTTTCATCAAACTAGCTTGTTTGTCTTTCATCAAAACTAAAGTTGAGTTGAGGCTTGAGATTACATTCTCCCCCTTTTTGATGATGACAAACCATTTTCCTTTATGTGTTGATCAGAATTTGAGCAAAAGGTGTTTTCTCCCCCTGAGAAGATTTCTCCCCCTATGGAGAAAAAGATTTGAAAGTTTGCTCTGTAAAGACAATGAAAACAAACAACCATAAAGTGCTATTACATCCTTCTCCCCCTTTGACATTATCAAAAAGAAGGGAAAGATGCAACAAGAAAGTATACCATAAAGAAATGTATAGGAACATGAATGAAAAACACAAAACTTTCAAAAATTATCGAACAAAGTTTTAAGAACACAATACATAAAATGAACAAAATAAAACAAGACAAAATCCATAATGATACTTATAATAAGAATTTAATAACATTGATCAAGAACATTTTAGAAAGGTCCTTGATAAGGAAATTGTTGTTGAAGAGGTGGTTCGGTGTATTGAGGAGGCGGAGGTGCAGGATTGGTTGGGTCGTATGGAGGGATATGAAGATGTGAATAAAGATATGAAAATTGTTGGTTCACATCATTCTGAAAAGCATCTATTCGAGATGAGGTAGAGTCATTTATCTCAGTCCATCGAGCATTGATGTTAGAATTGAGAGAAGCAAACTTTTGCGTCATGAAATCCATAACATCTTGATTTGTGGGACCAGAAGCAGCAGCAGGAGGAGGAACTTCATGGTCTTCTTCATCTGCATTATGACCTTCATCGCCGACCACATCTTCTCCAATGTAAGTGATGGTTTTTGCTTCAGCATTGAAATGAACACCCATCCTTGAATCAACATTTTTGATGGAGATCCTAGTGGTGATTGGATCCATTTCAATCCGCTCAAATCCAGTGAAATCTATATCAAAAGCTGTCATAATCCTTGTAATGAAATATGCATATGGTAGAAAGGTGGCCCTTGCGGCAACTTTTAGCATATGCACCACAATCAATTTTGCCCAATTAACCGGGATTCCATTTTTCCTTGCATAGATGATTTGCAATTCTAGGTCGGTCACTGTACAATGATTCCCTGCTCTAGGAAACAGAATATACACCAGAAAATAGTGAAACAACCTATCATCAATATGGAAATTTCCAGCACTCCATGTGTCCCTAGCTGGAGTAACCCCGCCAAGACTTCGAATCCGCTTGGCACGGTATTCAGATTCTGATAACCTTCCAATGCTATAGAAAAATTCTCGCTTCTGATAGTTTTCCCAAGCAGCATCTTCTGGATCATAGAGGGTACTTCCAGAATATGGAATGTTCAAGATTCTGCCAATAGTTTTGGAATACAGAGGGATTCTTTTTCCAAGGACATATGTATAACATTTGTTGTTGTCATAGCACATGTTGCTGTAGAAAATTCTAACCAGATCCGGGTAATAGAAACCATGTGAAGATATCAATGGTTCTAAACCATAAGCAATGAAATCTCTTTGAAATGAGAAGCATTCATCTGGAAAAGTAGATAACATACCAAACTTTGGAGTAGAGATGATTTTCTTTTGAAAATGCTTGAGAAATCTGTCCCGCTGTGGATCCGAGAGGTATTCGAGCATAGAGTTTTCAGATGTTGACGAAGCTTTCTTCTTTCCTTTCTCTGAGGCAGAGGCTTTTCTCTTGGGAGCCATGGATCTTGTTAGGGTTTTGAAAAAAAGAGATATAGAGTTCTTTGTGTTGTTATGTGAGAGAGTGTGTTGGTGTTATGAGATAGTTTTGGTGAGTTTAAACAATATAGAGAGTAAGTGAGGTCTTTATGAGGTTTTAATTTGGTGATTTGGTCAAGGTTTCATTGATTGGGCAATAATAAGATGGGAGGTTGAGAGACAATGAATGTTTGACCAATATATTAAAAGCTCATACAAGTATCACATGTTAAACAATAAATTTCATAGAGAGAATACACAGAAAATGCTTCAGATTCTGTGGTAAATCGATTTGCCCATTGGTTAAATCGATCTACACAGAACATTTTCATAAAAAATAATTTTCGTTCAGTGGTAAATCGATTTACATATTGTGTAAATCGATTTACACAAAATATTTTATTAAAAGAAATGATTTGCTTCAGTAGTAAATCGATTGACATAGGGTGTAAATCGATTTACTTAAAGAGAAAATTTAAAACATCATTATTTTTAACATTTGAAACAATGTCTAACCACATATATATGTACATTAGGGTATAGTTAAGGATTGAGTGCACCTTAAATATCTTGTTCATCGAGGATTCCAAGTTCACGACGAATTTTGAAAAATGCATCCTTTGCAAGTGGTTTTGTGAAGATGTCCGCGAGTTGATTTTGAGTGTCCACGAATGTGATCTCGACATCTCCTTTGAGTACATGGTCTCGGATGAAATGATGTCTGATGTCAATGTGTTTTGGAACTCTCCACCATGATCACTTCGGATTGATGTTATCTTTGATGACTTCTCATTTTGAACTTGTTTTGCATATCTCTTGAATGCCTTGAATGCTTCATTCTTGTGTACTAAAAACAAAGTCCAAGTGAAACGGGAAAAATCATCTACAATAACTAATGCATAAATGTTACCTCCGAAGCTTCTTGTTCTAGATGGACCAAAAAGATCCATGTGCAACAATTGAAGTGGTCTTGTTGTTGAAACCACATTCTTTGGTTTGAAAGTTGATTTGGTCTGTTTGCCCTTTTGGCATGCACTACATAATTTGTCTTTGATGAACTTCATCTTTGGTAGACCAATAACTAAGTCATGCTTAACCAATTTGTTCAAGTGCTCCATGTGAATGTGAGCAATCCTCTTATGCCATAACCAAGCGTCATTGTTGTTTACCATAAGACATTGTACCTTCATAGACAAATCATCTAGAGTAATCACAAAAATATTGTTAGATCTTATACCTTTAAGTTTTACCTCATTGGTTGCCTCATCTATAATAAGGCATTCTTCTTTGTTGAATTTGATCTTGAACCCTCTATCGCAAAGTTGACTTATGCTAAGAAGGTTGTGCTTTAATCCTTCAACATAGAGAACATCCTCAATTTGAATGGATGGAGGTGTGCCAACTATTCCAACGCCAAGAATCTTTCCTTTGGTGTTGTCTCCATAGGTGACATACCCTTTGGCTTTATGTACTAGATATGAAAATTGGTGTACATCTCCTGTCATATGCTTTGAACATCCACTGTCAAGATACCAAACATTTGAAGTGGATTTCAAGCATACCTACAAAAACAAATTATTTCTTGTTAGGTACCCAAGTTGCCTTGGGTCCTTCATAGTTAGTTCCCTTTTTCACCCATGCATAATGTCCACTAGCCATACTGAAATTTCTAATATAGCATGCATTTGGTGTGTGTCCAATAATACCACAGTAAAAACAGTTTGGAACAAATTTACTCTTGTATCTAGGCATTTGTTTTCTTTTAGATATATTAGCCTTTTTCTTTTGATGATTATGAACAACTTGCTTCTTTTCTACTTTCTTGGGATTGGAACTATTACTAGCCTTTACAAAAACAGTGGGATTGTTACTTGGTTTCTTAGTATTCACATAACCAAGACCTCTTTTATCATTAGGATAACGTTGTTGGCTTAGTAATCCTTCCAATCCTATTTGTCCTTTTTCATATCGTTCAATGACTCTTTTCAATTGAACAATTTGAAAGACATTTGATTCACACTTGGAGCATGCAAAGTTTTCCTTTTCTTTTATAAAATTCTGTTTTTGAAGATCAAAATCTTTAGTCATGGTGTCAGTTTTTTCTAGACAACTTAGAAGTTCTTTTTCTTGTTTTGACACCTTTTTGTATAAACTTTTGCATTCTTTCAAGAGTTCATCAATTGCACCTTGAACATCATCATCAAAAAGATTAAATTCATTACTAACCTCTTCTTCATTGTCGGAGTGATGCGATGCCATTAAGGCTAAGTTTGCATATTCGTCGCTTTCCGATTCCGATGAACTGCTCATATCATTATCTTCCCATGCTATGTAGGCTTTCTTTTGTTTTGAGTCCTTTCCTTTGAATCCATTTTTCTTTGGGAGATTTGGACAGTTTGGCTTGATGTGTCCTTGCTTTCCACATTCATAACATGAGACATCTTGAGTTGATGTGGAGGCTTCTCTTTTCTTGAAGTGCTTTCTCTTATGTGCATGAGATCCGCCTTTGTCATTTCTGCCAAAAAACTTCCCAAGTCTTTTCACTAGAAGCATGAAATTTTCATCTTCTTCCGGATTGTCTTCTTTTACCACTTCTTTTGAATCAATTTTTAAGGCAATGTTTTTGGACTTCTTTTCTAGATTCTCATGTTTTTCAAGTCTACCGAGTTTCGTTTCGTATTCTTGAAGTTTGCCGAATAATGTAGCGGAAGTCATTGCGGAGAGACTCTTCTTTTCCGAGATTGCCGTTACCTTTGGTTGCCATTCCCTAGTCAATGATCTAAGGATTTTCAAGTTGAGTTCATCATTTGACAGGGTTTTACCAAGAGCAATTAAGTGATTTGTCAAATGCACAAATCTCTTTTGTAAGTCAAGAATGGATTCTCCGGGCTGCATTCGAAATAGTTCATATTCTTGACTCAAGGTATTTAGCCTTGATCTTTTTACTTCAGCCGTTCCTTCATGAGTTTGAACCAAGGTATCCCAAATTTCCTTTGCTGTTTTGCAGTTTGAGACACGGAAAAATTCGTCCATACTGAGAGCACCTTGAAGAAGGTTTATTGCCTTTTTGTCATAGAGAACTTTCTTTTTATCATCGTCGTCCCATGCAGTTTTGGGCTTTGCATACCCAACGCCATTGATTACCGTTATCGGGATAAATGGACCATTTTCAACAACATCCCATACTTCCTCTCCTTGTGCTTCTAAATGCGCCTTCATGCGTATTTTCCAAAAGTCAAAATATTCACCACAGAATAGAGGAGGCTTGTTGTTACTACCACCATCTCTGAAAACTGGTTGATGATTTGCGGAAGCCATTCTGGATCTCTAGGAGCAGGTTACCTATAACCTGCTCTGATACCAATTGTAAGATTAAGATTGCGCCTAAGAGGGGGGGTGAATTAGGTGATGGTCGATTTTTGACTTATTTTATACTTTCTGGTTTTGATTTAGTGCTTTGAAAATTGTAAAGTGCAGAAAGTAAAGAGACACGGAGAATTATCCTGGTTCCTTCCACACCCCGGAAGTACGTCCAGTCCCCTTGCAAACACGCAAGAGATTTTACTATATTGTTAGAACTTTTACAAGACTCTTCCTAGTCTTATCCACTAAAGAACCTAACAAATAACCAAGAACACCCTCTTGGATTTCCAATAAGTCTAATGAGAACAATCCTCTCAAAAGATACCTCTTGTTTCCAATAATGGACAACAAGGAACAAAAGTAATCTAATACTTAATTCCAACAATCCTGGAAATAAGTTACACTTTGTATGTTTTTATGAAGTATGATTTCTTGAAAGATGTTGATCACATAGAGTGACTTCTTTGAAGTTTCTTCTTTCTTCTCTTGTAAGCAATTCAAACTGTAACACAATGGTTAGATAATGCTCAAAGATTTCTGTTCTTTATATGTGTGAAAGTGCAGAAAATCTTTGTTCTTAAAAGTTAAGAAATATGAAGTTTGAATATTTTACAAAGTTCAGATTTTATTGCAAGAGAAGAGTTGTTTATGATTTGAAATATTTTGTAATATATAGTAATCAAGATACCTTTCCAAAAGGACACTTTTCTGTTTGTGAAACTTGACAAGATGCAATGTTTGATCATGCAACTATTGGAGAAAAGGTATGAAGGATATCTTGAAACCAGTTCAGATTTTTCAAAATTTTCAATGTGCAAATCGATTAACATAACATGCAAATCGATTGCACGTGTTTGTAACGTTCAGAATTTCAAAAAATTTGAAGTGTAAATCGATTAGCATGTTGTGTCAATCGATTTACAAGTGTTAAAAAATCAGTTTGTTCTGTGATCAATCGATTTACACAACCTGTAAATCGATTGCTGGCAGGAGCAAACAGTTTTTTGAAAAAGCATGTGTAAATCGATTTACACAAGATGTTAATCGATTTACAGCAGAGAAAAACTTAAAAATTGTTTTGAAATATAATTGAAGTGATGTGGCAAGTGTGTATATCATTTTTGAGCATTTCTAATCAATGTAGTTTAATTGAGAATTGATATACTTGATTGCTTGCCAAGTTCCTTGAAGCTTTGAGTGAATGATGCTTTAAGATGATTTCCACTTCTTTTCCTTCTTTCCATAATGCTTGTTTGTCTTTCATCAAACTAGCTTGTTTGTCTTTCATCAAAACTAAAGTTGAGTTGAGGCTTGAGATTACATTCTCCCCCTTTTTGATGATGACAAACCATTTTCCTTTATGTGTTGATCAGAATTTGAGCAAAAGGTGTTTTCTCCCCCTGAGAAGATTTCTCCCCCTATGGAGAAAAAGATTTGAAAGTTTGCTCTGTAAAGACAATGAAAACAAACAACCATAAAGTGCTATTACATCCTTCTCCCCCTTTGACATTATCAAAAAGAAGGGAAAGATGCAACAAGAAAGTATACCATAAAGAAATGTATAGGAACATGAATGAAAAACACAAAACTTTCAAAAATTATCGAACAAAGTTTTAAGAACACAATACATAAAATGAACAAAATAAAACAAGACAAAATCCATAATGATACTTATAATAAGAATTTAATAACATTGATCAAGAACATTTTAGAAAGGTCCTTGATAAGGAAATTGTTGTTGAAGAGGTGGTTCGGTGTATTGAGGAGGCGGAGGTGCAGGATTGGTTGGGTCGTATGGAGGGATATGAAGATGTGAATAAAGATATGAAAATTGTTGGTTCACATCATTCTGAAAAGCATCTATTCGAGATGAGGTAGAGTCATTTATCTCAGTCCATCGAGCATTGATGTTAGAATTGAGAGAAGCAAACTTTTGCGTCATGAAATCCATAACATCTTGATTTGTGGGACCAGAAGCAGCAGCAGGAGGAGGAACTTCATGGTCTTCTTCATCTGCATTATGACCTTCATCGCCGACCACATCTTCTCCAATGTAAGTGATGGTTTTTGCTTCAGCATTGAAATGAACACCCATCCTTGAATCAACATTTTTGATGGAGATCCTAGTGGTGATTGGATCCATTTCAATCCGCTCAAATCCAGTGAAATCTATATCAAAAGCTGTCATAATCCTTGTAATGAAATATGCATATGGTAGAAAGGTGGCCCTTGCGGCAACTTTTAGCATATGCACCACAATCAATTTTGCCCAATTAACCGGGATTCCATTTTTCCTTGCATAGATGATTTGCAATTCTAGGTCGGTCACTGTACAATGATTCCCTGCTCTAGGAAACAGAATATACACCAGAAAATAGTGAAACAACCTATCATCAATATGGAAATTTCCAGCACTCCATGTGTCCCTAGCTGGAGTAACCCCGCCAAGACTTCGAATCCGCTTGGCACGGTATTCAGATTCTGATAACCTTCCAATGCTATAGAAAAATTCTCGCTTCTGATAGTTTTCCCAAGCAGCATCTTCTGGATCATAGAGGGTACTTCCAGAATATGGAATGTTCAAGATTCTGCCAATAGTTTTGGAATACAGAGGGATTCTTTTTCCAAGGACATATGTATAACATTTGTTGTTGTCATAGCACGTGTTGCTGTAGAAAATTCTAACCAGATCCGGGTAATAGAAACCATGTGAAGATATCAATGGTTCTAAACCATAAGCAATGAAATCTCTTTGAAATGAGAAGCATTCATCTGGAAAAGTAGATAACATACCAAACTTTGGAGTAGAGATGATTTTCTTTTGAAAATGCTTGAGAAATCTGTCCCGCTGTGGATCCGAGAGGTATTCGAGCATAGAGTTTTCAGATGTTGACGAAGCTTGCTTCTTTCCTTTCTCTGAGGCAGAGGCTTTTCTCTTGGGAGCCATGGATCTTGTTAGGGTTTTGAAAAAAAGAGATATAGAGTTCTTTGTGTTGTTATGTGAGAGAGTGTGTTGGTGTTATGAGATAGTTTTGGTGAGTTTAAACAATATAGAGAGTAAGTGAGGTCTTTATGAGGTTTTAATTTGGTGATTTGGTCAAGGTTTCATTGATTGGGCAATAATAAGATGGGAGGTTGAGAGACAATGAATGTTTGACCAATATATTAAAAGCTCATACAAGTATCACATGTTAAACAATAAATTTCATAGAGAGAATACACAGAAAATGCTTCAGATTCTGTGGTAAATCGATTTGCCCATTGGTTAAATCGATCTACACAGAACATTTTCATAAAAAATAATTTTCGTTCAGTGGTAAATCGATTTACATATTGTGTAAATCGATTTACACAAAATATTTTATTAAAAGAAATGATTTGCTTCAGTAGTAAATCGATTGACATAGGGTGTAAATCGATTTACTTAAAGAGAAAATTTAAAACATCATTATTTTTAACATTTGAAACAATGTCTAACCACATATATATGTACATTAGGGTATAGTTAAGGATTGAGTGCACCTTAAATATCTTGTTCATCGAGGATTCCAAGTTCACGACGAATTTTGAAAAATGCATCCTTTGCAAGTGGTTTTGTGAAGATGTCCGCGAGTTGATTTTGAGTGTCCACGAATGTGATCTCGACATCTCCTTTGAGTACATGGTCTCGGATGAAATGATGTCTGATGTCAATGTGTTTTGGAACTCTCCACCATGATCACTTCGGATTGATGTTATCTTTGATGACTTCTCATTTTGAACTTGTTTTGCATATCTCTTGAATGCCTTGAATGCTTCATTCTTGTGTACTAAAAACAAAGTCCAAGTGAAACGGGAAAAATCATCTACAATAACTAATGCATAAATGTTACCTCCGAAGCTTCTTGTTCTAGATGGACCAAAAAGATCCATGTGCAACAATTGAAGTGGTCTTGCTGTTGAAACCACATTCTTTGGTTTGAAAGTTGATTTGGTCTGTTTGCCCTTTTGGCATGCACTACATAATTTGTCTTTGATGAACTTCATCTTTGGTAGACCAATAACTAAGTCATGCTTAACCAATTTGTTCAAGTGCTCCATGTGAATGTGAGCAATCCTCTTATGCCATAACCAAGCGTCATTGTTGTTTACCATAAGACATTGTACCTTCATAGACAAATCATCTAGAGTAATCACAAAAATATTGTTAGATCTTATACCTTTGAGTTTTACCTCATTGGTTGCCTCATCCATAATAAGGCATTCTTCTTTGTTGAATTTGATCTTGAACCCTCTATCGCAAAGTTGACTTATGCTAAGAAGGTTGTGCTTTAATCCTTCAACATAGAGAACATCCTCAATTTGAATGGATGGAGGTGTGCCAACTATTCCAACGCCAAGAATCTTTCCTTTGGTGTTGTCTTCATAGGTGACATACCCTTTGGCTTTATGTACTAGATATGAAAATTGGTGTACATCTCCTGTCATATGCTTTGAACATCCACTGTCAAGATACCAAACATTTGAAGTGGATTTCAAGCATACCTACAAAAACAAATTATTTCTTGTTAGGTACCCAAGTTGCCTTGGGTCCTTCATAGTTAGTTCCCTTTTTCACCCATGCATAATGTCCACTAGCCATACTGAAATTTCTAATATAGCATGCATTTGGTGTGTGTCCAATAATACCACAGTAAAAACAGTTTGGAACAAATTTACTCTTGTATCTAGGCATTTGTTTTCTTTTAGATATATTAGCCTTTTTCTTTTGATGATTATGAACAACTTGCTTCTTTTCTACTTTCTTGGGATTGGAACTATTACTAGCCTTTACAAAAACAGTGGGATTGTTACTTGGTTTCTTAGTATTCACATAACCAAGACCTCTTTTATCATTAGGATAACGTTGTTGGCTTAGTAATCCTTCCAATCCTATTTGTCCTTTTTCATATCGTTCAATGACTCTTTTCAATTGAACAATTTGAAAGACATTTGATTCACACTTGGAGCATGCAAAGTTTTCCTTTTCTTTTATAAAATTCTGTTTTTGAAGATCAAAATCTTTAGTCATGGTGTCAGTTTTTTCTAGACAACTTAGAAGTTCTTTTTCTTGTTTTGACACCTTTTTGTATAAACTTTTGCATTCTTTCAAGAGTTCATCAATTGCACCTTGAACATCATCATCAAAAAGATTAAATTCATTACTAACCTCTTCTTCATTGTCGGAGTGATGCGATGCCATTAAGGCTAAGTTTGCATATTCGTCGCTTTCCGATTCCGATGAACTGCTCATATCATTATCTTCCCATGCTATGTAGGCTTTCTTTTGTTTTGAGTCCTTTCCTTTGAATCCATTTTTCTTTGGGAGATTTGGACAGTTTGGCTTGATGTGTCCTTGCTTTCCACATTCATAACATGAGACATCTTGAGTTGATGTGGAGGCTTCTCTTTTCTTGAAGTGCTTTCTCTTATGTGCATGAGATCCGCCTTTGTCATTTCTGCCAAAAAACTTCCCAAGTCTTTTCACTAGAAGCATGAAATTTTCATCTTCTTCCGGATTGTCTTCACTATGAAGGACCCAAAGAAACTTGAGTACCTAACAAAACCTAATTTGTTTTGTAGGTGTGCTTGAAGACCACATGAAATCTTTGGTATCTTGATAGTGGTAGTTCAAAGTATATAACAGGAGACTTAAACCGATTTTCAAATTTAGTACTAAAGGACAAGGGCTTTGTCACTTATGGAGACAATAATAAGGGAAGACTTCTTGTCAAAGGCAAAGTTGGTGCTCCACCTTTCACATCCATTGAAGATGTTCTTTATATTGAAGGACTAAAGCACAATCTTCTTAGTATTAGCCAACTTTGTGACAAGGGCTTCAAGATCAAGTTCACCAAAGATGAATGCTTGATAGATGACGAAGTCACACACGAGGTTATACTTAAAGGTAAAATAATTAATAATATATTTATGATTTCCCTTGATGATCCATCTTTGAAGGTAAAATGTCTCATGGCGAACAACGATGATTCATGGCTTTGGCACAAAAGAATTGCTCATATTCACATGGAACACTTGAATAAATTAATCAAGCATGATCTTGTCATTGGGTTGCCTAAGAGAAATTTTGACAAAGATAGGCATTGTGATGCTTGTAAAAAAGGAAAACAAACAAAATCAACTTTCAAATCTAAGAATGTGGTGTCTACTACAAGGCCACTACAATTGTTGCATATGGAATTATTTGGTTCATCAAGAACAAGAAGTTTTAGAGGTAATGTACATGCTTGGTTATTGTTGACGATTTCTCTAGATATACTTGGACATTATTTTTAGTGCAGAAAAGTGATGCATTCAAGGCGTTCAAGAAGTATGCTAAACAAATTCAAAATGAGAAGTCTTTAACAATTGCCTCCATAAGAAGTGATCATGGCAGAGAATTTCAAAATGCTATATTTGAAGAATTTTGTGGAGAACATGGAATATCTCACAACTTCTCAGCACCAAGGACTCCTCAACAAAATGGAGAGGTGGAAAGAAATAATAGGTCTCTTGTAGAGCTTGCAAGAATGATGCTTAGCGATTCAAATCTTCCAAAATATTTTTGGACTGATGTGGTGAGCACAACATGTTTTGTTAGAAATAGAGTTAACATAAGACCAATCTTGAAGAAAACTCCATATGAACTTTTCAAAGGGAGGAAACCAAACATTGCTCTCTTTCACATTTTCGGTTGCAAATGCTTTGTCCTAAACAACGACAAAGATAACCTTGGTAACTTTGATGAAAAATCCGATGAAGGTATTTTTCTTGACTACTCTCTTTCTAGTAAGGAATATAGAATTTATAACAAAAGAACTTTAACAATTGAAGAATCAATGCATGTATCTTTTGATGAATCTAACCCCTTTAAGGAGGATAAAATTGTTTGTAATGATGATGATGATGAAATACCAGAAGTTCCTCAAGAAAATACTTCCAAAGATGTCAATAAGGATTAACCAATCCAACAAGAAGAATCACCCCAACAAGAATCAAATTTCAATGATCTACCAAAAGAATGAAGAACTCATAGAGATCATCATATCGATAAAGTCATCGGTGATATAAGTCAAGGTGTAACAACAAGACTAAATCTCAAAGATGCTTGTCTAAACATGGCATTTGTCTCTCAAATTGAATCCTCCAAAGTTGATGAATCCTTAGGAGATGACCAATGGATTATTGATATGCAAGAAGATTTAAATCAATTTGAAAGGAATCAAGTTTGGGAACTTGTCCTAGGCCAAGCGACAAACACATTATTGGAACAAGATGGGTGTTTAAAAACAAACTTGACGAAAACAGAATAATTGTTCAGAACAAAGAAAGGTTGGTAGCACAAGGCTACAATCAAGAAGAAGGAATAGATTTTGAAGAAAATTTTGCTCTGTATGCACACACAAACCCTATAAACCAAAAGCAAGCATGTCTAAAGTACTAACCACTCTATGCAGCCTTGTATCTTGCCTTGGAACAAGATGTTTCAACTTTTCTTCAAAAACAAGAAAGATGCTACAACTTGATTTTTCAAAATTCTGACTTGTTGTAGAACATAAAACCTCTTGCCTATAAATACATACACTATTTGCAAGCTAACACACGCATGCTTAAGCCCTCTAACTCCTTAGAACTTAGAATCACACACAAAAACTCCATTGTTGCATAATCTGACCAAAAACTTGAAACTCACATCTCCCTCCTGCGTTTCTAAGCATTTTTGTTCCTAAAGCTTCTAAACATCAAATACAAACTGTAGCGATAAAAAATGTAGCGGGGTAAATCGGAGATCGAATTATTGATTAATTCGTCTCACAAAAGCAAGAGTCGCCACCGCGCTTTATTGTTTCCAAAGGAAAAGGGAAAAGAGCGAAATAAAACCCTAAATATGCAATGTAAATAATAATAAAATACAAAGCGTTTTTGAAAAGAGATCTTATGGTTCGGGGGTTGGTTATACAATGGGAAGGTATTAGCACCCAATGCATCTATAGTATTCTATAGGAACCTTTTGAAATATCTGTTTATTTAAAAATTGATTGCTTGATTAAAGAAATAAATTATTTTTGGCCGAAAAGGGATACGGACGGTTTTTTGAAGTTGCGACGACCTAATGTCGAAGTTTTTGCTTAAAGGGGCATAAATTTTGAAAAGGGTGAATATTTGAGGAAAAATTATCCTAAGTTTTAATGAAATGCGAAAATTCGCGCAGTTAGACTTGAAGACATGAAGTCAACAAATTTACTGTTTTTTTCCTTTGGATTTAAGCATAAACCGAATAAACAAATAAATACACGGACAAAATATGCGAATAACGATTAAATAACGATAATCTAAATGATGGAATAAATGATGCGAATAATGCGTTTTTTATGATCTTTGGTTTAATGTTAACGGGAAAAAAGTATTTTAAATTTTTTTTACGCATTTGGATAAGGATAAAAAACAAAAGAATTATTTAACGAGGACGTAATGTTCTTTTAGTTTCAAATTATTAAGCTTTTGATATATTTGATATTAATATTAATAAGACAAGAAAATGAGTTAATAAAATATTCTTTAGTTTTTTCTATTTTTTATATGTTTTAGCATTTTTGATTGATAATGATGTAAGAGAGAAATTAATAAATAAAATGTCTACAACCTTAAATTCCATGTTTTTATGTATATAAATAAAGTACTTATTAAAAAAGGGGGTTCCAAATTAAGAAAATTAACAATTTACCTTAATTAAAATTCTTTAAATTAAATCCAAAATTAAACTAATGGGTCAATTAATTAATAAAAAAAATTATTGAGACATATCTTTGTTTTTCTTTTAAAATATAATTATCAATTAATTAACATAAATAATAACTTAAAAAAAGATTATATAAAAAAAAGGATAAAAGAATGTATCAAAATAAAGAAACAAGTAAAAGGCATATGGGCTAGATGGCTGAAGGCCCAAGGCAGAAGCTCATAAACGAGAGGGGGGTGCAAGAAAGCAGGTCGTGGGCTTAAGCTGTAGAAAAGGGTGAGGCCCATGAGTTAATAAGGCATTAGGGTTAATTGTTTTAACATAAGATTAGGGTTAGTCTTGTTTAGGCAGAAACGGCGCGCCTCTCCTTCTCATCTTCTTCTTCGCATCTTCTTCTTCACACTTGCCCTTGAACCTTGTTGTCTCTCCTTGCCATGGCCACCCACTCCAGCTCCTCTTCCCTCCAGCTGAACGAGAAACGAAACGGCTACGGATTCGGTAAGAAACGCGATTGATTGTTAACGCTTGATTCGTTTTTGCATGTTGATTTTTATTCCACGATTTTCTATTATGTTTGCTCTTTATGGTTAATTCTTACACTTGATTGTTAATGCTTGATTTGAGGTTCTAAAGAAATAAAAAAGGGGAAGGGACCGTTACCTAGATGGAGACGGAGGAGGAGGCTAGGAGCGACGGAGGCCAGGCGGCGAGGAGAGGGGAAGCGAGCCCGCTACGGTGACCGGTATTACACGATTTTTCTTCTTCTTGTTACTGTCACTGTATTGTGATGCTTCTTCTTGTTGACACTGTACTGTGATGCTTCTTCCTCTTCGTATGCCTTCGTACTGTACTTTGTTTTCCTTCTTCTTCTTGAACGTGATACTGTATGATGATTCTGTTTTCTTCTTCTTCTTGAACATGATGCTGTACGATGTGTATTGTTCTGGAAAATGTTTTTGGTATGATGTTGGCTTGAGTAATAGTTTGAAAGGCCAGTGATGTTGATACTGAGGCCTAGCCTGTTGCCTTAGAAATTGGTTCTAGCTTGGATCGTTTCAGGCTTTTGGATTGATGATGTTCTGGCTTGAATAATAGTTTGACATGGTGATGAATGTGGTGATTATGTGCTAGTTGGACAGGTTTGATGGAAACAGGGTATGAGTCCTTTCTAGACCATGTTGATGGTGTGGTTTTAACTGGTTCTTTGGGCGTGATATTGTTTTGATAACTCTTTGATAATAGAATGATGATGTTGGCTTGAATGGCTCAATCAATCTTGCAAAGTTTTGGCCATAAGGTTGGAAATAGTTTTTGACAATATATGGGTGATTATGCAGGTTTGCTGAGCTTTTGTGTGTGTTTCTGATAACTCTATTTTTTTTAAGTGTTTCTTGAAGGCTTGGATATCTATCTCCTCATATTGGTTCCCTTTGGTTATATGTTATAACAACTTCCCTCTTCTCTTTTTTCGCTACAGGCTGGAAGTTTGAATTGCTTTGGGATTCCTGGGCATTCTGCACTATACTGTCCCTCCAATTTGTTTCTATTCTTCTTTTGTGTTATTATCTCTACTGGCTATATTTTAGTTTGTCTTGTATATCCTTTTTCTGCCTATGCCAAGCCTGTAAAACCCACACTTCTCCCCCTCTTTTTCTCTCAGTATAGCTTTGATAAAAGAGTGATAAGCTGTACTTTTTTCTGAAACTGCAAATGGCCAGAAAAATGATGAAAATGGAATTTCTATATTGCTTGCATATGTAGTTAAACTGCATGTTTTCCTCTAATACAAAAACTTGTTTTGTTTTCTGTTGTGTGGGCATTGGTTACGTGAGCATGCTTGCATATGTAGTTCATGTAGGGCTTTGTATGCTTATGCTGTATGTTTTTGAAATTGCATTTGGGATTTTGAAAAAAATGTAATTAATTTAAACATGCAATTTTTTTGGAAAACATAAACTTGTGCATTTATTTAAAATTCCTTTCTTTTTTGTGAACCGGGAGCAATCCCGTGATTTGCAAAAAAGAGTAACTGATTCCGGCCATTGCATTTAATGATGAAACTTTAATAATTTCGCTTTTTAATCATTTATTCGAATTCTAATCTCTTTCTTTTTTAATTTTGCAGGTAACATTAAGCGAGCAGACAAAACGCATTGGATCAGAAGTTTTAGAATTAGGAATATTAGATTAGTTTTTTTTATTTCATTTTAGTTTTTGTAAATTTATTATTGTAATTTATTGTAATAGATACAATGTTTACATAATAACTGTACAATTAAAAAAATGAATAAAAAAACACTATTTGCCAATTAAATTCTTCTTTCCCTTTAATTATTTATTTATCGTTTACAATTCTCCAAACGAATAATAATTGAAAACAAATTTCAATTACCTACATTCAAAATAATAAACAGATAAATAAATAATTATCGTTGATCAACTAATATCCTCAATTATTTAATTCGTCATTCATAACTAAATTATAATAATTAAAACAGGGTTTCAATTATTTAACTTAGAATGACAAATGATTAAACAATCGTTATTGACCAATGAGCTTTTCGAATATTTATTATATTATTCATAAATCTTTAAATTACGTAATAACTGAGAATAAATCTCAATTATTTAAATTTAAGATAATGAGTAATAAATAAATATTGTCCGCACAATTAATGCGCCTCTTCTCTGATATTCATTTTATTATCTATACATCTTTAAACTACATAATAATCGAAAATGAATTTCAATTATTTAAATTTTAGATAATAAATAATTAATAAACATCATTTTAGCACGAATTGATTAAATGATTTAATGTTCAGCATAAATAGCTCTTGGCCAGAAAAAGTTATGAATTTTAAAATCGATGGATCAAAATACTTGTAATGTAATGATGCAGGTAGAAGACGATATCTTAGGTCAAAATTTGGGGTACAACAGCTGCCCCTATTTAAGTTTCTTCTATCCGGAGATATGAAGATTGAAATCTTCGTTTCGACGAGATTGAAGGTACTTAAATACATAACTACGCAAATTTTGTCCTAAGATGCCGTCGTCATGTTTGATATGAATGCAGCGATCGAACTCACAGAGAAAGATATGGTGTGAAACGAGACAATGTTGGGGGGAATCGAACACCAACAAAACACAGCGGCATGGATTATACATTACTGGGGAAACAAACTATCGACTTCAAACGACAGACTCCTGACAGCGAATAAAATCGAGGGAATACAACCTCTAACCCTAACAAAGAGAGCATATTGCATAGGCCATAACAGATTATTGATCCCAAAACAGTGAGTTCGCAACTCAAGGTCGATGGCGGACAGAGAGTATCAAATTGCTGATAACAGATTACCGACTTCTGGAGGTATCGATTCGTAACAGACTTCCCTGCTAGATTTTCAGAGGTATACTCATTAATGCTGAGGTAATAAGACTGTAGATACGAAGGTTGTTCAAATAAAGAAAACTGCCATTTGTTGTTGTCCAGAGAAAATACCGATAACATACAAGCTGCTCAAATAAAGAAGCTGCCGCTTGTTGTCGTCCAGAGAAAATACCGATAACATACAAGCTGCTCAAATAAAGAAGCTGCCGCTTGTTGTTGTCCAAAGAAAATACCGATAACATACAAGCTGCTCAAATAAAGAAGCTGCCGCTTGTTGTCGTCCAGAGAAAATACCGATAACATACAAGCTGCTCAAATAAAGAAGCTGCCGCTTGTTGTATTCCAGAAAAAATACCGATAACATACAAGCTGCTCAAATAAAGAAGCTGCCGCTTGTTGTATTCCAGAAAAGTAATAACGTACTGGTAACTCATGAAGAGTTTGCTGCTTGTCGCTTTCAGAAAAATAAAATGACGCACTAGTAGCTCGTGAAGAACTGCCGCTCGGCGCTTTCAAAAAAGTAAATAACGCACTAGTAGCTCATGAAGAACTGCTGCTCGGCGTTTTCGAAAAGATAAAATGACGCACTAGTAGCTCATGAAGAACTGCTGCTCGACGCTTTCAACAAGTAAACGACGCATTAGTAGCTCATGAAGAACTGCTGCTCGGCGCTTTCAAAAAGTAAATGACGCACTAGTAGCTCATGAAGAACTGCTGCTCGGCGCTTTCAACAAGTAATGACGCACTAGTAGCTCATGAAGAGCTGCTGCTCGGCGCTTTCAAAAAAGTAAATGACGCACTAGTAACTCGTGAAGAGCTGCTGCTCGGCGCTTTCAAAAAAGTAAGGACGCACTAGTAGCTCGTGAAGAGCTGCTGCTCGGCGCTTTCAAGAAGTAACGTACAAGTTGCTCATGAAGAGTTGCCGCTTGTCGTTTTCCAACGGTGTCTATAACGTACAAGTTGCTCATGAAGAGCTGCCGCTTGTCGTTTTCCAAAGAATAACTCAGAAGGAAATTGCGATGATATTGGCAGAGAATAAAATCTTCATCAAAGAGAACCCTGAATCAATCCTTCCCGAGGAGCTCATATACTTAAATGTGCAAAATAAATGCACCAACCGTCTAGGTCGCGGTTTCACTGGGAAGAATCAAGGAGATAGCCTATGCAAGAGGCGACCACTTTCCAATAACCAGAGGGAACAACAGTCAAACGAGACTCTACTCAATGAGATTCGATTGGGGATTCACCCAATCCAGAAATGGACAAGGTAAGCTGAATAAAAAATCATCCACGAGGATTAGCTCAGTTGGGGAATTTAGAAAGGAAGCATATTTTCTGCCTAAGCTAAACTTCTACTTGGAAGGACAAAAAATGTACGTTGTTCGAATAAACAAAGTACGACCCAAAATCAACGGCAAACGTGGTATGCGTGCTGATATGAGTGTAAATGAGTAAATGAATGTTATGCTGACAAAACAGACAGATGGAATATCTTGAAGATAATATGCTATCACAGCAAAATAGATACTCGGCCAATCTTGAGAAGACGGAATATACCCGGAACTGGAAACACAGAGCAATGTCGGAGCATAACGCTACAAGGCTCAAGTCTTTTGAGGAGAAAAGTATTCAAATCCAAACTTACAAAACCAATAAACCACTGGCATGAGACGAAGTGTACCGCACTTCAGGATCTCCAAACAAAGGTAGCCAAAACAACACTTAACTGGAACAACCGGGGAGTCACCAACTTAGCACCACTAAATCCAAACGTGCACACAGCCAACACTTCATGACGATTCGAAAGAAAACAGGTTCATCACGCGAGTATAAATTACTGCACTATTTTGCATTTCAAGGCTTGACCATCTTCAGAACGACTGTTAATATTCCTTTCGTTGTTCACAACACTTTTTCTAGAAAATAAGAATATTTTAAATACTTTGTTTCAAATATTGCCGTAAAAATTAAAATTTTGCCCACAAAAGGTAATGCTCAAATTTCGTTAATAAGATGGTAGTTCGCTAACACGCGACTCCAACGGTTTACAAGAATATGGGAAATAGTACATGAAATAAAAGGTTATACAAAAACAATGATCACTATTCTCCCTAACAACTTTGAATTCCAGAATGTGCTCAGATGCCAAGACTGATTTGACCAGAAGCCTGCCTAAGCGAAATACTTCTTGACTGCATCGGCGTTCATGGGACGCGGAAGTTCTTCACCGTCCATATTGATGAGAATCAAGGCACCTCTAGAGAAAACTTTCTTAACAACATACGGTCCTTCATAATTCGGAGCCCATTTTCCCCTAGAATCAGGTTGGAAAGATAACATCTTTTTGAGCACAAGGTCACCTTCTCTGAACTCGCGTGGTCGAACCTTCTTATCAAAAGCCTTCTTCATTCTCTGCTGATACAATTGACCGTGACATAACGCTGTCAATCTCTTCTCTTCGATTAAATTCAACTGATCAAACCTACTTTGACACCATTCAGCCTCAAAAAGTTTGGCTTCCATCAACACTCTCAGAGACGGAATCTCAACCTCCACGGGGAGTACTGCTTCCATACCATAAACTAGGGAAAAAGGGGTCGCGCCCGTTGAAGTTCAAACTGAAGTACGGTACCCATGTAAAGCAAACGGAAGCATTTCATGCCAATCCTTATAAGTTACCACCATCTCCTGGACAATCTTCTTGATGTTCTTGTTAGCAGCTTCAACAGCCCCATTCATCCTCGGTCTGTAAGGAGAGGAATTATGATGTTCGATCTTGAACTCCTCACAAAGCTCCTTCATCATCTTGTTATTCAAATTCGAACCATTATCAGTGATGATCTTGCTCGGGATACCGTATCGACAAATGATCTGATTCTTGATAAATCTGACTACCACCTGTCTGGTTACATTAGCATAAGACGCCGCTTCCACCCATTTAGTAAAATAATCAATTGCTACCAAGATGAAACGATGACCATTTGAAGCTTTGGGTTCAATCATCCCAATCATGTCAATGCCCCACATAGAGAAAGGCCAAGGTGAAGATATAACATTGAGGAGGGTCGGCGGCACGTGCATCTTGTCCGCATAAATCTGGCATTTATGACATTTCTTCACATATTTGCAGCAATCAGATTCCATGGTCATCCAATAGTAACCATCTCTCAACATCTTTCTAGCCATCGCATGTCCATTGGCATGAGTGCCAAAGGATCCTTCATGTACTTCTTACATCAGCATGTCTGCTTCACGTCTGTCTACACATCTGAGCAAGACCATGTCATAATTCCTCTTATACAAAACTTCCTCATTGAGAAAGAAGCTGCTTGCTAATCTTCTCAATGTCTTCCTATCTTTATTGGATGCCCCAGGCGGGTACTCTTGAGTTTGAAGAACACGTTTGATGTCATAGAACCACGGTTTGTCGTCGGTGACCTCTTCCACTGAGAACACATGAGCAGGTCTGTCGAGGCGCATAACCCGGATTGTAGGCACATCGTTCCAACCATTCACTTGAAACATTGAAGACAAAGTAGATAAAGCATCAGCCATTTGATTCTCGTCTCTAGGGATGTGATGTAATTCCACCTTGTTGAAGAAAGTTAACAACCTTCTAGCGTAGTCTCTATAAGGGATCAAACCAGGATGACGGGTCTCCCATTCTCCTTTGATTTGATTAATCACCAATGCCGAATCTCCGTAAATATCAAGAATTTTAATCCTTAGATCCACTGCCTCTTCGAGACCCATAACACATGCCTCATATTCCGCCATGTTGTTCGTGCAGTCAAACTTCAGTCTCGCCGTGAATGGGATATGAGTGCCTCGGGGAGTGACGATGATTGCCCCAATTCCATTTCCATAGGAATTCACAGCTCCGTCAAATATCAAACCCCAACGGGATTCAGGATCAGGTCCTTCTTCAGATAATGGCTCTTCACAGTCTTTAGCTTTCAAGTACATAACATCTTCATCTGGGAAATCAAACTTGATGGATTGATAATCGTCAATTGGTTGGTGAGCCAAATGATCGGCTAAAATACTCCCTTTGATCGCTTTCTGAGTGTGGTACTCAATGTCATATTCAGATAACAACATCTGCCAATGGGCTATCCTTCCAGATAAGGCGGGCTTCTCAAAGATATACCTGATCGGGTCCATTTTGGAGATCAACCAAGTAGTGTGATTAATCATATACTGGCGCAGACGGCGAGCAGCCCAAGCTAAAGCACAACAGGTCTTCTCAAGCAATGAGTACCGAGATTCACAGTCTGTGAATTTCTTACTCAGATAATATACATCATGTTCCTTTCTTCCAGTCTCATCTTGTTGACCAAGCACACATCCCATGGAGTCTTCCAATATAGTCAGGTACATAATCAACGGTCTTCCTTCCACCGGAGGAATCAAAATGGGAGGTTTAAGCAAATATTCTTTGATGCTATCAAAAGCTCTCTGACAATCTACTGTCCACACACATCCTTGGTTCTTTCTGAGGAGCTTGAAAATCGGCCCACAGGTAGCGGTCATATGAGATATAAATCTAGAAATGTAGTTCAGTCTCCCAATGAATCCTCTTACTTGTTTTTCCGTCTTGGGTGCGGGCATTTCCCGAATAGCTTTGAATTTATCAGGGTCTACTTCAATACCTTTCTGGCTGACAATGAAACCCAGAAGTCTTCCAGAACGAACACCAAAAGTGCACTTGTTGGGATTCAGATGGAGTTTGTACTTCCTCAAACGCTGGAACAACTTCAACAAATGTTCCCAGTGATCTTCCTCAGTCTGTGATTTGGCAATCATGTCATCTACATACACTTCGATCTCCTTATGCATCATGTCATGGAATAAAGCAGTCATGGCCCTTTGGTATGTTGCGCCAGCATTCCTCAAACCAAACGGCATAACCCGATAACAGAAAGTTCCCCAAGGTGTAATGAAAGCGGTCTTCTCCATATCTTCCGGCGCCATCTTGATTTGGTTGTAACCAGAGAAACCATCCATGAAAGAAAAGACTTTGAACTTGGCGGTACTGTCGACCAATACGTCAATATGAGGTAATGGGAAATCATCTTTCGGACTAGCTCTATTCAGATCTCTGTAGTCTACACACATCCGAACCTTGCCATCCTTCTTTGCAACAGGCACTATATTTGCTAACCATTGAGGATAGACCGATGTAACAAGGAAACCTGCATTGATCTGCTTCTGAACCTCCTCTTTAATCTTGTCAGCCATGTCAGGACGAGTCCGTCTCAACTTCTGCTTGATCGGTGGACATTCAGGTCTCAACGGTAGACGATGCTCCACAATATCATTGTCCAACCCTGGCATATCTTGGTAGGACCAAGCAAACACGTCAACATACTCTTTGAGAAGCTCCAACATTTTCTCCTTAACTTCCGGGATAAGCAAAGCTCCGACTTTGACTTCCTTTCTATCTTCTTCATCACCCAAGTTGACCAACTCTACAGGTTCTTCAAATGGTTGAATGACCTTCTCATCATGCTCAAGCAAACGGGAAATCTCAACAGGAATCTCTTCATCATCCTCTTCTTCGGCTCTGAACACAGGGAATTCAAAGTTGGGAGAGGGCATAGGATCATTGTTTTCGATGGTTAAGTCATGAAGTAATCTGCACACATGATTATGCTTTATTTTAGAAATCGATTTGTGCAAATAAAACAAAATGTTATTAATTAATTTTCATTGTTATTTCCCAGAAAAGTGAAAAATAAAACAGTAGTGGACAAAATAACATTTTTATTCATTAAAGGGGAAATACTTGAAACAAAAAGCCCAGACATTTCTCTTTTGCCTTGGGCAGAGCAAAAGGAGTTATTTTTCATAGCCCGACACAAAATACGTTTCGCCTTGGGCAGAGTGAATTTTCAAAGGAAAATAAACAAAACATTACTCGGAAATGTGCATAACCACAGGAGCATCAACAACAATCCAGTTCTGGCAAACCACTCCATGCGTTACAAAATCCAGTTTTAGAAAACATGTGAAGTGGAATGTTGGATGATGCATGATATGCAAAAGAGAGTTTTTATTTGATCTTCGCGGAACTCAAGATATTAAGTTGTAAACATCAAAGTGTGAAGATAGAAGATGAATTTTAAATTGGCTCCAAACATTGATCAAGTTATCATCAAGATCAATCATCCATTTTGGTGGATTAGGGTTTTCGCCCTATCAACACCCAAGATCCATTGAGCTTGACGAAACTTGTGATGTTTACAAAGAAAGACCCCCGAAATTCCTTCAAAGTCAAGTGAAAGGGGCTTTATGGATGCATGAATGCATGAATGAATGACAATGCAACAGTTACACACAAGTTCACAAACATGGGGTTCAAAGGTTCAACGTTTCAGCATGGAGTCGAGGGTAAAGCCCACCCAAAGGTATGTACTAACGGTTCAATCGCACCTGTAAGACAAGGTTCTAAGAGTTCCCAGAGTCTACATTCCTCCTCCGGATATTACCAACGTCTTGATTACTCAATAATTAGCAATATTCTCAAGAGAAACTCGTTCGAGCGTAGCATCGCGTAACAACTACTTCCGAATTACTCCGTTATAGTCTCCGCGCTACACCTAAAAAGGCCAAGATGGGTTAGGGTTCTATGGTTGTCAACTTCTCGGGCTCCTAGGTCGAAAATAATAATGTCTTCCCGATTACTCGGTAAACAAATATTAAGTTCAAGAGGGCCTTCCATTGAGTGGGGGATCTCATGCCTCCTTCTTCGGGATTACTCCCTCAAAGTTAACATGACTATACCGCCCGTCCTATTCCTTAAGTGTTACTTAATCCGGGTATAGGATTCGTCCTTTGCAAAAAACCCAAACACCCCAAATTAAACACATAATCAAACAAAACAAATAATTAAAACAGATAAGACAAATTAGGCTTAACCCACTTAGGGATGGACCAGCAAGAGGTCAATCTTTCCCCAGCAGAGTCACCAATTCTGTAGCGATAAAAAATGTAGCGGGGTAAATCGGAGATCGAATTATTGATTAATTCGTCTCACAAAAGCAAGAGTCGCCACCGCGCTTTATTGTTTCCAAAGGAAAAGGGAAAAGAGCGAAATAAAACCCTAAATATGCAATGTAAATAATAATAAAATACAAAGCGTTTTTGAAAAGAGATCTTATGGTTCGGGGGTTGGTTATACAATGGGAAGGTATTAGCACCCAATGCATCTATAGTATTCTATAGGAACCTTTTGAAATATCTGTTTATTTAAAAATTGATTGCTTGATTAAAGAAATAAATTATTTTTGGCCGAAAAGGGATACGGACGGTTTTTTGAAGTTGCGACGACCTAATGTCGAAGTTTTTGCTTAAAGGGGCATAAATTTTGAAAAGGGTGAATATTTGAGGAAAAATTATCCTAAGTTTTAATGAAATGCGAAAATTCGCGCAGTTAGACTTGAAGACATGAAGTCAACAAATTTACTGTTTTTTCCTTTGGATTTAAGCATAAACCGAATAAACAAATAAATACACGGACAAAATATGCGAATAACGATTAAATAACGATAATCTAAATGATGGAATAAATGATGCGAATAATGCGTTTTTTATGATCTTTGGTTTAATGTTAACGGGAAAAAAGTATTTTAAATTTTTTTTACGCATTTGGATAAGGATAAAAAACAAAAGAATTATTTAACGAGGACGTAATGTTCTTTTAGTTTCAAATTATTAAGCTTTTGATATATTTGATATTAATATTAATAAGACAAGAAAATGAGTTAATAAAATATTCTTTAGTTTTTTCTATTTTTTATATGTTTTAGCATTTTTGATTGATAATGATGTAAGAGAGAAATTAATAAATAAAATGTCTACAACCTTAAATTCCATGTTTTTATGTATATAAATAAAGTACTTATTAAAAAAGGGGGTTCCAAATTAAGAAAATTAACAATTTACCTTAATTAAAATTCTTTAAATTAAATCCAAAATTAAACTAATGGGTCAATTAATTAATAAAAAAAATTATTGAGACATATCTTTGTTTTTCTTTTAAAATATAATTATCAATTAATTAACATAAATAATAACTTAAAAAAAGATTATATAAAAAAAAGGATAAAAGAATGTATCAAAATAAAGAAACAAGTAAAAGGCATATGGGCTAGATGGCTGAAGGCCCAAGGCAGAAGCTCATAAACGAGAGGGGGGTGCAAGAAAGCAGGTCGTGGGCTTAAGCTGTAGAAAAGGGTGAGGCCCATGAGTTAATAAGGCATTAGGGTTAATTGTTTTAACATAAGATTAGGGTTAGTCTTGTTTAGGCAGAAACGGCGCGCCTCTCCTTCTCATCTTCTTCTTCGCATCTTCTTCTTCACACTTGCCCTTGAACCTTGATGTCTCTCCTTGCCATGGCCACCCACTCCAGCTCCTCTTCCCTCCAGCTGAACGAGAAACGGGACGGCTACGGATTCGGTAAGAAACGCGATTGATTGTTAACGCTTGATTCGTTTTTGCATGTTGATTTTTATTCCACGATTTTCTATTATGTTTGCTCTTTATGGTTAATTCTTACACTTGATTGTTAATGCTTGATTTGAGGTTCTAAAGAAATAAAAAAGGGGAAGGGACCGTTACCTAGATGGATACGGAGGAGGAGGCTAGGAGCGACGGAGGCCAGGCGGCGAGGAGAGGGGAAGCGAGCCCGCTACGGTGACCGGTATTACACGATTTTTCTTCTTCTTGTTGCTGTCACTGTATTGTGATGCTTCTTCTTGTTGACACTGTACTGTGATGCTTCTTCCTCTTCGTATGCCTTCGTATTGTACTTTGTTTTCCTTCTTCTTCTTGAACGTGATACTGTATGATGATTCTGTTTTCTTCTTCTTCTTGAACGTGATGATGTACGATGTGTATTGTTCTGGAAAATGTTTTTGGTATGATGTTGGCTTGAGTAATAGTTTGAAAGGCCAGTGATGTTGATACTGAGGCCTAGCCTGTTGCCTTAGAAATTGGTTCTAGCTTGGATCGTTTCAGGCTTTTGGATTGATGATGTTCTGGCTTGAATAATAGTTTGACATGGTGATGAATGTGGTGATTATGTGCTAGTTGGACAGGTTTGATGGAAATAGGGTATGAGTCCTTTCTAGGCCATGTTGATGGTGTGGTTTTAACTGGTTCTTTGGGCGTGATATTGTTTTGATAACTCTTTGATAATAGAATGATGATGTTGGCTTGAATGGCTCAATCAATCTTGCAAAGTTTTGGCCATAAGGTTGGAAATAGTTTTTGACAGTATATGGGTGATTATGCAGGTTTGCTGAGCTTTTGTGTGTGTTTCTGATAACTCTATTTTTTTTAAGTGTTTCTTGAAGGCTTGGATATCTATCTCCTCATATTGGTTCCCTTTGGTTATATGTTATAACAACTTCCCTCTTCTCTTTTTTCGCTACAGGCTGGAAGTTTGAATTGCTTTGGGATTCCTGGGCATTCTGCACTATACTGTCCCTCCAATTTGTTTCTATTCTTCTTTTGTGTTATTATCTCTACTGGCTATATTTTAGTTTGTCTTGTATATCCTTTTTCTGCCTATGCCAAGCCTGTAAAACCCACACTTCTCCCCCTCTTTTTCTCTCAGTATAGCTTTGATAAAAGAGTGATAAGCTGTACTTTTTTCTGAAACTGCAAATGGCCAGAAAAATGATGAAAATGGAATTTCTATATTGCTTGCATATGTAGTTAAACTGCATGTTTTCCTCTAATACAAAAACTTGTTTTGTTTTCTGCTGTGTGGGCATTGGTTACGTGAGCATGCTTGCATATGTAGTTCATGCAGGGCTTTGTATGCTTATGCTGTATGTTTTTGAAATTGCATTTGGGATTTTGAAAAAAATGTAATTAATTTAAACATGCAATTTTTTTGGAAAACATAAACTTGTGCATTTATTTAAAATTCCTTTCTTTTTTGTGAACCGGGAGCAATCCCGTGATTTGCAAAAAAGAGTAACTGATTTCGACCATTGCATTTAATGATGAAACTTTAATAATTTCGCTTTTTAATCATTTATTCGAATTCTAATCTCTTTCTTTTTTAATTTTGCAGGTAACATTAAGCGAGCAGACAAAACGCATTGGATCGGAAGTTTTAGAATTAGGAATATTAGATTAGTTTTTTTTATTTCATTTTAGTTTTTGTAAATTTATTATTGTAATTTATTGTAATAGATACAATGTTTACATAATAACTGTACAATTAAAAAAATGAATAAAAAAACACTATTTGCCAATTAAATTCTTCTTTCCCTTTAATTATTTATTTATCGTTTACAATTCTCCAAACGAATAATAATTGAAAACAAATTTCAATTACCTACATTCAAAATAATAAACAGATAAATAAATAATTATCGTTGATCAACTAATATCCTCAATTATTTAATTCGTCATTCATAACTAAATTATAATAATTAAAACAGGGTTTCAATTATTTAACTTAGAATGACAAATGATTAAACAATCGTTATTGACCAATGAGCTTTTCGAATATTTATTATATTATTCATAAACCTTTAAATTACGTAATAACTGAGAATAAATCTCAATTATTTAAATTTAAGATAATGAGTAATAAATAAATACTGTCCGCACAATTAATGCGCCTCTTCTCTGATATTCATTTTATTATCTATACATCTTTAAACTACATAACAATCGAAAATGAATTTCAATTATTTAAATTTTAGATAATAAATAATTAATAAACATCATTTTAGCACGAATCAATTAAATGATTTAATGTTCAGCATAAATAGCTCTTGGCCAGAAAAAGTTATGAATTTTAAAATCGATGGATCAAAATACTTGTAATGTAATGATGCAGGTAGGAGACGATATCTTAGGTCAAAATTTGGGGTACAACACAAACCATCCAAAGTCCTTTTGTTCAACTATAACACCTCCATCATCAAGTTCCATTTTAAAAAACAGGGGTCTACAACTTGACTTCTCCAGAACTCCTCAGCCACTTTCAGCACAAGCCAAGCATCACATTAGCTTCTTGGGAACTTGAGGAAGCTAACCCAATCACTAAAACTCATTGAAAGATGCTCCAACTCAAAACACGATACCCTCTTGCAAGGTGAGTTTTCTGATTTTTGAACTCCTCATATAGGCATTGTTAAGCTTTCATTTTCAAAGATAAAATGTAGACCTCATTGCCACGAAGTTGTACATATCCATAGTTTGCATTTATATGACATGAGCTTAGAGAATTTTGGAGTTGAAGTTTCTGAAATTTTTAGGTTTTAAATTAGGGCCAGAAAAATTCTCCCTCATCTTAGATTTATAGCTTTAGTTATTTATATGGTTGGATTCGTGGGAAGAAATGCCACAAATTTCATGTTTGTACTTTCCATTTTTGTTGATAAATGAATAAGTTGCAGGTTGTCTAGCTAGACGTGAGGTTGAAGATGAAGTTCAAGCTATGGACTTGATTTGTAATATATATTTATGGTTTGATATAAGTAAACGGATGTATAGTCACCCCAGTGGTAAGGCAGCACGCTGGTAACCAAGAGGGTGTGGGTTCAACACCCAGCGCACTGCCTTTTGCTTATTTTTCTCACATTTTCCTTTTCTTTTTGTTTGCAGCGCCTGGGCCCCTTTAACTTTGGGCCTTTTCCTTTTTTGCTGCTTCTAACCCCCTGCCTTCCTTTTGCACACCTGGCCCAACTTTATTTTATTTATTTCATTTTATTTATTTCCTTTCTTATTTTATTTTATTTTTAGTTTTATTTTATTATTTTTATTACTATTATTATTATTATTTTTATTAATGAAAAAAATACAAAAATATTTTTATTTATTGTTTACACTTATTTATTTTACTTTCTTTATAAAGACAAAAAGAACAAAAAAACATTTTTCTTTTAATAAATAAATTTTTTTTTTCTTAATAAATTAATATTTAGACTTAGATTTAATTATTATTTTATTTTCCTAATCAAAATTAACTTAGGATTTAGGTTTCTCTTAATTAATTAATTTTCTCATTTTATTTTTATTAATTTAAAACCTTTTTCTTAAAAAACCCTAAAAATCCTTTTTAAGTTAATTCATTTTCTTAGTTAGTTTAAGTTAATTTTATTTAAATTTTCCCTAACCATTTTCTTTAATTAGGTCAAAACTAAACCCTTTCATAAAAAACAAACAAAATCATTTCTTTTTCCATTTACATTCTTGCATTTTTATTTTTATTCAAATCTTGTATATTATTCAATATGGTTGTAATAGTTAATTAGGTTTAATTTTCTTGCAAATGCCCATTTGTAAATTTGTATACCCCCTTCCCTAATGATGTAATAGCTTAGTATTTTTATTTTCTGTAATTTACCATTTTATATAAATGGTAGTAAATTAGGGCTTGTATGGAAAGATTAAAATCAACAAATTAGCAAACCCTAATTCAAAGACAAAACAATGCATGTAAATCAATACACTTGCACACTTACACCCTTAGGGTAAATCCACTTTGTTGCCTTATAAAATGGCTATGTTATGCATGTAAGGTATCTTAGCAAAAGCAATAAAAAAATACAAGATCATAGTCCCTCGATGACGCTATCAAAGTTGCCTTTCAAAATGATATTAGTCTCTTAAATAAAATGCTAAGATATCTTACAACATTGCTAATCATGGCTATACGATGACCTGCACCCGTCCCTTTACATCCAATGACAAGGTTACTTACCAATCAATGGTAAAATAACAATGTCAAAGGAAAGAGTAAATAAATAAGAAAGACTTTTGAGTATGTAGAATATTCCTAGTTGCTTGCTCATTTTCAAACCAAAACATCCTTTCTATTTTCAAAATAAACACCAACACTTTCAAAACATCTTTCAAACTTGAAACTTTTTCAAAAGATCAACACTTTGTATACATTCTTACGAACGAGAATTATTACAAAGTTTGCCTAAATGAAGGCGCCTTTTCAAAATACTTTCAAAAACCACACAAATCACATTTTCAAACAAAATCCTGTAGATAACTACAGATGAAAAGGGTGTTAATACCTCCCCTTTTCATAATCTACCCCACTAACTCAAGAAAACATCTCAAAGGCATTTCCTATTCTTTTCAGCCTTTCCTTTTAGATAAAAGAAAAGCCGGTGGCGACTCTTGTTAAACCGCAACATTTGCGTTCAAACACAAAACAACCCAGTCAGTTCTCCGACCACGTTACATATGTCTATAACTATTTTTGATGCATGGTTGATTAATTTTTTTCAATGTTGTTTTATTATTATCCATTTTTATTGCATCTTTCTCTTCTTTTTGATAATGTCAAAGGGGGAGAAGGATGTGGAACTTTATGCTTGTATATTTCCTATCTTGAATTTCTAAGGCACTCTTCAACCAAGATGAACAAATTCAAAGGATTCCAACCTTCTCATACAAAGGGGGAGTTATGCATCTTAGGGGGAGAAGTTCTCTTTCCGGAAATTACAATGCATCAAGCAAGATCGTTTGTCATCATAAAAAAAGGGGAGAATGTAAAATCAAGCTTCTCAAATGCACTTTTGTTTTGATGAAGACAAACCATTTTGACAAGAAGGCAAAAATTATTGATCAAATTAAAAGCATCTTTAGATATAGTCTTTGGTTCAAGCACTTAGTAAATTTCAAGGTATAATGACAGTACTTACTTTGAACTTAAGACATAAATGCTCAATGGTCAAAAGAAATATTTTATCTTGTCCAAACTTTTTCTCAATTTTTCTAAAGCAAAAAATCAATTTTTACTTGGGTGCAATTGATTTGCATATTGGTGCAATCGATTGCATGCTTCACTTTTTCAAAGTATTAGCTATTGTTTCTAAGTGCAATCGATTTGTATGTTTATGCAATCGATTGCTCTCAATTAATTTTTGCTACTGACTTCATTTGCAAAATTACATGCTGTTTCAAAAGGGTGCTATGAACATATAAATACTCATTTTCAAAATCATTTTAAGTACCTCTTCCAATCATATTTTCTAAATTTTCAAAAATCAAACTCAAGCTTTTATACACCTTCATACACAAGTTTTCTGCACACTTTCACATTTTGTCAAACAGAAAACTTTGAGCATTATATATCTTGAGTCATTGTATACTATTGTTATTGAAAGAGAAGATCAATTCATTGATAAAATCACTCAAAGTGATCATTGCTACACAAACTCACTCAAATCAAATATTGCTATATACTTGCTTATTTTTCAGGATTGTTGAAAATAAGTTCAAGTGGTTTTGTAATCTTGTTTTTCCAGGATTGTTGGATACAAGTAAAGTCACTTTGAGAGGATTGTTCTCATTGCTGACATAGTGAAAATCCAAGAGGGTTGTTCTTGGTCCAAGAGGATTGTTCTTGGTTTTGGGTAGTTCTTGTTTAAGTTTGCCACTATAAGGAAATCTCTTTCATATTGAAAGGGGATTGGAGTACTCTCGGACTGTGAGGGGGACCATGATATATCGCTTGTGTCTCTTTATTTTTCTGTACTTTACTCTTTCATAAACTCACCATAAACGAGAAAAATAATATCCATCATCACTAAAACAAGAAAAAAATTTAAAATACCTAATTCACCCCCCTCTTAGGCGCACTTCGTACTTACAATAGGGATGCAGGAAAGTTGAAGAGTGAGTGGCTTTGCAGACACATTCAACAAAAGAAAGTAAAGGCAAAGGAAAGTGGTTCGACAAAGGTAGAGGTGGCTATAATAATTTGAGTGGTAGAGGAAACCATCAGGAAGAAATTATGTCAAATCAGAGAAGACCCCCATACCAAGGAAACCAAAGAGGTGGTGTTGGAGGTAGAGGATAAGGTGGTGGTCGAAAACCTGACAAGAGTCGCATTCAGTGTTACAATTGTCAGAAGTATGGTTACTATTATAGCGATTGTTCATAAAAGAGAAAGAATCAAGAAAGTGATGCGAAGTTCGCAAAATATGAAGAAGAAGAAGAGATGATGTTGATGGTCACAACAAGAGATGAAGAGAAATTCAAGGACCAATGGTACTTGGATTCAAGATGATCATTACACATGTCTGAAAAGAAAGATTGGTTTGTCAACCTAAAACCCTAAATGAAGAACATGGTAAAATTTTCAAATGATAATACTCTAGCAGCTGAAGGTATTAGAGATGTTTTGATTATGAGGAAAGATGGCAAAAATTCATTAATTTCCAACGTAATGTACATGCCAGATATGAAGAGCAACTTTCTTAACATAAGGCAGTTGGTTAAAAAGAATTACAAAGTATTGATCAAAGACAAGATGATGTGAGTCATCGATGCATGAGAAAAGTTAATCTTGAAAATTAATAAGAATATAACATTATAAGAGCCAACATGAATCAAATCAATTTATTTTTGCTAAAAAAACATTGGTCAAACTAGAAGACCATACCTCAAATTGATAACAATAATTAACATTATATAATTTATAAATACATTAGAATTTATGGTTTTCAATTAAACTTTGAAAAATTTGGGCGTCTACGTTCCATAAAATATCAGTGATAAATTTCCACCCATTTTCTATAGTCAAATATTTAATTAGTCGGTTGCAATCCCAAGATACCAATATTTAAAATTTAAAAAAATCATGAATAGTGATGTACCTGAAGTCCAACATACCCGTCGTTCACGACATTAATAGTTGACTTGAGAACCCAAAAGTAGTTTGGCTGTTTCTGAGTATCTCCCTACACCATTTGATTATTTCTTTCTCTAAATCATCTCCCTACACCATAAATATGAGTTTCATGTTAGTGTTACAACTTGCAATTACATTGCTGAGAATTCCAAGAGCTTACTGGTACAATAGTGTTGATAAGGCCCATTTTCTCTGCTTCAACAGCAGAATGAAACCTTGCGAAAAACCACATTTCACGCGCTTTTTCCGGACCTATCTATATTAAGAATCATAATTTCTATCTTCTGGTTCGACAACATTGAAATGTTTAAGCAAACAAAATAGTACTATGAATTTAGTCCTCACCAAATGCGACATGATAGAACTTCCGTAACCTGCATCGAAACTCCCAACCTTTATAGATACAAAGACAAGATGTTATAAAGGAAAGGTGTGTTGATTAGTAGAAATCTTAAATGATTGATGCACCTTAGGACCCGTTTGGCCGAAGACAGCGTTATCGGCTGCAATGGTTAGATCATAAACCATATGCAATACATGTCCTCCTCCAACCGCATATCCTGCAAACTATTTTAATGTTAACAAAAAATCTGAATATGCCAAGAGTATCAAAGAAGTAAGGAGAGTACCATTGCAATCACAGGTTTCGGAAGGAGGCGAATCTGCACCTGTAATAGAGGAAAAGAATGATGTTCAAAAATAAAATAACAAAGTGACTATTGTTTTTTTTTCAACAACTTGAATTGAAAATTTTCTTATTACAAATCATGGAAAAGCGGATTGCGATATTGCAGTTAGAGACTAAATTGACTAATGTTTACGGAATAAACTTCCATTTCATAAATCTGAAAGACTTAATTAATCGACACTTATAATTTGAAGGACGAAAATGATGACTTACTCGAACAATATTAGTCCATTGAAAAGAATACTGCAAAAAGCCCGTAAAGGGATAACTCGAGTAAAGACCACTTCGATTAACCCAAAAAGAAACATTGGGAATGAATTGATATATACCTGAAATTCTAACACATTAAGGCGACCGATATTTTCATGGTCATAATAACCATCTTCATTCCTCAACACTTGGTCACCACCACTACAAAATGCACATGTTCCCTACATCACCAATTCGTCATTAAAATCATTCAATTCTATGTTATAGATCAGTGGTTTCTCAGTGACAAATTACAAGGGAAAATCAATAATATATGTTAATAGCAGTAATTTGAAAATTGAACCAGACATGAACCGATTGAACCATGACAAATATGCAATCGAACGTATGTAGCCAAACATGTATGTATATACATACCTTTCTAGTGAGAATGATGACACCAACAGAAGGATCATCTCTAGCATCATTGAAAGCGCGAATAAGCTCTTTAACTGTGTGAGGTCAAAGCGCGAATAAGCTCTTTAACCGTGTGAGGTCGAAAGGCATTCCTTCTCTCTGGCCTATTAATACTAATCTGCAACATTAAACCATGGTTTTAAATTGCAGTCCGCAATCGCAATTGGAGCTGCAATATTGCTAACCACATCGGACTGCAATTGCAGTATGATTTGAAATCATGCATCTTTCTACATTAGGAACCGCATGGACAACTCCGTCCAAGTTTCTTCAAGTATTTTTGTCAAAACTCAAAACTCAATTTAGTTTTAAAAAATCTTAACATTAAGTGTTTTTAGCAGTGTATTTCAAACTTTTCTCAATCAAAAATTCTCACTGCAACGACCTCAATGCACATTGTAACATCTGCAATTATTGCAATCCCAACACCCGCAACCACTATTTAAAACCACACATTAAACCCAACATTGTCAAAATTGAATAGAAAAAAAAGTAGGGTAAACCCTAAATTATACAATTGCCTAATTATTTCTAAATAGTTTATGGACATTTCATAAGTAGTTTTTATAAACTCTTTCAAACAATCTAACAAGTGATTATTCTAATAGATACCAAACACGCCTTGGTAATACTTAGAGTAACTAAATTCAACATTTAGTAACAAAAAGTGAATAAAAAAGAACAACATTTGAGAAAGTGCTAACTAACCTTTGCTATTCCTTCACCAACGGATTTCTCGTACACAATGTCAGTGAAATCATTTCCAACATCATCAGAAGCAACCTTCCAAACAACTTCGTTCGAGGGAAAATTTCCATGAACTCATTGGAAGCTATCATTATTCGTGGAACTTGAAGTGTGGCACAAGGAAATGAGTTGAGGTTGTGGTGATTTTGGAGTGGAATCGAGGTGGTTGGTTACATAGGTGACTCTCCTAATAACGGTTTCAATGTCTTTGTTTTCTGCCATTGGAGATATGAGCTATGGGAAATAACGGTTGTTATTGAGCAATGACATACTGAAGATGATGATGATGATTATGATGATGATGATGATGATGATGATGGGAGATTACCAAATTTTGTCTTGTAGGATGTGGATAAGAAGGCTGAAGAAAAGAGTCGAGAAAGCATATAATAAAAAGGTCAAGATCAATATCTTCTCGATCGATGATTTAGTTTCGAAAGTCATCATAGCTATGGATAGAAAGAATAAGACTTTGGGTAAATGGTTTTCAAATTGGAAAGGTTTGTTCCAAGTTATTCAAGAGTTTTTAAACAATGCTTATGAAACTGAAAAACTCGCAAAAGATCAAAGACTTCTAAAAATAAATGGTAAATATTTGAGAAAATATAAACTTATACTACAAGAAGTCAAAATATCAATGGAGTAGAATTTTAATTAAATTGAAGAGCCAAAATGGTAAGAGTTAAATGTCAAAATGGTTGGCACATATTACATGATAATAAGAATATTCAAATATTCGAACTGATAAAATATAATATAATTCAACAAAGTTTAAACTCGATGGGGATAAAATACAATATAATTCAACAAAGTTTAAACTCGATGGGGGAAAAGGTCTTCATGCACCTATACTTCGAATGACAATCGATCGCAGATTGGGCTTTCTTCAAATCCTCAATCTCGGTCTTCAATTGTTGGGCCTTTTTGATATGTTGGATGCTTGCCTTGATTTTGTTATCAAGCTATGTGCAATCGAGCTTATGGATCTTGTCCTGACTATCCTTGCTTTTTGAATGTCCTCCCACAGTTCTATGATTTGTTTCTCCCAAGCTAAAATGTTATCCGCACAAGATTTGAAACTCTTCGTCATATTTGGAGAAACTTTTTTCCAAAGTTTAGACCTTAGTAGTTGATTCAGTAGCTGCAATCTATTCAGCTGTTTGGATCCCCGTTTTGTTGGTAATCTTGTTGAAAACTTCATGCTTTTTAAAGATAATCTGTCAAAAAGTTGTCAAGGAGAAACCCAAGATCAACTATGACATCTGCAACTTCTTGTGAAACGCCTAGTATGTCAACTTTTTTCAAGAGTTCTTTAATGTCGTGGCGTGCATTGATATCGCTTTCTAGCACTTGAATTAGATCGACATCAAAGGTTTTATCCCCAATTTTGCGAAGAAGCCGGTCATCAGTTTGGTTGGAAAAACGGCCACCAGAGGCCGTCGAAGAGGTTTCACCTTTTTCATACGAACTTGCCCTTGCACTCATCATGGATTTAAGGTAGCCAACATGGTTAGTTGCATTAAAATCCTCTACTTCTTCTTGCGAGAGAGCAGTAGGAGTAGCATTTGGAGAAGTCCTTAAATCTTTAACTGAACCAAAGGGTTGGTTAACATCTCATGCACCCCCTGTTGGTGTCTTTTTAGTTCGAGGCCCTTCTTCATTATGTTGCTCTTCACCATGAGTAGGTTCCTATTCGCTCTGAGGTTCCTCGTTGGCAGTTGTCATGTGCACGTCTTCATCAATTATTTCGCCTTTGTTTTTTTAGGGATAAGAGATGAAGAATTCTCTGGTTGTTCCAGATCTTGTTCCTCAATGTATGGTATATCCATGACCTTAGGCAAGTCTTCATCACTTTCAATTTTAGTGTCTGATGAATCAGATGGAAGGGCTGAATGAGGAGGAGGAATTGGTTACTGAACTTCGAAAAATGTATTGATTTCACTATTTGATCCTTTGTTGGAGCCTTTATTCGAAATAAGATAAATAAACGAGGGTCAACGCTCCCAGCTGTGTACTTGATGCTTGAAGTAGCGGTACCAGTCTGCTCATTCTGTGAAAGAAACAAGTTAGCATAAATCAAAAGATTAAAAGTGAAACAAAGAGAAAGAAATCAGTTGAAATACCTTAGGTCAAGTAGTTCGAGGACTATAATTATCGCTCTCGACAATATCAGCAGCAAGATTTGGTGTTGGAGTTTCAACGGTTATCGCCCTATGTGTAACTCATTTCGATGGTGGAGGTTTAGTGGTGACTTTCGTTGGACTGGTAGCAGTGGAAATTTTGGATTCTTCTTCTTGGGATCAGGTCTCGAGCAATCTGGAGACGCATCCTCAGACCCTGATTCGATCTAAACGGTTTAGGTTTAAGTTGACTTGCATTTATTCGGAGTGGGAGGAGGTTTCTTACTTACCTAAAAGGCAAAGGTATCAGTAAAATTTGAAAAGGGATGTATATTATTTTGTGATTCGAAGTAAAATACCTTTGTAGTAGATTTGGAAATGGTGGTTTCTTCACCTTGTATGACTTCTTTCGCGGAGACAACAACATTTTTTTCCAGCTTTATCCTTAGCGCTTTATCTTTGTTCAACTGCTAAAAAGAGTTTAAAAAAAGGACAGATTTAGAAAAGCAGTTGAAGGATTTTATGTTACTTTAGATTTGAAACAAATGAAGAAGATTCACTCATCTCACACCTTCATGCATTAGGGAAAGTATGTGAACACGTTCTACATCGACATGAAGGCGGCTGCGATACGGTGGGAGAACTAACTTGAGGTTTTGCGTTTTGTATTCGCAAATGTTTCGGTTTAGCAAGAGTCGCCACCGACTTTTTATTTTATCCTAAAGAAAGGTCAAAAAGCACAGGAAAGACCTTTGAGATGTTCCCTTGGGTTCGGGGAGTAAATTATGAAAAGGGAAGGTGCAAGCACCATTTTCATTCATGGTTATCCATGGGCTCTTAGTTACTTGTTTAGATCACTTGCTTTGCTTTTCCAATTGTTTGAAATGATGCTTTGTGTGTGGTTTTGAAAAGAGACCATCGTTGTGGCAACCTTTGTAATGATTCTTGTTTGAATGTATACAAAGGTGTTTTTGTCTTTTGAAAAGATTTCAATGTTTGAAAGTTTGATTTGGATAATGTTTTGAAATTGTGTTGTGAAGTGTGTTTGCAAATAGCAAGGATGTTTTTGCAAGCTTTTGATCAAGTAACTAAGAGCTATCTATCATATTTTACTCAAATATCTTTCCTAATGGTTTTAACCCTTTTGACAGTGTTGTTTCACCATTGCATTTGGTGAACAACCTTGTGTTAGGATGTTAAACGGGACAGACGCGGGTCATCGTATAGACCATGATAGCAATTGTGTCAAGTATCTTTGGCAATTTTCTTTGAGTGACTTGATCATTTTTGTTTAGGAAACCAAGATTACATCATCGAGGGACTATGATCTTTTGTTTTGTTTTTGTTTTGCCAAAGTACCCAACATGCATAACATGGCCCATTTTTGAAGGCAACAAGTGGATTGTAACCCTAGGGGTGCAAGTTTGCATTGTGTTTGATTTTCATGCATTTTTGTCTTTGATTAGGTCAAACTATTTGTTGATTTGGATTTTTGCATACAAACCCTAATTCTCTAATCATGGCATAATTGAAAGCGTAAAGTGCGAGAATTAAAATTCTAAGCTATTACAACATAATTATGGGGATGGAGGTACAATTTTGAATGGGGGTTATTTGACAAGAAATATAAACCCTAGTTTACTATTACATCCAAATTGAATTTAATTCCATAAATAATTAAATGGACAATATTTAAATAAACAAAATAAATAAATATCAAATAATATGTATTATGCAAAAAGGTTTTTGTTTACCTATGTATGTAAAAGTATTTTTAATGTAAAAAAGTATAAAAAAATAAATAAAAAAGGATTAATTTTATTTGTTTAAGGGTAAATCCTAATTTCTTTAAGAAAATAAATACATTATATTATTTATATGCAATAAAATATATTAATATATGTAAAAATAAAATATACTTAGAAAAAAGTATTTTTTAGTATAAATGAAAATAAAAGTAAAAATGTAATATTTTGTGTATTTTTATTCTAGAGTATTTAGTAAAATAAAAAGTATATATATATATATATATATATATATATATATATATATATATATATATATATATATATATATATATATATATATATATATATATATATATATATATATATATATATATATATATATATATATATATATATATATATATATATATATATATATATATATATATATATATATATAATATAAAATAAAATATGTACAAAAATAAATTATATTTATTATAATATTTTCAATGTGAATAAAAATAAGAAATAAAAATAAAAGTATGATTTTTGTACCCCAAAATTTGCCCTCCCATTTCATCAATATTTTCTCACCACAAGACCCTTGGAGCTCAAGATCAAGTTAGCGTTTGCTGTGCTCAAGACTCCTCCTTGCACTGTTGACCCAAACTAGGGTTTGAGTTTGCACAAAGATGTTTTGACCTAAAATGCCCAAAGTGACTTTCATGCTTCATATTGGACTCACAAGTGTATCCATACCAAGTTTCAAGCCTTGATTCCATTCTTTGCCCAGTCAATTGGACAGTTAACCTAGAAATCAACTGTATTGGGGAAAAAGTCAACTGTGGCCAATTGATAGTCAAACCTCATGATTTTTGACCCACATCAATACAATGAACTCATATGGACCATTTGATCAAGTTTGGATCACAATTCCACAAGAAATTTGATCAGATCACCAAAAGGGCAAAATGGTCATTTTTAGGGTTTTGACTGCACAAAGGCAATTTTTGACTGTTTGACATAACCAATGACAAACCAAGCTCACATATGGATTCAAGGACTCAATGGCATTGTCTTGACACCTTCAACAAGTTCAAAAGATCTCAAATGCACAGGATTGACAGATGAATTTTCCAATCAACTGATCAAGATTTGACTGTATACTGAAAAGTCAAACTTTGACTTTTTGGTCAAAATCAAGTGCCAAGATTCATTTTTCATCAAGACATGTCAAATTATGAAACTTGTTCATCAAAAAATCCAAAATTACAAATTAGGGTTTAGAATGAGAAAATTTCATAACTTAGAATTTTTCTAAGTTATGAAACTTCCTTATTTTTTCCTAACTTTGTCCCATTTTTTCATCAAGATACATTTGGATTCAAACAAAACTCAAAACATGAAAGTTGTAGTCCATTGCAAAATATACAACTTTGATTCACAAAGTTTCCTCAAAATAAGCTTGTATCTCAAGTTATAATTTTTGGAACAAGGGTGCAAAACATTCTTAACTTAGAAAATTTTTGACCTATTTTAGGCAGGATTTTTGCCCAACTTCATGGCCACTTTTCACATGCTTCCACTTGGAATTTCAATTTTCATTACAAAGATGGATTGTATTACACATTCCAAGCTTTCCAAATTGTCCAAGAACTTCTCAAACACCCTTGTGGTTAGGGAGAATCGAATTTGCAAAGTTGGGCAAAATCCACTTTTGTTCTTGACCAAGGCATGTTCATACACTTTGCATTTTCAAACTCAGCATGGTTCAAGCTAGATTACAGGCCTCTAATCTTTCTCACACTCAATAATTTAATGCATATCCTTTGTTTTCAAGTCTTATTTTGTGTATTTAGCCATTACATGCAAGATTAGTCCATAATTAGAAAAATCATTTTTGCCATTTTTGAAAAGGTCCACTTTATGTCAAATTCACAAATCAAAGAGGTACAAGCCAGATCTTTTAGGCACAAGTTTATGGACAAATCCCACTGATCAAGAAGAGAAAATGCAGCATGCTTGAGGGGCCTGTATAATCCTATAACACAACTTTCAAAACAACTTTCAAAACCTTGAAACATCTTTTCAAAAAAGACAAACACCTTTTGTAAAACATTCGAGTAAAGAATTGTTACAAGGGTCGCCTAGACAAGGCATCTTTTTTCAAAACATTTTCAAAACCACACACACAAAGCACCATTTCAAACAATTGAAAATGCAAGGCAAGTGATCTAAGCAAGTAACTAAGAGCCCATGGATAACCATGGATAGAAAGGGTGCTAATACCTTCCCTTTCTATAATCTACTCCCCGAACCCAAGAAAACATCTCAAAGGTTTTTGCTGTTCTTTTTAACCTTTCCTTAGGATAAAATAAAAAGTCGGTGGCGACTCTTGCTAAACCGAAACATTTGCAAAAACAAACGCAAAATCTCAAGTCAGTTCTCCCACCGTATCACAGAATTGGCGACTCTGCTGGGGATTGATTTTAAAAGTGGAGTAACCTTAGGGCTTAGATCACCTTCTTGCATGACTAATTGTTTGCTTTGATTGCTTTACATTTTTGGTTCTCTTGTTTGGGCTTGAAATCCTAACCCAGATTTGGGAAACATTTCATAGATAGCAATACGTTGTGGAAACTGTGCGGGGTATACCGACACAGTTGAAGCAATAGCTATATTAGTGCGACATATTTGTGAGTACTGGTAACCCTTGAGTTCAATCAAGGAGAGTACGGGGCCGCTGAGTGATGTCACTAAGCACTAATGACATATAACCTTACTTGACCATCTTGGCCTTTTTAGGGGTAGTGAGATGACCGGCTTTGGTGCAGTCCAAAGTTGGTAGATACTCGATACTACACTCATTGAGGGTTATTTTCTTGGAATATTTTGGTCGCTAGTTAAGTGGCTAAACCAAAACAATGAACATGGAAAACAATACAATGATATTGAGCTCCTTAGAACCCGGTTACTATTTATAGGACAGTTTTTTAAGCCAACTTCACTCAAGAGGGTACTTACCTATGAAACCTCATGCAAGCCTGAAACTAGGGTTTTTGTGTGACTTGCTTGTACATATGTTTGTGCATACATCATGAACATCATAAAGCATCATATGCATCCGCTAACCATTTCAAGGGTTTGAATCTTCATCTTTGTTCTTGTTTTGTAGGTCATGGAAACTCTTCGCAGGAAAACTATCCAAGTCAACCTTGTGAGAATCCCTCCTCAACTCAAGGAGCTCACATCCAGAATTCCGGAAAGCTCTCCCTTCAGTGAAAGACATGGTAGACTGCTCAACCTAGTCAACACCAACATTGAAGAAGACATGGTGAAAGTGTTGTTCCAGTTCTTTGACCCCCTTCACCACTGTTTCACATTCCCCGACTATCAATTGGTGCCTACTTTGGAGGAATTTTCTCAACTCCTGAGAATTCCTATTCTTAATCAACTACCCTACAACGGTACGGAAAAAGAACCAAAGCCTGAAGATGTTGCTCAAGCACTAAACTTGCAACCATATGACATCAAGGGGCATTGGGAAACTAGAAGCGGTATCAAAGGCTTCTTGGCAAAATTCTTGTTTGAGAAGGCACAAGAGTGTTGGAATTCATTGGATCTACAAGCCTTTAAAGAAATTGTGGC
Organism: Vicia faba; assembly: GCA_948472305.1. Classification (NCBI taxonomy): domain Eukaryota; kingdom Viridiplantae; phylum Streptophyta; class Magnoliopsida; order Fabales; family Fabaceae; genus Vicia; species Vicia faba. Next base: position 855,730,173 of record OX451735.1, on the reverse strand, counting down.
ACTCCTCATTTATGGGTTGGTCTTGTTCCCAAATCCGGACCAGCTTATAGATGTCAACACCGTCAAGATCTTCCTATCCAGGAATCCCATACCTACATTGCTTGGGGACATCCTCCACTCATTTTACACACGAACAATGAGAAAGAGGGGTGTTCTCATGTGCTGTACTCCTCTCCTTGCAAGGTGGTTTATTTCGCACCTTCCACAATCTGTTTTGAAGAATGAACAAGGTTTAAGGTGGTCACAACGGTTGATGACCCTCACACACTCTGATGTACATTGGTGTTCTCGGTCCAGAGAAAATGTCATCATCGTCGATCGTTGTGGAGAGTTTCCTAATGTTCCATTACTTGGCATTAGGGGAGGCATTACCTACAACCCTTGTCTGGCTTTGAGACAATTTGGATATGCACGGAGGGATGACCCTCATGACATGCTGATTCCCGACCTAGTTTTTGACTTCGACAACGATGCGCAAGGACTTCGCCAAAGATTCATCAGAGCTTTGAGGATGCCTAACAAGGTAGATACTAAGACACTGGGGCACAAGAACTCCATCCCTCTTGAGCCTTATCTCAAGTGGGTGCGAGCCCGCGCTCAGAGTCTTATGATGCCTTACCCTCACATTCTCCCTTTGATTAAAGAGCCTGTTAAGGAAGGAGAGGCTTCATACACCATCCTCCATCCTGACATGCCAACATCATGGGAGGAGATGCAGAAGAGTTGGATCCAACTCAAGGAGGAACGAAATACTTTTGAAGCCAGCTTCTACGCCAGTGAGAAGAAGGTTTTGGAGCTTACCCGCCGACTTCATGAGGAGGAGACCCTCAACACCTACATCGCACCAAAAAGGATGCGCAACGTCTTTTTACCTTAAGGAGTTTTTGTAATATTTGGCCCATGGGGCATTTATGTACTGACAAAATTTCTTCTTATTAATATGACGTGTGTTCTTTTTGTTTGCAACAATTTTGAATTTCTAAATCCTTGAATGCATTGCATGAATAAACATATCATTCATCATGTGCATCAACAGGTCTTCACACCAGGTTTCCTTATCTCTCTGCTATTTATTTCAGTAAGATGGATCTCGAACAGACGGTCAAAGATCTGCAGTCACAAAACTCACAGTTTCAACATCTCCTAATGACCTTGGCAAAGGGTCAGGAGGATCTAAAAACACTGCTTGGGAACAAAGAGCAAGAAAAAGTGAAAAAGAAGAAGAAGAAGAAGAGAGTCGAGGTGGCTACCCTGGGAAGAAGGTTTGAAAATGAAGCCAGAAGAGTTCTTGAATTTCCCTCCGCATCTGAAGAGGGAACCAGTAAAGGAAAAGGGGTTGCACTACCTTCTGAATCCGAGGCTGAAGAGGAAGAGGCTGAAGAAGATGAATACTACTCAGAGCAACAATACCCGCCGGCAGACGACAAATACAAAAACCTGGAGGATAGACTGGCAGCTATGGAGCTGCAAAGGGTTCCCGGGTTAGACTTCGAAGATTTAGGATTAATTGCTAGAATTGTGATCCCTCCAAAGTTTAAGGTGCCAATTTTTGCAAAGTATGACGTGCTGTCTTGCCCGAAGATGCACCTAAGGTCGTACGTCCGAAGAATTCAACCTCACACCTCCGACAGAAATCTTTGGGTACACTTCTTTCAGGATAGCCTGTCTGGTACACAGCTAGATTGGTTTTACAAGCTTGAGAGATCAGAGGTACATAGTTGGGAAGACTTGGCAGCTGCCTTTTATCGCCAGTATCAATATAACTCTGACTTGGCGCCAACCCGTACCCAGCTACAGAGTATGGGAATGGCCTCAAATGAAGGATTCAAAGAATACGCCCAGAAATGGTATGATTTGGCCGGGAGAGTGCAGCCACCTCTTTCTGATAGAGAACTAGTTGATATGTTATTGGGAACCCTATCTGGCCCGTTCTTCAACCATTTGATCGGGAGCTCTTCCGCAGGGTTTACTGAATTGATTTTGACTGGCGAACGGGTGGAAGCCGGTATTAAGAATGGGAAGATTCAAGAGGATGCCTCTGCATCCACAACTGTTAAGAAATCATTTCCGGCTAAGAAAGAAGCGGCTGTGGTATACTCTCAGAAAAGATCGGGAAGAACTGAGCGCCGGCCGACTGTGGGGGCCGTGATGATCCAAAATCCATCAAATGACCAGCCTCGTTATAATCAATCCAGACCAAATCAGCAATGGGTAGAACGGCCACAACGGCAGTTCACCCGCATCAATATGATGCCCGCGCAAGTTCTTCCCCATCTGTTGAAGTTGAATCTCGCCACTATCAAAGAGGCACCAAAAAATGTGAACACATCTTCCCCGCATTATCATCCCAATGCTAAATGCGCCTATCATTCTGACAGTGTCGGGCACGACACTAACGATTGTTGGGCACTTAAGCATAAAATTCAAGATTTAATAGAGGCGAAAGAGGTTGAGTTCGATGCTCCAGAGAAGCCAAACGTGATATCCGCTCCAATGCCGAAGCATGGTCGCAATGTGCATGCTATTGAAGAAGATCTGTATGTTTCTGATGTCAATGATCTGATGACTCCGCTGTTAACAATCAAGTTAAATCTGTTGAAGGCTGGGATTTTCCCAGGATGTAAAGAAGACTGCTACTGTTGTTCCTGCCTACCAATCGACTGTCCATTGCTGAAGATAGGCATCCAAGGCCTAATGGACAGTCAACAAATTCTTTTCGAAAAGATTCCTGCTATTCCAACTCCTATCTAAGATGTTTCAATAATCACCATTTCCACCAATCTTTCCAAGGTCCTTAAAAAGCCTGTTAAGATTACATCCACTACAAAGTTTGTTCCTCTGAAAATAACTATGCATGGGCCTGTCCCCTACATTTCTAATAAATCAATACCATGGAATTACGGTGGAGAAATCTACTACCATGGTGTTAAACAAATTGAGATAACTGAAGAGAGCTCTGACGAAGAAGATGCCGACATTGGAAACATTGCCGGTACGAGCAAGATTACCCAAAGTGGGAGAATATTTTCTCCAGAGATTGCCCCTCCAAAGGCAATCTTTGGACCCTCAGCTGCTGCCAAAGGTACTCCTGCACCAATAAAACTTTCTGCAAGAACTCCGTTAATTGAAGAAGCCGTTACTCCTGTGGTTGTCCCTCCTACTTCTGTTGATAAGGGGAAAGGGATCCAAGATGAGCTCGTCAGGACGAGGGTTCAGCCATTGGTTATCCCCGAAACCTCTAAGAAAGAAATGGAGGAGATTCTGAAGATAATTAAGAAGAGTGATTATGACGTGGTGGAGCAACTGGGGCAAACCCCCTCGAAGATCTCCATGTTAGCATTGCTGCTTTGTTCTGAGGCTCATGCCAAGGCCTTGATAAGGTTTTTAAAGACAGACCATGTTCCCCAGGAAACCTCAGCCGATCAATTCCAGGATTGTGTAGCCAGCCTTATCGTAGACAACGGCCTGGGTTTCTCTGATGCTGACCTGACTCCGAAAGGAAGAAAGCACAATGACGCATTGTATGTGTCAGTTGAATGCCGAGGAACTACTCTTGCCCATGTTTTGGTCGACACTGGCTCTTCTCTGAACGTGCTGCCTAAGAAAGCTCTAGATCGATTAGATTGTGAAGGCTTGGAGCTGAAACCAAGTAATATCATTGTCAGGGCCTTTGACAGATCGAAGAGAATGGTACATGGTGAGGTCGACATCCCTATCAAGATAGGCACTGAGGTATTCCACTCAACTTTCTATGTGATGGACATCTGTCCGTCATACTCTTGCTTGCTAGGGAGACCAGGGATACATAATGCTGGCGCGGTCACTTCCTCCCTACATCAGATGCTGAAATACCCTGTCAAAGGAAAGATTATAACTGTACACGGTGAAGAAGAATATATGATCAGTCACCTGAACTCCTTTCGGTATGTGGAAGTGGAGGGCGAGTTCATTGAGACACCGTTCCAACACTTCGAGGAATTTGCTCCCGAGGTTGCTGTAACAAAGGCAGTAGCTGAGGTACCCAAGCAGGTGGCCAGGATGGCATCTCTGAAGGATGCACAGGCTGCAATGAAGGAGGGAAAGAGCTCGACATGGGGACAGTTGCCTGAAATTCCCCACAAAATAGACAAGTTTGGGTTAGGATTTACCGCTGCGGGGCAAAGAGCTATGCGTCGCTCAAAAATTGAAAGGACACATATCAAGATTTCTCCTCATGGAATCCACGCCTTGGAGGATGAAGACGAAGAGGGTAACATTGAAGACTGGATCTTCCCAACCATCAAAGGGGGACTGCACAACTGGGAGGCGAAAGACTTCGTCCCCATTACTTTTATTAATCAGTAACTTATCTTTCGAACCTTTCCTGTTGGTCTGTAATAATTACTTTTAAACAATCTGCACACTACTTTTTCACCTCATGCCTTGCCCGGGGCATGTAGGTCCATTTGTAAGGGTTTTGATTCTCTTCATATCCATATGCCATGTTTAATGATTCATTGGACGTTTTTCATTTATAAAACTGTTGTGTTCATTTTCTTTCCTTTTTGCATTTTTGTTTGTTTAAGGATGGATATCCCTTACACACACCCACGCTCACAAATGCAGGTACCCATCCACTCTGGATTCTATGGGTGACTATTCTGCTATGTCCTTCAATAACTCTGAAGATTTGGTCAATCAGGCTGAGTATGAAGATGACGAAGATTGTGAAGTACCAGGGGAGCTAGCCAAACTTCTACAGCAAGAAGAAAGGGCCATCTTGCCTCATGAAGAGTTGTTGGAAACTGTCAACTTAGGAACAGAGGAAGACCGGAAGGAAGTGCAAGTGGGTGCCAACCTGGAACCAAGTGTCAAGGAGCGTTTGGTACAGCTGTTAAATGAATATGTTGAAATCTTCGCCTGGTCTTATGAAGACATGCCGGGTTTAGACACAGATATCGTGGTTCACCGTCTCCCTACAAGAGAGGATTGCCCACCGGTCAAGCAAAAAGTCCGCCGAATGAGGCCCGACATGTCAGAGAAGATTAAAGCAGAAGTAATGAAGCAATTCAATGCTGGCTTTCTGGATGTTACATCCTAACCGCAATGGGTTGCTAACATTGTGCCAGTACCTAAAAAAGACGGCAAGGTCAGAATGTGTGTGGACTACCTGGATTTGAATAGGGCCAGCCCTAAGGATGATTTTCCGCTACCGCAGATTGACATTTTGATTGACAACACAGCTCAGCACAAAGTGTTTTCCTTCATGGATGGATTCTCGAGCTACAACTAGATCAAAATGGCCCCCGAGGACATGGAGAAAACAACTTTTGTTACACAATGGGGTACCTTCTGCTACAAGGTGATGCCGTTCGGACTGAAGAACGCAGGGGCAACTTATCAACGCACCATGGTAGCTTTGTTTCATGATATGATACATCATGAGATTGAAGTTTACGTAGACGATATGATAGCTCGATCACAAACAGAGGAGGAACACCTTGAACATCTGCAAAAGCTGTTTGCCAGGTTGAAAGAGTACAAACTCAGGCTGAATCCAAGTAAGTGTACTTTTGGAGTTAGGTCTGGTAAACTTCTAAGATTTATTGTCAGCAACAAGGGCATTGAGGTCGATCCAGCAAAAGTGAAAGCAATACAAGAAATGCCTCCTCCCCGCACTGAAAAGGAGGTTAGAGGGTTCTTCGGGCGCTTGAACTATATTGCCAGATTCATCTCTCATCTGACGTCTACCTGTGAGCCAATCTTCAAACTATTGAAGAAAGATCAAGTATTTGAATGGAACGAAGATTGCCAAGCTGCTTTTGATAAGATCAAGGAGTATTTGCTAGAACCTCCTATTCTGATGCCACCCGTCGAAGGAAGACCGTTGATCATGTATCTGACCGTCTTGGATAACTCAATGGGGTGTGTTTTGGGCCAGCATGACGAGTCTGGTCGAAAAGAGCATGCTATTTATTACCTTAGCAAAAAGTTTACCGACTGTGAGACTCGCTACTCACTGCTCGAGAAAACTTGCTGCACTTTGGTATGGGCTGCTCGCCGACTAAGGCAGTATATGCTGACTCATACCACCTTGTTGATTTCCAAAATGGATCCTATCAAGTATATCTTCGAGAATCCTGCTTTATCAGGAAGAATAGCTAGATGGAAAATGATCCTAACTGAGTATGACATCCAGTATACTACCCAAAAAGCTATAAAAGGGAGTGTACTAGCTGATCATCTAGCTCATCAAGCTATCGAAGATTATCAACCCATGAGATTTGACTTCCCAGACGAGGACATCATGAATTTGGACAACATTGAAGGTAACGGACCGTATGACAGACCTGAAAATGGATCCCGATGGACCCTGTACTTTGATGGTGCTTCAAATGCACTTGGAAACGGTATCGGTGCGGTACTCATTTCCCCGGAAGGTTGTCACACGCCTTTCACGGCCCGACTTTGCTTCAGCTGTACCAACAACATGGCTGAATATGAAGCTTGCATTTTTGGTCTCAAGGCTGCTATTGACCTGGGGATCAAATCTTTGATCGTATTTGGGGACTCGGCTTTGGTTATCAGTCAAATCAAAGGAGAGTGGGATACCAAACATCCTAATCTTATCCCATACAAAGAACATGTCCTGACATTGTTGCCTCATTTCGAGCAAATCACCTTCGAGCATTTCCCGCGAGAAGAGAATCAGCTAGCAGATGCTCTGGCAACAATGTCTTCCATGTTTAAACTCAACTGGGATAACGAGGCCCCCCAAATCACCATCGAGCGAATGGATGAACCTGCGCATTGTCATGAGATTAATACCGAAGAAGTAGTGGAACAACCTTGGTTTCACGAAATCAAAAGGTATCTCCAGACTAGAGAATATCCCGAGGGAGCTTCCGTAAATGACAAGAAGTTCCTAAGGAAATTTGCTGCCAAGTTCTTCCTGAGCAACGACATCCTCTATAAACGCAGCCATGATTGTGTTTTACTCCGATGTGTAGACAAAGCTGAAGCAGAGCTAATCATGATCGAGATACACAGCGGTACATTTGGCACCCACTTGAGCGGGCATACGATGGCTAAGAAGATTCTAAGGGCAGGCTATTACTGGTCTACCATGGAAGCAGATTGCCATCAGCACTCCCGTACTTGCCACAAATGTCAGGTCTACGCTGACAAGATTCATATTCCTCCTGTTCCTCTCAACGTTCTGACATCTCCTTGGCCATTCGCAATGTGGGGCATTGACATGATTGGAGAGATCAAGCCCACAGCGTCCAATGGACATCGCTTCATCCTGGTTGCTATTGACTATTTCACCAAATGGGTCGAAGCAGCTTCCTTCGCCTCTGTTACTAAAAATGTGGTTGCCCGCTTCATCAAGCAGAACCTCATATGCCGGTATGGTGTCCCCGACAGAATCATCACGGACAACAGTACAAATCTGAATAATACTATGATCACCGCTCTATGCGAACAGTTCAAGATTTATCATCACAATTCATCTCCCTATCGGCCGAAGATGAACGGTGCTATTGAAGCTGCAAACAAAAACATCAAAAAGATCATTCAGAAAATGACAATCACTTACAAGGACTGGCATGAGATGTTACCGTTTGCTCTGCATGGATATCGTACCATGGCACGTACTTCAACCGGGGCAACCCCATTTTCTTTGGTATATGGCATGGAAGCTGTCCTGCCCATGGAAGTTCAGATTCCTTCTTTAAGGATTATGAAGGACTCTGGTTTGAATGAAGACGATTGGATTCAGACCCGACTTGATCAACTCAATTTGATCGACGAGAAGCGACTCGCTGTTGTTTGCCATGGTCAAACGTATCAAAAACGGATGATCAAGGCTTTCAACAAGGAAGTCAGACGTCAAGTATATCAAGTCGGAGATCTCGTAATCAAGCGGATTATCTTACCGCAAAGTGATCTCAGGGGAAAATGGACTCCTACTTACGAAGGACCATTTGTGATCAAGAGCATATTTTCTGGTGGTGCAATGATTCTGACCACCATGGACAGCGACGATTTGCCGCACCCTGCGAACGCAGACATAGTCAAAAGATACTACGCATAAAATAACCCGACAAGTCGAAAACCCAAAAGGGCGGCTTGGGAAAAAATGGGCATCCCGGTGAATCGAAAACCCGAAAGGGCGGTTCAGGCAAAAATTAGGGATAAAACAAAAAAAATTTGTACACCCGACAAGTCGAAAACCCGAAAGGGCGGCTTGGGCAAAAAGGGGTTTCCCGGTGGATCGAAAACCCGAAAGGGAGATCCAAGCAAAAGTTAGGGAATTAAAGCGTATGACTATGTCTCGTCGGATCATTTTAAAGAACAATCTCTTCATTAACCAATTCCAAGCTTCTGATCAATCCAGTCATCAGCGGATGAAGCAGCGAACGGACAAGTATTCAGAGTTGTGAAGGCTATAGCAGAATGGGATCCCATAGAATCGTTGCACATAGCCATCTTTCTTTTGTATAAATTTTCAATTCTTTACGACAGCATCCTCTTACTAGGGTGTCTGTCTCCTTTGTACAAAGATACTCATAAAAAGTTAATACAAATACTTTTCCAAGTACAAAAATTTGCTTTGTCTTCCTTTTTTCTCTTTTGCACTTATGTTTTATTTGAGAAACGTCCAATGTTTTGTTAAGTAGGCATATGCATTTGAACATAATAATCTTCCTTACAAACCAAGAAGAGATGATTGCAGATAGTTTAAGGGTACAGATAGGTATCTCAATGACCATTCAGAAGGAATCCCCAGCAAATTTAAACTCTGAATTCCTCGGTCCAGAACTTAATTCCCCAAACAGAATTAAACCTCAGGACCTCCAGCAGAGCAGAAGCTTTCTCGAAACTGATTTCCCCAGCCAGAGAGCCTTCTAGAACTCAATTCCCCTCAGAGTTAAATTTCAGAATCCCCAGTAGAACCTTAAAAAATCTGAAAATCCAATCGCCAGCGGAGCTAACACTTCCAACTATCAGTCCCCTGCGGAACCAGACTAGTGAACTTTCTCCCCACAGAGATGTTTCTCACCAGACTGAAGATTCTCAGTCATACCTCTCCAGCATGAGTTTACCAGGGTGCGAATTCCCCAGTAGAGACTATCAGAATTCTCTTGCCATGCAAGTCACCAAGGAATTCCAATCCCCGGCAGTGGTCCTAGGATCCCTCAACATTTGAAGATCTTGCATTTCCCAAGCAGAATGAAGACTCTCATTCTAGGTTCCTCAGAGGATAATCAGATGTTCCCCAGTGAAGATCTCCCCAGGATAGGACTCCCCAGTAGATTGGCATACAACCCAAGCTCCTGATTCTCCAGCAGTAGACAACCAGGATATCATCTTCAGCAATCAAAGATTCTTGCAATCCCCTGCAGCAGTCAAGGACCCACTTTCCCTGGCAGTAGTCAAGATTCTTTTATCTCCAGTCATCCAGGATTCATCTATCCTCAGCAAGACAGCTCATCAGCTTACATGCGCACTCATCACATTCATATCATGAACATTGATATAACATATATTGCATCATACATTTCATGTAACATAATTTTGTGTTTAGCTAATATTTTGTCCCTTTCAGGATAAGAATAAAAGGCTATCATTAATAATCCAGATGCAGTTTTATACAGACTCATCATCAGGAAACCCTACACCGGTTCCTTCTCAACTTCAACCTCTGAAAACAGTTTACGGATGCTTCCCAACAACGGATGTTAATCTATCGGTTGTTTAGACTCAACTTTTGAAAACAGTTTACGGACGCTTCCCAACAACGGATGCTGCTCTATTGCTTATTCAACTTCAAGACTTCTGAAAACAGTTCACAGGTTCTCCAGTAAAGGATGTTAACCTATCGCTTGTTCAGATTCTTCAACCTCTGAAAACAGTTTACGGATTATCCAGTAACGGATGTTAATCTATCGCTTGTTCAGACTCAACTTTTGAAAACAGTTTACGGACGCTTCCCAACAACGGATGTTGCTCTATTGCTTATTCAACTTCAAGACTTCTGAAAACAGTTCACGGGTTCTCCAGTAACGGATGTTAACCTATCGCTTGTTCAGATTCTTCAACCTCTGAAAACAGTTTACGGATTCTCCAGTAACGGATGTTAATCTATCGCTTGTTCAGACTCAACTTTTGAAAACAGTTTACGGACGCTTCCCAACAACGGATGCTGCTCTATTGCTTATTCAACTCCAAGACTTATGAAAACAGTTCATGGGTTCTCCAGTAATGGATGTTAACCTATCGCTTGTTCAGATTCTTCCACCTCTAAAAACAGTTTACGGACGCCTCCCAACAACGGATGTTGCTCTATCGCTTGTTCAGACTCAACTTTTGAAAACAGTTTACGGATTCTCCAAACACGGATATCAACCCATTGCTTATTCAAGACCTCCAGTTCAGAGATGTTCCAAAACATGGACACTTTTCTGATACTCATTCCAGATGGCATCTATAAGCCCATCCTCCTACCAGCAACTTCCAGATGGCATCTTTAAGCCCATCCCCGAAAAAATTCTGTCACCCCTCCAGATGGCATCTTTAAGCCCATCTCCAAATGGCATCTCTAAGCCCATTCCCGCATCCATGACTTGACGAGTGCAAATTTAAGGGCACTCTAGTGTCCAATCTCCTTTTACCTTCGAGACGCGAAAGGAAAACCTGCCAATCTAACTCTTCAGGTGCAAGAAGATTGAACAGGGGCAACTGTTGTACCCCAAAATTTGCCCTCCCATTTCATCAATATTTTCTCACCACAAGACCCTTGGAGCTCAAGATCAAGTTAGGGTTTGCTCTGCTCAAGACTCCTCCTTGCACTGTTGACCCAAACTAGAGTTTGAGTTTGCACAAAGATGTTTTGACCTAAAATGCCCAAAGTGACTTTCATGCTTCATATTGTACTCACAAGTGTATCCATACCAAGTTTCAAGCCTTGATTCCATTCTTTGCCCAATCAATTGGACAGTTGACCTAGAAATCAACTGTATTGGGGAAAAAGTCAACTGTGGCCAATTGACAGTCAAACCTCATGATTTTTGACCCACGTCAATATAATGAACTCATATGGACCATTTGATCAAGTTTGGATCACAATTCCACAAGAAATTTGATCAGATCACCAAAAGGGCAAAATGGTCATTTTTAGGGTTTTGACTGCACAAAGGCAATTTTTGACTGTTTGACCTAACCAATGACAAACCAAGCTCACATATGGATTCAAGGACTCAATGGCATTGTCTTGACACCTTCAACAAGTTCAAAAGATCTCAAATGCACAGGATTGACAGATGAATTTTCCAGTCAACTGATCAAGATTTGACTGTATACTGAAAAGTCAAACTTTGACTTTTTGGTCAAAATCAAGTGCCAAGATTCATTTTTCATCAAGACGTGTCAAATTATGAAACTTGTTCATCAAGAAATCCAAAATTACAAATTAGGGTTTAGAATGAGAAAATTTCATAACTTAGAATTTTTTTAAGTTATGAAACTTCCTTATTTTTTCCTAACTTTGTCCCATTTTTTCATCAAGATACATTTGGATTCAAACAAAACTCAAAACATGAAAGTTGTATTCCATTGCAAAATCTACAACTTTGATTCACAAAGTTTCCTCAAAAGAAGCTTGTAGCTCAAGTTATAAGTTTTGGAACAAGGGTGCAAAACATTCTTAACTTAGAAAAATTTTGACCTATTTTAGGCAGGATTTTTGCCCAACTTCATGGCCATTTTTCACATGCTTCCACTTGGAATTTCAATTTGCATTACAAAGATGGATTATAGTACACATTCCAAGCTTTCCAAATTATCCAAGAACTTCTCAAACACCCTTGTGGTTAGGGAGAATCGAATTTGCAAAGTTGGGCAAAATCCACTTTTGTTCTTGACCAAGGCATGTTCATACACTTTGCATTTTCAAACTCGGCATGGTTCAAGCTAGATTACAGGCCTCTAATCTTTCTCACACTCAATAATTTAATGCATATCCTTTGTGTTCAAGTCTTATTTTGTGTATTTAGCCATTACATGCAAGATTAGTCCATAATTAGAAAAAGCATTTTTGCCATTTTTGAAAAGGTCCACTTTATGTCAAATTCACAAATCAAAGAGGTACAAGCCAGATCTTTTAGGCACAAGTTTATGGACAAATCCCACTGATCAAGAAGAGAAAATGCAGCATGCTTGAGGGGCCTGTATGAGCCTATAACATAACTTTCAAAACAACTTTCAAAACCTTGAAACATCTTTTCAAAAAAGACAAACACCTTTTGTAAAACATTCGAGTAAAGAATTGTTACAAGGGTCGCCTAGATAAGGCATCTTTTTTCAAAACATTTTCAAAACCACACACACAAAGCACCATTTCAAACAATTGAAAATGCAAGGCAAGTGATCTAAGCAAGTAACTAAGAGCCCATGGATAACCACGGATAGAAAGAGTGCTAATACCTTCCCTTTCTATAATCTACTCCCCGAACCCAAGAAAAAATCTCAAAGGTTTTTGCTGTGTGTTATACCCCAAAATTTGCCCTCCCATATGCCTCAAGAAATTGCCAAGCCAAGTCACAAAATTCCCCAAGGGTTGTGCAGTGCAACAGTCTCCCATACAGTCAAAATTAGGGTTTTGAGTCTGATCAAGTAAATGAACTTTTCAAAGGTCCAATCAAGTCTCATATGCTTACAAACATGGTCAAGCATCCTCATATCAAGTTTCAAGACATTCAGCTCAAGATTGCACAGTCAAAACCCTAAAGTGCACTACAGTCAACTGTAGGGGCAAAATGGTCATTTGGCAGTCAAAAGTTCAAATTTTTGGTCAACATATCATTTTGAAGCCACAAACATCATTTGATCAATGCTTGATCATGATTCTCAAAATTTGGCTCAGAAATCATCAAAGATGCAAAAGTTGCTATATTTGGACAGCTGAAAAAGTCAACTGAAATTGACCAGAGCATAACTTTCACATGGATTATCAGAAAAATTCCATCCAAAGCTCATTTTGAAGAGAAAGACATTTCCTATAGCTCATCTTCATACTTCAAGTCCAAGAAATGCTCTCACAAAAAGTTATCAATTTCAACATTATAGGTCATTTTCAAAAGTCAACAAAAAGGGACTTTAAGTCAAAGGCCATAACTTGAGATTGGTAAATCAAAATGACATGGGACCAAAGGCATTGGTTAAAGGACTCAAAGACCTTTCCAAAATGTCCAAGAACATGTGAAAAGCTTAAAAATTGAGCAAGTTATGCCTTGTAGAAGTTGGGAAATTTTTGTGAAATGGCAAAAGTCAACTATCCTTGAAAATCCAATTTTGACAAAAGGGCCCCATTTTTCTCACTTTGTTCATCCTTGTCATGCCATACACGTGGCCCATGGTTAATTTCAAGACCAAATATTGACTTTTGTATTTTATTTAATTTTTGATGATTTAATTCATTTTAAGTCTTTGAAAATTCAAATAAAATTTAAAAATCAATGAAATAGTGTCAAATGAACTTGGACAATTCTTATGTATCATGAATCAACTCAAAAATCAGGCTAAGGTTCATTTGCACACTAGGTCTAGGTTTTGGCTAAAAATTAGGAAAAATGGTTAATGGAAGAAACCCTAAGGCCAATTCTCTAACAAGCATGAATTAAGGAGAGTTAGCAAGCCTATTCAATTCTATGATGATCACTGAGTCCAACCCTACCTAGAACATAGCAAAAAGCTCGCTGAAAAAGCCATTGGACATTTGAAATTTTGGCCATAAAATGCAAAACTGAAATCAGTGCTAGGGATCTTCTCAAGCCTTAATTTTTGTACCAATAGCTTCCTGAGACAATTTTGAACGTATCCCAAATCATAACATCTTCCAAAACTCCTTGAACTGGTATCCACGAGTCCAACTGCATCTTCAAAATTTTGAAATCATATAGCACGATTCAAGCACATTCTTGCATTTTTTTTTAGATATTCATACTCATGATGAAGTTTCTGAGCTAACCCTTGCATTTAATTTCATTTTTGTGCCATGAATAAGAAATTGCCATTTTCGAATCCTAGGGTTACAGCTTTCTCAAATTAGGGATTTTGCCTAGGGGAAAAATTAGGGTCCCTGACTACCATGGTTGAATTCAGTACACCCAGACGAAGAAGAAGATACCATCGCGAACAATTTATATAGCCTATATGGCTATTCGCTATTTTCTCATAGCCTGTTTAAAACAACGTTTCAAAACCGTTGCCTTCTTTGTTTGTATTTCAGGAAATTGGAAGGGACGATGGCGTGGCACAAGTGGATTGGATGAGTTTGAATTTGCGCGCGTTTTAAATAAGCACTAACCATTTTCTTTTATATATTTTATTGACTATTATATGTTAAATGAAATCAACATAGCTCAGCTGGCCAAGACACGCGCATGTAACCTCAATGACCTGGGTTCAAATCCCAGGTCTTGCAAAACTCAATATTATTTTTTCATTTGAATTCACATGCAGCGCTCACATTGATGCTCACCATACTCCATCAGGATTCAACCTCCACGTGTCCCAGGGCCTCAGATCCATGGCCAAGATGAAGAGTGCACCATACATCAAGTCAGCAGGCGCACACTTGAATGGAAAAAGTCAACAAATTGCCAGCAAATGGGCCAGGCTTTTCAGGCTTGCACCTCCAAATTTAGGCTCACACCTTCCTGGTTCTATCTTTTTTTCTTTTCTTTAATTTTCTTTATATTCTATTATTTTTAAATTTACTTGTGTTTTATTTTCTGATTTAATTAATTCTTACAAAAAATATGAAAAAACATTAAAAATACAGAAAGGACAAAAAAAATATAATTAATTTTGATTCTTTTTTTAAATAAATTAAAATGTAACTCATTTAGTTTAATTAGGTTTTAATGTTAATTTTAATTCTTTTTTCATAATAAAAATCCAAAAAATGTAGAATTAGGTTAATTATTAATTTTTTATATCCTTTTTAATTTTTTCCTTTTTTCTCACAATATTATTATTTATTATTTATTTTCTATAAATCAAAAATTGTACATAAATTAGTTTAGAATTTACTTAGGTTAGAAATTAAATCTTTTTTTTTCATAATAAACTTAAAAAACATTAGGTTTAGCACTTTAATTCTAATTAATTTTTTTTTTTTCCTTTTTTCTTTTAGACCTAAAAAACACAAAAACATTATTTTTCATTTAATTTTTAATTTTAGATTCCTTGATTAATTTTTAATTGTTTGTAAAAGGGTCCAACGCCCTAATTTTGTTAATCTCTTTATTTCGCGCATTTATTGTGTAAATAATTATGTATATGCCCCAAAGCCATGTAATTTAAAACTCTCGGACTTTTATTTATTCGCTTTATTTATTTTCAGTCAAATCGGGTTCGGTTTTTTTGGCGATGTGGACCCGCGCCAGTTGTAATAGTTAGATTTATCTTCTCGCAAATATATAACTGTTAATAAATATGCATGAAAGAATGAATGCCCAAAAATAAAATCGAATCGTTAGATCACCATTGCATGACAAGACAAACAATAAACTGAAAATGACGCACAATTCGCACACACCACCCCTAGGGTACGCCTCACTGTTGCCTTTCGAAAGGTGGTCGTCGAGTAGAAAACGTCTTAGTAAGTCCTCATGGTCCGGGAACCTGGCATGAGGGTAGCTTCTAAGGTGTCTTCCCATTGCTCCGGTGATCACCACGTCCCTAAAACTCGAATTGACCCGAACACCTCCAACGGTGGTGCTACCTACCTCTCAATGGTGGGATAGCACTACCTTAAAGAACATTTACACAGATTAATTCCTTAGGGTAGGTAGGTTCTCAAGGGTACTTGCTCTAATTTCAAAACAAAAACTCTTTTCACACCAACACACTTTCAAAAACTTTCAAAACAAACTTTTCAAACACTCTGACGTACGAGTTGAACTGAAACTTTTCAAAGAATATTTTTGAAACCCACATTGAAAAGCAAGCAAACAATTTTGAAAACACATTGAGCAAGTACCTAAGAGCCCATGGATAACCATGGATAGAAAGGGTGCTAACACCTTCCCTTTCTATAACCTACCTCCCGAACCGAGAGCAATCTCTTTAAGGAATTTTTCTGTGCTTTTGTCCTTTCCTATTGGAGAAAATAAAAGACGGTGGCGACTCTTGCTTACCGCGACATTTCGCGAACCAGCTTTAAAACAGTCAGTTCCAGATCCACCGATCACAGAACTGGCGACTCTGCTGGGGATAAACTTAAAAGTGAGGTGTACCTTAGGGCTAGTTACAACTGTGTTTTCAATTGCTTTCCTTGTATGCTTTAAAATTGTGGGACCGTCTTGGGAGTTCTATAGATCCTAACCCGGATCTGGGGGATACCTCTTTAGAAAGTAGCAACAAGGCTGTGAGGGAACTGTGCGGGGTATACCGACATGGTTGAAACAGTCTGCTACGTTGATGTGGCACTTTGGTGTGTACCGGTAACCCTTGAGTCAGTCAAGGAGAGTACGGGGCCTCCATGTGGTGTCATGAAGCATCAACAGACCTTAGGAACCTTAATTGAACCATCTTGGCCTCTTTAGGGTAGTGAGATAACTGACTTTGGTGCAGTCCGAGGTTGGTTGATACTCGATACTACACTCAATTGAGGGTTGCTTTCCTGGAATATTTCGGTCGCCAGTTCAGTGGCTAAATCGAAACGATGAACAATGAAAGCAATCCCGTGATATTGGGAACCTTAGAACCCGGTTACTTTGATTAGGACAGGATGAACCCACCAACTTCAAGAGGGTACTACCCAGACCTCATGCTGGCCTTAAACTTTAAGGGCCTGTCTTGTGTGCCTTGTGTGCCTTACATGTTTGTCTTTGTAAATATCTGTGTTTAATCATAGCATCATGACATCATCCAGCATCATATGCATTAACTAACCATTTCAGGGGTTCGAATTTTCATCTTTGTTCTTGTTTTGTAGGACATGGACACTGTTCGTAGAAAGACAATTCCAATCAGTCTTGTAAGGATCCCTCCTCAGCTTAAGGAGCTTACATCCAGGATTCCTGAGAACTCTTCATTCAGTGAAAGGCATGGAAGCCTCATCAGCTTGGTCAACACCAACATTGAGGAAGATATGATAAAAGTCCTGTTCCAGTTCTTTGACCCTCTGCATCACTGTTTCACCTTCTTGGACTATCAGTTGGTACCTACATTGGAGGAGTTCTCCCGACTCCTGAAGATCCCTATTCTTGATCAGCTACCCTTCAACGGTACAGAAAAGGAACCTAAACTTGAAGAGATTGCTAAAGCCTTGCACCTACAGTTATCTGACCTCAAGGGACATTGGGAAGTTAGAAGTGGTATCAAAGGGTTCTTAGCCAGATTCCTGTTTGAAAAGGCCTATGATTGTTGGAACTCCCTTGACTTGCAAGCTTTTGAAGAGGTTGTGGCCCTCCTTGTTTATGGTTTGGTGTTGTTCCCTAACCCAGACCAGCTCATTGATATCAGTGCTGTCCAGATCTTTATGTCCAGGAATCCTATACCTACGTTGCTGGGGGACATCCTTCACTCATGTTACACTCGAACCATGAGAAAAAGAGGTGTCCTTATGTGTTGCACTCCTCTCCTGGGAAAGTGGTTTATTTCGCACCTTCCACAATCAGTCCTGAAGAACGAGCGGGGTTTGAGATGGTCACAACGGTTGATGACTCTTACACATGCAGATATACATTGGTGCCCTAGGTCCAGAGAAGATGTCACTATCATTGATCGTTGCGGGGAGTATCCTAATGTTCCTTTACTTGGAATCAGAGGGGGTATTACTTATAGTCCATGCCTGGCTTGGAGACAATTTGGTTATGCTCGGAGAGATGGTCCTCATGACATGTTGATTCCTGACATAGTTTTTGACTTCGACAACGATACTCAAGGACTTCGCCAGAGGTTTATCAGAGCTTGGAGGATGCCTAGTAGGATAGACAGCAAGACACTGGGGCACAGGAACTCCATCCCTTTGGAGCCTTACCTCAAGTGGATACGAGCCCGCTCTCAGAAATTAGTGATGCCTTATCCTCACATGCTTCCAGTAATTAAAGAGCCTGTCTTGGAAGGAGAGATGTCTCATGTTATTCAGCACCCTGATATGCCCACATCCTGGGAAGAGATGCAGAAGAGTTGGATCCAGCTTAAAGAAGAGAGGAATTCTCTTGAGACTAGTTTGCATGCCAGTGAAAAGAAGGTTTTGGAGCTCACTCGCCTGTTGCACGAGGAAAGGAATCTCAACACTTACATAGCTCCAGAGAAGATGCGCAACATATTTTGGATGTGACTTGATCTTTTTGTATTTTTGCCCATGAGGCTTTGATGTATTAAAACAATGATTTTCTTAATAATAAAGTGTGTTCCTTTTGGTCTACAACAAATTTGAATTTTCGAACTCTTGAATGCATTGCATAAACACATATCATTCATCATGTGCATCATAAATACTCTTCTTTTCAGGTTGTTTACCGTTCTTCGCTGTTTATTTCAGCATCATGAACCCTCCTGAATCATCAACCGATGCGGCTATCAAGGCTCTTCAGGCGCAGAACGTCCAGTTTCAGGCGCAAAACGCCCAATTTCAGGAGCTGATCAAGGGCCTGTCTCAGGGTCAACAAGAGTTAAAGACCATGCTGCTGAAGAAGACCAAGAAGAAGAGGAGGACTGTGCTATTTAACACTGGGCGCAGACTCGGGAACACTTTGGTTGTTGAAGCTGAAAGGACTCCTCCATCTGTGACGGAAGGTAGTCACCATGAAAGGGAGGTCACTACTCCTGTGGGCTCTGATACTGAAACAGACTTCAATGACGACCAGTACCCTCCTGCTGAAGACCGGTACAAACAGCTGGAAGACAGATTAAAGGCTGTGGAAGTTCAACGGGTGCCTGGATTGGATTTCGGAGACTTGGGGTTATCTACTGGAGTGGTGATCCCGCACAAGTTCAAAACACCTGCCTTCGTGAAGTATGATGGGGCTTCCTGTCCCAAGATGCACCTCCGTTCTTATGTAAGGAAGATCCAGCCTTACACAGCAGACAAGAACCTTTGGATCCACTTCTTCCAGGAGAGTCTTTCAGGGACTCACCTCGATTGGTTCTATCAGCTAGATGGAATCAGCATTCGTAACTGGGAGGATCTGGCCACTGCTTTTTACAAGCAGTATCAGTATAATGCCGACCTCGCTCCTACGCGTACCCAACTCCAGGGTATGTCGCTAGGGTCGGGTGAAGGTTTTAAGGAGTACGCTCAGAAATGGAGAGACTTGGCTGGCAGGGTGCAGCCACCATTGACGGATCGGGAGCTGGTAGATATGTTCTTGGGGACCCTATCTGGTCCATTTTTCAATCATCTCATTGGTAATTCCTCTGCTGGGTTTACCGATCTAATCCTGACTGGTGAAAGGATTGAGGCCGGTATAAAATCAGGGAAGATACCGAAAGTTGCCTCCTCCAGTACTGAGAAGAAGCCCTTCAAAAAGGAGGCTAGTGCTGTATATAACTCCCGGAGAACAGAGCGACCTGAACACCGCCAATCTGTCAGTGCGGTAATGATTGCCAAACCTGCTGCCGCTCCTCGGCCAACTAATCCTCAGAAGTTTGAAAGACCCCGGAGAGAGTTTACCCGGTTAAGCATGACCTTATCACAGATCCTGCCACAGTTACTATCCACCAATTTAGTGACTGTCAAGGAGGCTCCAAAGTTTCCCAACACTGCATCTCCCAAGTTCAATCCAAATGCTCGCTGTGCTTATCACTCTGATAGCCCGGGGCATAACACAGATGACTGTTGGGCCCTAAGGAACAAAGTTCAAGACCTCATTGATGCAAAGGAGATACAGTTTGAGGCGCCCGAGAAGCCGAATGTTGTAAATGCTCCCATGCCCCAGCATGGAGTGAACGCTGTTGAGGAGAATTTGTATGTAGCTTCGGTGGATGATGTTGCTACTCCGTTGCTGATGGTCAAGAGGAATCTGTTGCTAGCCGGTTTATTTCCAGGATGTAGCGAAAGTTGCCCTCTATGTGTTGCTTCCCCTGTTGGTTGTTCTCTGTTGAAGTCAGGCATCCAAAACCTGATAGATAATAGAGAGATTTTGTTTGAAAAGACTGTTGTTCCTGCTGCTCCTGTTGAAGAAGTGTCAATCGTTACCATCTTCAACAACTATTCTGAGGCTCCTTCAAAGAAGCCTATACAAGTTTTGTCAGTTCATAAGAATGTTCCCATCACCATTACTGTTCCGGGGCCTATACCCTACAAATCTGATAAGGCTGTCCCATGGCACTATGGGGCGGATGTTTATGTTCTGGGTGTGAAACAAGAGTGCAACATTGATACTGGTGTCTCCAACATCACCGGGCCTGCTAAGGTCACTCGTAGTGGAAGACTGTTCTCGCCAGACATTGCCCCTCCAGCAATTCATAGGCCTTTGATCTTCACACCTGCCAAAGTGCCTGTTTCTCCTTCTGACCAAGTATCCACCCCTGCTGCTGAGTCATCTGATGCTCGGGGCAAGGGAATTGCTGCTGATGTGCCTGCCAGGACGGAGGCACCAAAGACCATTGTTGAGGCTTCCAAGCAGGAAATGGAAGAAATTCTCAAGATAATAAAGAAAAGTGATTTCAATGTTGTGGAACAGCTGGGGCACACCCCCTCTAAAATCTCCATGTTGTCACTGCTGCTGTGTTCAGAGGCCCATGCAAAGGCTCTGATTGCTTTCTTAAAGACTGCCCATGTACCCCAAGATACGACTGCTGACCAGTTCACCGATTGTGTGGCCAACCTAACTGCTGATAATGGCCTGGGTTTCTCTGATGCCGATCTGACAGCAAAGGGGAAAAACCATAATGATGCCCTGCATGTCTCCATTGAATGCAGGGGCACTACTCTTGCTCATGTGCTGGTTGATACAGGATCCTCATTAAATGTGCTGCCCAAGAAGGCTCTGGATAGGCTGGATTGTGAAGGTCTAGAGCTCAAACCAAGTAGCATTGTTGTCCGGGCCTTTGACGGGTCCAAGAGAATGGTGCATGGTGAAGTGGACATCCCAATCAGGGTTGGGTCACAAGTATTTGATTCAAAATTTTATGTGATGGACATCCATCCGTCCTATTCTTGTTTGCTGGGTCGCCCATGGATCCACAAGGCTGGAGCGGTGACCTCCACATTGCATCAGAAGCTCAAGTACCCGGTCAGGGGGAGGATCGTAACAGTGCAAGGGGAGGAGGAATACATGGTCAGCCACCTCAACTCTTTCAGATACGTGGAAATGGATGGGGAGTTCATTGAAACCCCCTTTCAACATTTTGAGGAGGTACCACCAACCTTGGCAACAGCAGAAGATGAAGAGGTTTCTCCTATGAAGATGGCCTCCTTAAAGGACGCCCGGGCTGTGATCGAAAAAGGCGAATGTGCAAACTGGGGCAAACTCCCTGATCTTACTCCTAAGACTAACAAGTTTGGGCTGGGTTTCACCACGGAAGCTCAGAAAGCGGTGCGCAAGGCAAGAATTGGAAGACCTCCGTTGCTCATCACTCAGCATGGAGTGAATGCTGTTGGAGAGGAAGATGAAATAGAAGAGTCAAAGTTCGATAGCTGGATCTACCCGACGGCCGACGGTGGATTGACCAATTGGACTGCTAAAGATTTTACTCCCATAACTTTTGTCTCCCAGTAATGAATTTCTTTGTTTTTTGATTTGTAATAAACAATAATTTGAGACTATATGGCCCGGTGTCTTACCCGGGGCACCGTGGTTTTATTTATGAGGGCTTTTTGTTTGTCACTATCATATATCATGAATAAAAGCATTGGACGTTTTTCACATTTCAAATTTTGCGCTCCTTTTCTTTCCTTTCTTTACATATTGCAAAACAGCTGTATTTACACACACACTCACTCATACAGGTTTCAATCCACTCTGGATCTCACTGGTAACGACTCTGCTACTGCCAGTTATGACTTCGAAAATCCGATCAACTTAGCCGCCGACGAAGGTGAAGATGATTGCGAAGTGCCTGGTGAACTTGCAAGACTGTTACAACAGGAGGAGAGGGCAATTCAACCCCATGAAGAGCCAGTGGAAACAATAAACTTGGGTACTGAGGAAGACAAGAAAGAGGTGAAGATTGGTGCCAACCTAGAACTCAGCGTGAAGCAACGGTTGACTCAGATGCTGCAGGATTATAAAGAAATCTTTGCCTGGTCCTACGAAGATATGCCCGGATTAGATACCGACATTGTGGTCCATCATTTACCAACTAAAGAAGATTTCCCTCCGGTTAAGCAAAAGGTTCGTCGGATGCGTCCAGAGATGTCTGAGAAGATTAAAGCCGAGGTTATGAAGCAGTTTGATGCCGGGTTTCTTGCAGTAACTTCTTACCCTCAGTGGGTTGCTAATGTGGTGCCGGTACCTAAGAAGGACGGCAAGGTCAGGATGTGTGTTGATTACAGGGATCTGAACAGGGCCAGCCCCAAGGATGACTTCCCTCTACCCCACATTGATGTCCTTGTTGATAATACAGCTCAGCATAAAGTGTTCTCTTTCATGGATGGTTTTTCAGGCTACAATCAGATCAAGATGGCACCTGAAGACATGGAAAAGACTACCTTTGTTACTCAGTGGGGCACCTTCTGTTACAAGGTCATGCCGTTCGGGTTAAAGAATGCTGGGGCAACCTACCAACGGGCCATGGTTACCTTATTTCATGATATGATCCATCACGAGATAGAGGTGTATGTGGACGACATGATCGCTAGGTCCCAGACTGAGGAAGAGCACCTTGATCATCTGCAGAAACTGTTTGACCGTTTGAAACTATACAAGCTGAGGTTGAACCCGAACAAGTGCACCTTCGGGGTAAGATCTGGAAAGTTGCTAGGCTTTGTGGTCAGTGATAAAGGAATTCAAGTGGACCCTGCTAAGGTCAAAGCTATTCAAGAGATGCCGGTTCCTAAAACAGAGAAGGAAGTCAGAGGCTTTTTAGGACGCCTGAATTACATTGCTCGCTTCATCTCTCATCTGACGGCCACCTGTGAGCCAATCTTCAAGCTGCTGAAGAAAGATCAGGTAGTACGTTGGAATGATGAATGTCAGGCTGCTTTTGACAGAATCAAAGAATATCTCCAAGAACCACCCATCCTTATGCCACCAGTGGAAGGGAGACCTTTGATACTTTACCTGACAGTGCTTGATAATGCAATGGGGTGTGTGCTGGGGCAGCATGACGAGTCTGGCCGAAAAGAGCATGCCATTTATTACCTTAGCAAAAAGTTTACCGACTGTGAGACCCGATACTCACTGCTTGAGAAAACTTGCTGCGCTTTGGTATGGGCTGCTCGCCGGCTGAGACAGTATATGCTGACTCATACTACCTTGTTAATCTCAAAAATGGATCCTATAAAGTACATATTCGAAAAGCCTGCTCTGTCTGGGAGAATTGCAAGATGGCAGATGATCTTGACGGAATACGACATTCAGTACACGACCCAAAAAGCCATCAAGGGAAGTGTATTGGCAGACCACTTAGCACATCAAGCTGTGGATGACTACCAATCAATGAACTTCGAGTTTCCAGATGAAAGCATTATGATAGTAACTGACTGTGAAATACCCGGACCGGATGAAGGACCTGAACCAGGATCCCGATGGTCTATGCACTTTGACGGAGCCTCCAATGCTTTGGGAAATGGTATCGGCGCCATAATCGTATCTCCACAAGGCACTCATACTCCACTCACCGCCCGGCTGTGTTTCAACTGTACCAACAACATGGCAGAGTATGAAGCGTGTATTATGGGTCTTCAAGCTGCGATCGACCTGAGGATCAAATTTCTGAGTGTCTTCGGAGATTCCGCTCTTGTGATCAATCAGATCAAAGGAGAGTGGGATACGAAACATCCAAACTTGATTCCTTACAGAGAATGTGTGTTGGCTTTGATCCCCCACTTCACAGAGATAACATTTGAGCACTTTCCAAGAGAAGAGAATCAGTTAGCGGACGCGTTAGCTACAATGTCTTCAATGTTCAAGGTTAAATGGGATAATGAAGCTCCCCGGATCATCATCTGGAAACTGGACGAACCGGCATACTGTTGTGATCTCGAAACTGAATTGGTAACTGAGAAGCCTTGGTACCACGAAGTAAAGAGATATCTGGAAGCACAGGAATACCCTGAGGGAGCATCTGTCAATGATAAGAAATTCCTGAGGAGGTTTGCAGCCAAGTTCTTTCTTAGCAACGGCATCTTGTACAAGCGAAACCAGGATTCAACTCTACTGCGTTGTGTAGATAAGACTGAAGCAGAAAGAATCATGGAAGAGCTACATGATGGGACCTTTGGTACACACTCCAGTGGACACACCATGGCCAAGAAGATTCTACGGGCAGGGTATTACTGGTCCACCATGGAAGCTGATTGCTACCAACATTCTAGGACATGCCATAAATGCCAGGTCTACGCAGACAAAGTGCATGTTCCTCCGGTTCCCCTGAATGTTCTGACTGCGCCTTGGCCGTTTGCAATGTGGGGCATAGACATGATCGGTGAGATAAAACCTACGGCATCCAATGGACATCGCTTCATCCTAGTGGCAATTGATTATTTCACGAAGTGGGTTGAAGCAGCATCCTACGCTACGGTAACCAAGACCGTTGTGGCACGGTTCATTCGGCACAACTTGATCTGTCGGTACGGCGTCCCTGAGCGGATTATTACAGACAACGGTACCAATCTGAATAATAAGATGATCACCGAGCTTTGCGAACAGTTCAAGATACAGCACCATAATTCTTCTCCTTACAGACCAAAGATGAATGGGGCTGTAGAAGCAGCTAATAAAAACATCAAGAAGATTGTGCAGAAGATGACAGTAACGTATAAAGATTGGCACGAGATGTTACCGTTTGCTCTGCATGGGTATCGTACCTCAGCTAGGACGTCAACCGGGGCAACTCCTTTCTCTCTGGTTTATGGCATGGAGGCAGTCTTGCCGATTGAGGTACAAATTCCTTCTCTCCGGATAATGAAGGAGGCAAATCTGAATGAAGATGATTGGATCCAGACACGACTTGATCAACTCAACCTTATTGACGAGAAGAGACTTGCTGCTATCTGTCATGGTCAGACGTATCAGAAACGAATGATCAGGGCATTTAACAAAAAGGTCAGACCACAGGAATATCAAGTCGGGGATCTGGTGATCAAGCGAATCATCCTTCCTCAGAGTGATCCAAGGGGCAAATGGACCCCTACGTACGAAGGGCCATTTGTGGTTAAGCATGTGTTCTCAGGAGGAGCAATGATATTAACCAACATGGATGGTGACGACCTTCCTCACCCCGCCAATGCAGACATAGTTAAAAAATACTACGCATGAAAAAAGACCCGCTAGGCTGACATGTCTAGGCAAAAATTAGGGCTTCCCGTCGAACCAAAAGGGTTCGGGCAAAATGAAGGGATGAAAATGAAAAAATCTGTACACCCGGCAAGTCGAAAACCTGAAAAGGCGGCTTGGGCAAAAATGGGTATCCCGGTGGACTGAAAACCCTAAAGGGCAGTCCAGGCAAAAATTAGGGATAAAAGCGTAATACTATGTCTCATTGGATCACTTTGTATCCAGAATCCGTTACCTACATCAAATTCAGACGGCATCGATCAATCAGCTTCACTTTCAACCAAGGTCATCAAGTGATGAGACGCTCAGGGTTATAGAGGCGATAGCAGAGTTGAAACCCAGTGGATCATTCATCTTTCACACAGCTGTTTATTTTCTTTTGTACAAAACTTGTATAAACTCTCTTGTTCGGCGACATTTCTCTTACTAGAATGTCAGCCTCTTGTACACAAAACGCCTATTCACAGGCTATTCAAAATCAATACAAATATACTTTTCAGTTAAACGTGCCAACTGTTTTTTCTTTTTTGGTTTTGCGAAAAACGTCCAAGGTTCAATTTGTGATATATGCATTGATAATAATTTGCTAGCTCATAAATATTTGCATACGAGACAAAGAACTAATTGCAGGTGACACTAGAAACAGGGGCAATAAAGAGTTGTTTGAGCAGTCTAATTGTTCTATCCAAGGTACCAAAGTAGGTTCAGCTAAAGAACCTAACCAGACATCTTAAATTCCCCAGAGAGTGAGACAGCAAGTCAGTGCATTTTTCCCCAGCATATCAAAACTTCCCCAGGAGAGTCCCATCCAAGTTCCCCAGGAAAGGTGGAATTCATCTCTCCAAGCAGTAAGCTTATCCCCAGTAGATTCTGGAAGCTTATCCCCTCGCAGAGCACGAACGCGTCGTCCGGCTTTATTCAAAGAGTTATTTCCTTAACAGGATATAACTGGGTTATCCTCAGCCAAAAGCCACGGAAAGGTCATCGTCAACATAGTTCTCTCCTATCCCCAGTGAAGTCCATCAATACTTCCAATACAACAACGGTATCCCCAACAGAGTTACTATCAACATTCAGCAAGGCATCACTCTTCCCACAGAGTATTGCTTCCCGGCATGGTCGTCAGAGTAGCTTTTATCCCCGCAGAATCTTCCATTCGCCAAGTTTATTCCGCAACGGAGTCATCTTCTCCTACCGGTATTCTTGCAATTATCATCCCCAGCGGAAGCAAAAGCTTATTCTTCAACATCAGCCCAGGATACGACTTCCCGGCACCCGTCAAGGATTTACTTTCCTAGACGACAACATACATAAAACATCACATACATCATTATAGCATGCATAACGCACTGCATCATACAAATCTCATCTATGTTGAGAACATCATTGCTTGATCCATATCATGCATTGCATATGACTGACTTTTACCTTTCAGGGAAGATCCAGTTAAGTTCTCAAGCTACATTTCAAGACCTAGACTGGTTCAGTCAAAGGCCTTCTCTGGTTCAGTTAAATCGTCCCAAGATTTTCCTGATGCTTATCCCTTTGAAGACATTTCAAGACCTAGACTGGTTCAGTCAAAGGCCTTCTCTGGTTCAGTTAAATCGTCCCAAGATTTTCCTGATGCTTATCCCTTTGAAGACATTTCAAGACCTAGACTGGTTCAGTCAAAGGCCTTCTCTGGTTCAGTTAAATCGTCCCAAGATTTTCCTGATGCTTATCCCTTTGAAGACATTTCAAGACCTAGACTGGTTCAGTCAAAGGCCTTCTCTGGTTCAGTTAAATCGTCCCAAGATTTTCCTGATGCTTATCCCTTTGAAGACATTTCAAGACCTAGACTGGTTCAGTCAAAGGCCTTCTCTGGTTCAGTTAAATCGTCCCAAGATTTTCCTGATGCTTATCCCTTTGAAGACATTTCAAGACCTAGACTGGTTCAGTCAAAGGCCTTCTCTGGTTCAGTTAAATCGTCCCAAGATTTTCCTGATGCTTATCCCTTTGAAGACATTTCAAGACCTAGACTGGTTCAGTCAAAGGCCTTCTCTGGTTCAGTTAAATCGTCCCAAGATTTTCCTGATGCTTATCCCTTTGAAGACATTTCAAGACCTAGACTGGTTCAGTCAAAGGCCTTCTCTGGTTCAGTTAAATCGTCCCAAGATTTTCCTGATGCTTATCCCTTTGAAGACATTTCAAGACCTAGACTGGTTCAGTCAAAGGCCTCTCTGGTTCAGTCAGATCGACCTTAAGATCTCCCTGATTCTTATCCCAGTAGAAGACACCCCAGATTTTTCTCAACGAACGTTGTTGAAGTTAAAGTCACCCAAGGCTCTCTTACCATTCATGCTAAGGACACAGCTCCAGACTCAGCTCCTGTAGCCAGTCAAGACATATCTATACCAAGCATCTGAAAACCAGCTCCTGCGACGTGTCAGGTACTCATTTTCTTTGCAGGTATGCAGGTTCTCGCTAAGGAATCTCTTACGCAATCAACATCCAGATGGCATCTATAAGCCCATCATCCTACCCATCAATCTCTAAATGGCATCTATAAGCCCATTCCCCCACCACACTGCTACCATGTGAGCGCAAATTTCTGGGCACTCTAGTGTCCAATCATCTTCTACCCTCGGATTACAAAAGGCACGTCAGCCAATCTCCATCCTCAGGTCTAAGAAGATTGAACAGGGGCAACTGTTATACCCCAAAATTTGCCCTCCCATATGCCTCAAGAAATTGCCAAGCCAAGTCACAAAATTCCCCAAGGGTTGTGCAGTGCAACAGTCTCCCATACAGTCAAAATTAGGGTTTTGAGTCTGATCAAGTAAATGAACTTTTCAAAGGTCCAATCAAGTCTCATATGCTTACAAACATGGTCAAGCATCCTCATATCAAGTTTCAAGACATTCAGCTCAAGATTGCACAGTCAAAACCCTAAAGTGCACTACAGTCAACTGTAGGGGCAAAATGGTCATTTGGCAGTCAAAAGTTCAAATTTTTGGTCAACATATCATTTTGAAGCCACAAACATCATTTGATCAATGCTTGATCATGATTCTCAAAATTTGGCTCAGAAATCATCAAAGATGCAAAAGTTGCTATATTTGGACAGCTGAAAAAGTCAACTGAAATTGACCAGAGCATAACTTTCACATGGATTATCAGAAAAATTCCATCCAAAGCTCATTTTGAAGAGAAAGACATTTCCTATAGCTCATCTTCATACTTCAAGTCCAAGAAATGCTCTCACAAAAAGTTATCAATTTCAACATTATAGGTCATTTTCAAAAGTCAACAAAAAGGGACTTTAAGTCAAAGGCCATAACTTGAGATTGGTAAATCAAAATGACATGGGACCAAAGGCATTGGTTAAAGGACTCAAAGACCTTTCCAAAATGTCCAAGAACATGTGAAAATCTTAAAAATGGAGCAAGTTATGCCTTGTAGAAGTTGGGAAATTTTTGTGAAATGGCAAAAGTCAACTATCCTTGAAAATCCAATTTTGACAAAAGGGCCCCATTTTTCTCACTTTGTTCATCCTTGTCATGCCATACACGTGGCCCATGGTTAATTTCAAGACCAAATATTGACTTTTGTATTTTATTTAATTTTTGATGATTTAATTCATTTTAAGTCTTTGAAAATTCAAATAAAATTTAAAAATCAATGAAATAGTGTCAAATGAACTTGGACAATTCTTATGTATCATGAATCAACTCAAAAATCAGGCTAAGGTTCATTTGCACACTAGGTCTAGGTTTTGGCTAAAAATTAGGAAAAATGGTTAATGGAAGAAACCCTAAGGCCAATTCTCTAACAAGCATGAATTAAGGAGAGTTAGCAAGCCTATTCAATTCTATGATGATCACTGAGTCCAACCCTACCTAGAACATAGCAAAAAGCTCGCTGAAAAAGCCATTGGACATTTGAAATTTTGGCCATAAAATGCAAAACTGAAATCAGTGCTAGGGATCTTCTCAAGCCTTAATTTTTGTACCAATAGCTTCCTGAGACAATTTTGAACGTATCCCAAATCATAACATCTTCCAAAACTCCTTGAACTGGTATCCACGAGTCCAACTGCATCTTCAAAATTTTGAAATCATATAGCACGATTCAAGCACATTCTTGCATTTTTTTTTAGATATTCATACTCATGATGAAGTTTCTGAGCTAACCCTTGCATTTAATTTCATTTTTGTGCCATGAATAAGAAATTGCCATTTTCGAATCCTAGGGTTACAGCTTTCTCAAATTAGGGATTTTGCCTAGGGGAAAAATTAGGGTCCCTGACTACCATGGTTGAATTCAGTACACCCAGACGAAGAAGAAGATACCATCGCGAACAATTTATATAGCCTATATGGCTATTCGCTATTTTCTCATAGCCTGTTTAAAACAACGTTTCAAAACCGTTGCCTTCTTTGTTTGTATTTCAGGAAATTGGAAGGGACGATGGCGTGGCACAAGTGGATTGGATGAGTTTGAATTTGCGCGCGTTTTAAATAAGCACTAACCATTTTCTTTTATATATTTTATTGACTATTATATGTTAAATGAAATCAACATAGCTCAGCTGGCCAAGACACGCGCATGTAACCTCAATGACCTGGGTTCAAATCCCAGGTCTTGCAAAACTCAATATTATTTTTTCATTTGAATTCACATGCAGCGCTCACATTGATGCTCACCATACTCCATCAGGATTCAACCTCCACGTGTCCCAGGGCCTCAGATCCATGGCCAAGATGAAGAGTGCACCATACATCAAGTCAGCAGGCGCACACTTGAATGGAAAAAGTCAACAAATTGCCAGCAAATGGGCCAGGCTTTTCAGGCTTGCACCTCCAAATTTAGGCTCACACCTTCCTGGTTCTATCTTTTTTTCTTTTCTTTAATTTTCTTTATATTCTATTATTTTTAAATTTACTTGTGTTTTATTTTCTGATTTAATTAATTCTTACAAAAAATATGAAAAAACATTAAAAATACAGAAAGGACAAAAAAAATATAATTAATTTTGATTCTTTTTTTAAATAAATTAAAATGTAACTCATTTAGTTTAATTAGGTTTTAATGTTAATTTTAATTCTTTTTTCATAATAAAAATCCAAAAAATGTAGAATTAGGTTAATTATTAATTTTTTATATCCTTTTTAATTTTTTCCTTTTTTCTCACAATATTATTATTTATTATTTATTTTCTATAAATCAAAAATTGTACATAAATTAGTTTAGAATTTACTTAGGTTAGAAATTAAATCTTTTTTTTTCATAATAAACTTAAAAAACATTAGGTTTAGCACTTTAATTCTAATTAATTTTTTTTTTTCCTTTTTTCTTTTAGACCTAAAAAACACAAAAACATTATTTTTCATTTAATTTTTAATTTTAGATTCCTTGATTAATTTTTAATTGTTTGTAAAAGGGTCCAACGCCCTAATTTTGTTAATCTCTTTATTTCGCGCATTTATTGTGTAAATAATTATGTATATGCCCCAAAGCCATGTAATTTAAAACTCTCGGACTTTTATTTATTCGCTTTATTTATTTTCAGTCAAATCGGGTTCGGTTTTTTTGGCGATGTGGACCCGCGCCAGTTGTAATAGTTAGATTTATCTTCTCGCAAATATATAACTGTTAATAAATATGCATGAAAGAATGAATGCCCAAAAATAAAATCGAATCGTTAGATCACCATTGCATGACAAGACAAACAATAAACTGAAAATGACGCACAATTCGCACACACCACCCCTAGGGTACGCCTCACTGTTGCCTTTCGAAAGGTGGTCGTCGAGTAGAAAACGTCTTAGTAAGTCCTCATGGTCCGGGAACCTGGCATGAGGGTAGCTTCTAAGGTGTCTTCCCATTGCTCCGGTGATCACCACGTCCCTAAAACTCGAATTGACCCGAACACCTCCAACGGTGGTGCTACCTACCTCTCAATGGTGGGATAGCACTACCTTAAAGAACATTTACACAGATTAATTCCTTAGGGTAGGTAGGTTCTCAAGGGTACTTGCTCTAATTTCAAAACAAAAACTCTTTTCACACCAACACACTTTCAAAAACTTTCAAAACAAACTTTTCAAACACTCTGACGTACGAGTTGAACTGAAACTTTTCAAAGAATATTTTTGAAACCCACATTGAAAAGCAAGCAAACAATTTTGAAAACACATTGAGCAAGTACCTAAGAGCCCATGGATAACCATGGATAGAAAGGGTGCTAACACCTTCCCTTTCTATAACCTACCTCCCGAACCGAGAGCAATCTCTTTAAGGAATTTTTCTGTGCTTTTGTCCTTTCCTATTGGAGAAAATAAAAGACGGTGGCGACTCTTGCTTACCGCGACATTTCGCGAACCAGCTTTAAAACAGTCAGTTCCAGATCCACCGATCACACTGTGCTTTTTAACCTTTCCTTAGGATAAAATAAAAAGTCGGTGGCGACTCTTGCTAAACCGAAACATTTGCAAAAACAAACGCAAAACCTCAAGTCAGTTCTCCCACCGTATCACAATGATTTACATATTATTTTCAAGTTTAAATAAATAGTATAAAAGTATTTTAAAATGTTTTCTATATTAAAAAAATTAAAATAAAATGTCAAATAAATGTGAAAAAATTGTGAAAATATTTTTGAGCATTTTTTATATTTGGAAATAAATAAACAAAATAAATAATGAAAACAAAAATGCAAAAATATGAAAATACAAGGAATTGGACCAGGGGGTGCAAAAAGGAAATGGGAGGTGTCAAAAGCAATCCAGGCCAAGCCCAAGCCAGCTTCATCTTCAACCTCCAGATTTGAAAAACGCGCGCGCCTGTACAAACTTGGGATATCCTGTATACGTGATCTTTTGCAAAAACACACAACATCAAACTTGTAGAGAATCTCAAGACGATTCCAACCATATAAAAAACTAATCCTAACTCTCAAAGACCAGAGAGAATTTCTCTGGCCCTAAAATCTGACCTAGTTTTTTCAGCATGTTCATGGATGAAATTCTCCTAGCACACTTAATATAAATGGAAACTGAGCATATGTACAGCTTCATGGTAATGAACACTACATTTTTTATTCACAAACCTAAGGCTAAATGTTCCTAAATAGAGATATGGAAAGTGGAGAAAAACCTGTTTCAGTTAGATTTGTGCAAGGAAATGTAGTGTCTTTCAGCAAGGTTTGAGATGTCTGGTAGCTTGCCTGAACTTCACTTGTCCTTTTCCAATAGCTAGCTTTCCTTGAATGTCATTGAATTAGTCTATAGAACTCAACCTGCACAAGCTCAAAATGAAAATGGTGAACACTGTAAATAGAGTTACAGTTGGTAATGGAGGTTTGGGATAGCTTGAGTGAGTTGAATGGAAGGTGTTTGAAGCAAAAAGGGGAAAAACGCATGAGCCAAATGAACTATGGCACTCAAGTTGCAGAACCTGCCCTGTTTTGCCAAAAGAATGTGATTTCTGGCTATGGGGTGTTTAGAGGCTTGAACAATCGTATTTCCAACTCAAAGGGGTGTGAGAAAGATATTTTGAATGTTTGGACAAGTTGACCTTTTCTGGTTTTTTAGTTCTAAGGATTTGGACAAGTTTCTTGTTTTTGAAGCAAGAAAGTGGAAGTATGTGAAGCAGGCCTGTACAGACCATCTTATCATCTTGCATACCATCCTCTTGGCCCCTCTAACTTGTGGATTTGTTTTGCTTCCAGAGATCTTGGACCAAGGCTCAAGGATTATGGTTTGACATAAAGCACACATTTGCAAAAGTGGAAATATGCCTTTTACCATTTAGGGATTAAACTTGTGTACAATGCCTTAATGACCAAAACAACGTATTAGCCAAATGGATTTGCATTAAATTATGGAGTGTGAAGTGGTTTAGAGGCCTGCAAACTAGTGTAAGGCATGCTGATTTGAAAATACAACTTGAGTGAACATGAATATGCCATGGAGGAAAGAAAATGAACATAACAGTTTATAGATGAAAACGTCCAATGATTCATTAAAAATGGCATATGATAATGAAGAAATCAAGCCCTTACAAATGGACCTATATGCCCCGGGAAAGGCACAAGGCAAAAAGAGTGTACGAATTGTTTAATTATTACAGACCAAACGGGAAATTGTTCAAAGATAAATTACTGATTGATAAAAGTGATGGGAACGAAGTCTTTCGCCTCCCAGTTGCTTAATCCTCCTTCAATGGTTGGAAAGATCCAATCTTCAAAGTTGTCTTCTTCATCATCATCTTCTAAGGCATGAATTCCATGGTGAGTGATTTTTAAGGGTGGTCCTCCATCCCGGGAGCGACGCACAGCTTTCTGGCCAGCAGCAGTAAAACCTAGTCCGAATTTGTCTGTCTTGTGAGAAAAATCAGGCAGTTGCCCCTACACTGTACTTCCTCTCTCCTTGATTACAGCCTCCGCATCCTTGAGGGACGACATCCGGGACACCGTCTTGGTAATGATAGGCACATCAGTTATTGTCCTTGCAACTGCGACTTCAGGAGAAACCTCTTCAAAGTGTTAGAAAGGCGTTTCTATGAATTCGCCATCTAACTCCACATAGCGGAAGGATTTAAGGTGACTTATCATATATTCTTCCTCACCGGGAACCGTTATGATCTTACCCTGGACTGGGTACTTTAGCATTTGGTGTAGAGAAGAAGTGATTGCCCCAGCGTTGTGGATCCATGGCCTTCCCAACAAGCATGAATATGAAGGACGGATGTCCATCACATAAAAAGTAGAGTTGAAAATTTATGTACCCACTTTGATTGGAATGTCCATTTCTCCATGAACCATCCTCTTAGAACCTTCGAAGGCTCTAACAACGATGTTACTGGGTTTTAGGGTCAAACCCTCACAGTCCAATCTGTCCAACGCCTTTTTTGGTAGAACATTTAGAGATGAACCGGTATCCACCATAACATGAGCAAGTGTGGTCCCTCTGCACTCTACCGAGACATGCAGTGCATCGTTATGCTTTCTTCCTTTAGGGGTCAAATCAGCATCAGAAAAACCAAGATCATTATCGGCTGTAAGGCTAGCCACGCACTCTTGAAACTGGTCCGCAGAAGTTTCTTGAGGCACGTGTGCCGTCTTCAAAAATTTGATCAAGGCTTTGGCATGAGCCTCAGAGCAGAGTAAGAGAGCCAACATGGAGATTTTTGAAGGGGTTTGCCCTAGCTGTTCCACGACATCGTAGTCGCTCTTCTTGATTATCTTTAAGATTTCTTCCATCTCTTTTTGGGTGGTCTCGGGGATAACCACAGTCCGAGCCTTCGTCCTGACAGGCGCTTCTTGTATCCCCTTACCTTTATCGGTAGTAACATCAGAGGGTCTAGCTTCGGGAGCATCAAATTCTTCAATTACCGGGCTTTGCACAGATGGCTTGACAGGCACAGAAACTCTCGAGGGTCCGAAGACTTCCCGTGGAGGAGCAATCTCCGGAGAGAAAATCCTTCCGCTGCGAGTTATCTTGCTCGTTCCCGCAATATTCCCTATATCAGGGGTTTCATCATCGAAACTCTCTTGGGCTGATTCGATCTGCTTGATACCATGGTAGAAGATTTCTCCTCCATAATTCCATGATATCGTCTTGTTAGATTCATACGGGATAGGCCCCGACATGGTAATTTTCAATGGTACAAACTTAGGATCAGGCGTAATCTTAACAGGCCTTTTGCAGGTCTTGGAAAGATCGTCGGAGATGGTTATTATAGCAATGTCATTGATTGGAGTATCAAAGGTAACATGAGTAATATGAGTGATAGTATCAACAAGAGTCTTTTGAAAGAGGGTCTCTTGGGTATCCATCAGGCGTTGGATGCCTGATTTCAACAGTGGGCAGTCAGTTTGCAAGTTTGAACAAAAGTAACAGTCTTTTCCACAGCCTGGGAATATCCCGACTTTCATCAAATTCACTTCAATCACTGGTAATAGAGTCAAAAGGTCATCAACAGTGGTAACATGAAGATCTTCCACAATGGCATGGACATTGACCATGTTTCAGCATTGGAGTGGATATCACATTAGGTTTTTCGAGAGCATCAAACTCTACTTCCTTGGCGTCTATTAGGTCTTGGATCTTGTTTTTAAGAGCCCAACAGTTATTGGTATCATGCACTACACTGTCCGAATGGTATGCACATTTTGCATTGGAGTGATAATAAGGAGAAGAGGTATTAGGGTTTTTCGGCACTTCTTTCAAGTTGGTAAGATTTAGCTTTAACAGATGAGGGAGGACCTGAGCCGGTGTCATATTGATTCGAGTGAATTACCATTGTGGCCTTTCTACCCTTTGCTGATTAGCTCTTGATTGATTGCTGCGAGGTTGATCGGTTGAGGAGTTTTGAATCATCACAGCCCCTACCGTTGGTCGGCGCTCTGTTCTCCCTTGGTTTCTCTGGGTGTGAACAGCAGAAAATTCCTTCTTAGCTAGGAAGGTCTTCTTAATAGCAGTGGAAGCGGAGGCATCCTTCTAAATTTTACCACTTTTGATGCCAGCCTCGACCCTTTCACCTGTCAGTATTAATTCGGTGAACCCTGCAGATGAGCTCCCGATTAAATGATTAAATAATGGACCAGACAGGGTCCCCAGAAATATGTCAACCAGCTCTCTATCTGACAACGGTGGCTGCACCCTTCCAGCCAGATCACGCCACTTCTGGGCATACTCTTTAAATCCCTCATTAGAAGCCATACCCATACTCTGTAGTTGAGTACGAGTAGGCGCTAAATCTGCGTTGTATTGGTATTATCAGTAGAATGCAGCAGCCAAATCTTCCCAGTTATGAACATCAGATCTTTCAAGTTGATAGAACCAGTCCAATTGCGTGCCTGATAATCCATCTTGAAAAAAGTGGACCCAAAGATCCTTATCAGAGGAGTGAGGTTGGATCTTTCTGACGTAGGACCTCAGATGCATCTTTGGATAGGACAAACCGTCATACTTAGCAAATGTAGGTACTTTGAATTTGGGAGGAATGACGATCCCAACAACCAACCCTAGTTCTTCGAAATCTAAACCAGGCACCCTTTGCAACTCCATGGCTGCCAACCAATCCTCAAGATTTTTATATTTATCATCCGCAGGAGGATATTGCTGCTCAGAGTAATCTTCATCCTCTTCCTCTTCTTCTTCTTCAACTTAAGATTCAGAAGGCATCGCAACTCCTTTTCATTTACCAACCCCTTCATCAGACGTTGAAGGGAACTCGAGAACCTTTCTAGCCTGGCTTTCAAACCTTCTTCCCATAATAGCCACACCTGTCCTTTTCTTCTTTTTCTCTCTGTCTTTCTCTTTCTCCAACATTGCTTTAAGGTCCTCTTGACCCTTTGCTAAGGTCATGAGGAGTTGCTGGAATTGTGAATTCTGTGCTTGCAGATCTTTAACGTCTGCTCCAAAACCATCTTGCATAAATAAACAGCGGAAAGATAAGGAAACCTGGTGTGAAGACCTGTTTATGCATATGATGAATGATATGTTATTCATGTAATGCATTCAAGGATTCAAAAAATTCAAATTTGTTGCAAACAAAAAGAACACACGTCATATTAAGAAGAAATTTGTTAGTACATAAATGCCCCATGGGAAAAATATTACAAAATTCTTAATGTAAAAAGACATTGCGCATCCTCTTTGGCGCGATGTAAGTGTTGAGAGTTTCCTCTTTATGAAGTCGGCAGGTAAGCTCCAAAACCTTCTTCTCACTGGCATAGAAGACGGCTTCAAAAGTATTATGTTCTTCTTTGAGTTGTATCCAACTCTTTTGTAATTCTTCCAATGATGTTGGCATGTCAGGATGTAGGAGGGTGTATGGAACCTCTCCTTCCGTAACAGGCTCTTTGATCACGGGGAGAATGTGAGGGTAAGGCATCATAAGATTATGGGCGCGGGTTCGTACCCACTTGAGATAAGGCTCAAGGGGGATGGAATTCTTGTGTCCCAGTGTCTTACTATCCACTTTGTTAGGCATCCTCCAAGCTCGGATAAACCTTTGTCGAAGTCCTAGAGCGTCGTTGTCGAAGTCAAAAACCAAGTCAGGAATCAGCATGTCGTGAGGGCAATCCCTTCGAGCATATCCAAACTGTCTTAGAGCTAAACAGGGGTCGTAGGTAATGCCTCCCCTAATGCCAAGTAGTGGGACATTAGGGAATTCCCCACAACGATCAATGATGATGACATTTTCTCTGGACCGAGAACACCAATGAACATCATAATGTGTGAGAGTCATCAACTGTTGTGACCACCTTAAACCCTGCTCATTCTTCAAAACTGATTGGGGAAGGTGAGAAATAAACCACCTTGCTAGAAGAGGAGTACAACACATGAGAACACCTCTTTTCCTCATTGTTCGTGTGCAAAATGATTGTAGGATATCCCCAAGCAATATAGGTACAGGATTATGAGATATGAAAATTTTGACAACATTCACATCTATAAGCTGATCAGGGTTTGGGAACAAGACCAACCCATAGATGAGTAGTGCTACAATCTCCTCAAAAGCTTGTAGATCCAAATAATTCCCACAGTCTTGGGCCTTCTCAAACAGAAACTTTGCCAAGAAACCCTTGACACCACTTCTGGTTTCCCAATGACCTTTGATATCAGATGGTTGCAAGTGTAATGCTTGAGCAACATCTTCAGGCTTTGGTTCTCTTTCCGTACCGTTGTAGGGTAGCTGATGAAGAATAGGAATCCTCAGGAGTTGAGAAAATTCCTCCAAAGTGGGTACTAGTTGGTAATCAGGGAATGTGAAACAGTGGTGTAGGGGGTCAAAGAACTGGAAGAGAACTTTCACCATGTCTTCTTCAATGTTGGAGTTGACCAAGTTGAGAAGTCTACCATGTATTTCACTGAAGGGAGAATTCTCTGGAATCTTGGAAGTAAGCTCCTTGAGTTGAGGAGGGATTCTCACAAGGTTGACTTGAATTGTTTTCCTGCGAAGAGATTCCATGACCTACAAAATAAGAACAAAGATGAAGATCCAAACCCTTGAAATGGTTAGTGGATGCATATGATGCTTTATGATGTTCATGATGTATGCACAAGCACATGTACAAGCAAATCACACAAGATCCTAGTTTCAGGCTTGCATGAGGTTTCATAGGTAAGTACCCTCTTTAAGTTAGTTGGTTCAACCTGTCCTATAAATAGTAATCGGGTTCTAAGGAGCTCAATATCACTGGATTATTTTCTGTGTTCATTGTTTTGGTTTAGCCACTTAACTGGCGACCAAAATATTCCAAGAAAACAACCCTCAATGAGTGTAGTATAGAGCATCTACCAACTTCGGACTGCACCAAAGTCGGTCATCTCACTACCCCTAAAAAAGGCCAAGATGGTCAAGTAAGGTTCTAAGAGTTCATTAGTGCTTCATGACATCACCCAGCGGCCCCGTATTCTCTTTGATTGACTCAAAGGCTAATGGTACCCACAAATATGTCGCACTAATATAGCTATTGCTTCAACCATGTCGGTATACCCCGCACAGTTTCCACAA
Organism: Vicia faba; assembly: GCA_948472305.1. Lineage (NCBI taxonomy): Eukaryota > Viridiplantae > Streptophyta > Magnoliopsida > Fabales > Fabaceae > Vicia > Vicia faba. The sequence continues at coordinate 855,691,222 of OX451735.1, read as the reverse complement.
CGTATTTCTATTTACCTATGAATGTTTCCCAACAATCCGGGTGGAGGATTCAAACCCAAACAAGAGAACCAAATATAAAGCAATCAAAGCAAACAAGATAATCATGCAAAGGTGATCTAAACCCTAAGGTTACTCCACTTTTAAAGATATCTCCCCAGCAGAGTCGCCAGTTCTGTGATACGGTGGGAGAACTGACTTGAGGTTTTGCATTTTGTATTCGCAAATGTTTCAGTTTAGCAAGAGTCGCCACCGACTTTTTATTTTATCCTAAGGAAAGGTCAAAAAGCACAGGAAAGACCTTTGAGATGTTTTCTTGGGTTCGGGGAGTAGATTATGAAAAGGGAAGGTGCAAGCACCCTTTTCATCCATGGATATCCATGGGATCTTAGTTACTTGTTTAGATCACTTGCTTTGCTTTTCCAATTGTTTGAAATGGTGCTTTGTGTGTGGTTCTGAAAGATGTTTTGAAAAGAGACCATCGTTGTGGCAACCTTTGTAATGATTCTTGTTTGAATGTATGCAAAGGTGTTTTTGTCTTTTGAAAAGATTTCAATGTTTGAAAGTTTGATTTGGATAATGTTTTGAAATTGTGTTGTGAAGTGTGTTTGAAAATAGCAAGGATGTTTTTGCAAGCTTTTGATCAAGTAACTAAGAGCTATCTACCCTATTTTACTCAAAGATCTTTCCTAATGTTTTTAACCCTTTTGACAGTGTTGTTTCACCATTGCATTTGGTGAACAACCTTGTGTTAGGATGTTAAACGGTACAGGCGCGGGTCATCGTATAGACCATGATAGCAATTGTGTCAAGTATCTTTGGCAATTTTCTTTGAGGGACTTGATCATTTTTGTTTAGGCAACCAAGATTGCGTCATCGAGGGACTATGATCTTTTGTTTTGTTTTTGTTTTGCCAAAGTACCCAACATGCATAACATGGCCCATTTTTGAAGGCAACAAGTGGATTGTAACCCTAGGGGTGCAAGTGTGCATTGTGTTTGATTTTCATGCATTTTTGTCTTTGATTAGGTCAAACTATTTGTTGATTTGGATTTTTGCATACAAACCCTAATTCTCTAATCATGGCATAATTGAAAGCGTAAAGTGCGAGAATTAAAATTCTAAGCTATTACAACATAATTATGGGGATAGGGGTACAATTTTGAATGAGGGTTATTTGACAAGAAATATAAACTCTAGTTTACTATTACATCCAAATTGAATTTAATTGCATAAATAATTAAATGGATAATATTTAAATAAACAAAGTAAATAAATATCAAATAATATGTATTATGCAAAAAGGTTTTTGTTTACCTATGTATGTAAAAGTATTTTTAATGTAAAAAAGTATAAAGAAATAAATAAAAAAGGATTAATTTTATTTGTTTAAGGGTAAACCCTAATTTCTTTAAGAAAATAAATACATTATATTATTTATGTGCAATAAAATATACTTAGAAAAAAGTATTTTTTAATATAAATGAAAATAAAAGTAAAAATATAATATTTTGTGTATTTTTATTCTAGAGTATTTAGTAAAATAAAAAGTATATATATTTATATGTATGTATATTAAATATATTAAATATGTATAATATAAAATAAAATATGTACAAAAATAAATTATATTTATTATAATATTTTCAATGTGAATAAAAATAAGAAATAAAAATAAAAGTATGATTTACATATTATTTTCAAGTTTAAATAAATAGTATAAAAGTATTTTAAAATGTTTTTCTATATTAGAAAAATTAAAATAAAATGCCAAATAAATGTGAAAAAATTGTGAAAATATTTTTGAGCATTTTTTATATTTGGAAATAAATAAACAAAATAAATAATGAAAACAAAAATGCAAAAATATGAAAATACAAGGAATTGGGCCAGGGGGTGCAAACAGGAAATGAGAGGTGTCAAAAGTAAGCCAGGCCAAGCCCAGCCCAAGCCAGCTTCATCTTCAACCTCCAGATTTGAAAAATGCGCGCGCCTGTACAAACTTGGGATATCCTGTATACGTGATCTTTTGCAAAAACACACAACATCAAACTTGTAGAGAATCTCAAGACGATTCCAACCATATAAAAAACTAATCCTAACTCTCAAAGACCAGAGAGAATTTCTCTGGCCCTAAAATTTGACCTAGTTTTTTCAGCATGTTCATGGATGAAATTCTCCTAGCACACTTAATATAAATGAAAACTGAGCATATGTACAGCTTCATGGCAATGAACACTATATTTTTTATTCACAAACCTAAGGCTAAATGTTCCTAAATAGAGAGATAGAAAGTGGAGAAAAACCTGTTTCAGTTGGATTCGTGCAGGGCAATGTAGTGTCTTTCAGCAAGGTTTGAGATGTCTGGTAGCTTTCCTGAACTTCACTTGTCCTTTTCCAATAGCTAGCTTGCCTTGAATGTCCTTGAATCAGTCTATAGAACTCAACCTGCACAAGCTCAAAATGAAAATGGTGAACACTGTAAATGGAGTTACAGTTGGTAATGGAGGTTTGGGATAGCTTGAGTGAGTTGAATGGAAGGTGTTTGAAGCAAAAAGGGGCAAAACGCACGAGCCAAATGAGCTATGGCACTCAAGTTGCAGAACCTGCCCTATTTTGCCAAAAGAATGTGATTTATGGCTATGGGGTGTTTAGAGGCTTGAACAATCGTGTTTCCAACTCAAAGGGGGCGTGAGAAAGATGTTTTGAATATTTGCACAAGTTGATCTTTTCTGGTTTTTTAGTTCTAAGGATTTGGACAAGTTTCTTGTTTTTGAAGCAAGAAAGTGGAAGTATGTGAAGCAGGCCTGTACAGGCCATCTTATCATCTTGCATACCATCCGCTTGGCCCCTCTAACTTGTGGATTTGTTTTGCTTCCAGAGATCTTGGACCAAGGCTCAAGGATTATGGTTTTACATAAAGCACACTTTTGCAAAAATGGAAATGTGCCTTTTACCATTTAGGGATTAAACTTGTGTACAATGCCTTAATGACCAAAACAATGTATTAGCCCAATGGATTTGCATTAAATTATGGAGTGTGAAGTGGTTTAGAGTCCTGCAAACTAGTGTAAGGCATGCTGATTTGAAAATGCAACTTGAGTGAACATGAATATGCCATGGAGGAAAAGTGAGTTTTTGCCAATTTCAAGCCTTCGATTCTCCATAACCACAAATATGTTTGAGGAGTTCTTGGACAATTTGGAAAGCTTGAAACATGATATATAATCCATATTTGAAATGCAACTTGAGATTACAAGTTTAACTATGTGAAAAATGGCCAAGAAGATGGGTCAAAATCCTGCCTAAACTAGGGCAAAATTTCACTAAGTTAAACGTTTTAGGGACCCTTGTTCCAAACATCATAACTTGAGATCCAAGCTTCTTTTGGGAAAACTTTGTGAATAAAAGTTGTAGACTTTGTGGAGGACTACAACTTTCATGTTGGAGGTTTTGTTTTAATCCATTTGCATCATGGTGAAAATGTGGGGCAAAGTTAGGAAAAATTAAGAAAATTTCATAACTTAGAAAAATTCTAAGTTATGAAATTTTTTCAATTTCAAACCCTAATTTGCAATTTTGGGTTTCTTGATGAACAAGTTTCATAATTTGACACACCTTGATGAAAAATGACCCTTGGCACTTGATTTTGACCAAAAAGTCAAAGTTTGACTTTTTAGTGTACAGTCAAATTTTGATCAGTTGACTAGAAAATTAATCTGTCAATCTCATGTGTTTGAGATCTTTTGAACTTGTTGAATAGGTCAAGATGATGCCATTGAGTCCTTGAGTCCATGGTTGAGCTTAATTTGCCATTGTCTAGGTCAAAAAGTCAGAAATTGCCTTTGTACAGTTAAAACCCTAAAAATGACCATTTTGCCCTTTTGGTGATCTGATCAAATTTCTTGTGAAATTATGGTCCAAACTTGATCAAATGGTTCATAATGTTGATGTGGGTCAAAATTCATGAGGTTTGACTATAAATTGGCCACAGTTGACTCTTTCCCCAATACAACTGATTTCTAGGTCAACTGTCCAATTGACTGGGCAAAAATTTGATTCAAGGCTTGAAACATGGTATGGACAAACTTATGAGTCCAATATGAAGTATGAAAGTCAATTTGAGCATTGAAGGTCCAAAAATCCCTGTGCAAACTCAAACCCTAATTTAGGTCATCAGTGCAAGGGGATGTCTTGAGCAGAGCAAACCCTAGTTTGATCTTGAGTCCAAGGAGCCTTGTGATGAGAAATGTTGATAAAAAGAGAGGGCAAATTTTGGGGTACAACAGCGGCCTTTGAAACTGTCCAGCGTATGTCTAGTCGTAACCACCCGTTCAACATGTTTTTGTGAGTTTTGTTAAAGAACCTTCAAGTGGGATACACAAACGAACCATTATGGGAATGGAGGTACGAAAGCCAAGCCAAAATTAGCATTTGGAAATTTTGGGAATCTCAGGGGTTCGAGCATAAAAGCTAGCTCCAATCGATGTTCAGGATGAACACACAAAGAAAGGCAAAAACTAGGAAGATTTTTCATAAACTTTTCCTTCAAAGTCATTGATGTATCATGGATGGCTCGACTATGTTTGTCTAGTAGATACGCAGTTTCAAAGTATTTTTGGAACACACGAATCTCCTTGATGTGAGTGGTCGTACCTTTCTTGAAGCGATCCTGAATAGAAGCAAAAGCATGAGTTAAATGTCTGGTGAAGTCAGATAAAGTGAAAATTGCATTGGTATAGTAACTCTTCCACTAAACGTCGAATTCTTGTGTGCAATAAAAGATGGTCGAAAAGAGACGGGGGTGAGCATGGTTTTGTCAGCAAATCAAGCCAAATGTCTTTTGTGTCTTTCTTCAGTAGAAAACACGTTATAGAGGCATAACTATTTCTTTTTCTCATAAAGGGGCTTTGGTTTAATTTGAATCAATCCAAGTTGTCGAGAAACTAAGTTAGGCTGATAGCTAACAAGGGTGTAATGGCTCCTCGAAGGTCTTAGCTTGTTGTCAAGCAATCTGAGAGTGAGAAATGCCTCCCAAATGGCCATAGATTCTTCTTCTTTATCAGGGGAAGGGGCAGGAAAATCTCTTGTGAACCATTTAGGGCCAAGCAGTCTATTAGCAAACGAAGCCATCAAATGGTTAAAATTGTAACGTTTGGTGAACATCATCACGAATGAAGTAAAAGAGTTTGGAATATGTACTCCTTCATCACGAGAAGTTAAGCGAGCTAATCTCCATCCTTCGAAGGTTCTATTCTTGATAATATCATCCTCTTCATTGATGGTGTTATAGGTTGGAAGAGATGGTTTGAAAGTTGTATTTAACCATACTTGAAGCATCCAGAATGGTCCCGCAAAGAGAATGTTGTTTCCCATCTTATAGTTCCTCAGATAATCAACAGCTTCTCCCATGGATTCGTAGAGCAAACCAAGGATCATTTGGCTTAAACATAACTTGCACCCAGTATTGAGTTGATTCGCCATAATAAGATACCTCTTTGCTACCTGAAGAGATCTCGAGCAAAAGACATATTGAGACAACCATAGAGCCAAGAAGGAAATATGTTCATCGTCTGAAACCTATTCATTTTTAGTAACATGGTGATTAATAATGTATTGAGTGAAGGTGGCTTTGTCAAAATCAATGGTATCCTCGTCCATTTCCATCTGATCGAATATTTCGCCTATGGGTCAAAGCCCGACGATGGTAGCCACATCGAAGAGGGTAGGGGTCATCATTCCACAAGAGAAATGGAAAGTATTATGGGATGCATCCCAAAAATATAGTAAGGTTACTATCATATTCTGACTGTATTCTAGACCAAATTTTGATAACATCATTAAATCATAAATCTCTAGATCTTTCCACACTTCGCATTTCTTATTATCTACTTTAGCTAACCAAGCATAATATGCTTTGGGGTTTGTGGCTAAGGGGGTAGCTCGAAATACCTTAAGAGCATTCGTCATATAATCTAGAGCAATGGAATCATGAACAACTGTAGCTTCAGTCGAAGACTTCGCTTGGTCTTTTTCAGATGAAGGTGAAATTGTAGAAATGGGTTTACCCGTATCATCCAATTTCTTTTTGGTAGCTAAAGGCCCAGAGCGGTGATAAACAAGGAAAACTCAGCAAGAGTTGTAGCACCTGCATCAGGGTCAGGCAAAGGACCCATGAATGCATGCTTTTCACTTGAAACAGTTAAAGTTATGAGTACCTAAGATTGATAGATCTTTGTTTTCTCTTCAAGAAGAGGAGGTTCTGGAATGTATTTGTGGTTTCCTACTTGCACATGCTTTACAATTTGAATGATAGGTTGAGAAGCATCTGGTGTTTATTGTTGCTTAAGAATTTTTTATGGTTTAGGCGCCATTGCTAAAGTCTTGAAACTGATAACTTGAAATTTGGAGTTTGAAGGTTGAAGAAGAGAGAAGAGTTTGAGGAAATCGTTGGGTTTTTTTAAAAAGATGAAAATGTGAAAAGTGTTGAATGTTGAAGATATAAGTATTTATAGAAATCCACAAGTCGTTTCAGTTTTATGAAATGATGAATACAAAAGTGAGTGGGGCATGTGGCATTTTCTGATGGGAGAAAGAAGCAGTTGTGCAAGTTATCACATTGCTCCTAGTTTATAGGGGTAATCATCATTCAGCAGCTACCCACGTTTGATGAGACGTTTTAGGAAAAGTGATCATTATGATCATGACGTCACGCGATGTTGATATTAACATAAAAAATAGTGCTTCAAAAAATGTCCTTTTCTAATAATTGTAAAAAAAAAATTTTTTGTGGGGTAATTTGTTAGCTGAAATTTCGACGTTTCCAATGAAACAATGTTCACGGAAAATTTGAAAGTTAAGTGTTGGATGATAGAAGTCATTGTTTTGACAAGCATTGGTAAAAGATATATTTCGATCGAAATTAGCCCAGGCAAAGCAATGTAAGGCAAAAACTTAGCAAGTTTCTGAAGAAATTCGAAGCGGGTTCGACAGACATTTAAAATGGTTTTGGCACTTATTTTATCTTTGAAAAAAAGATACGTGAATGCCTTCGAAAGGATAGAGACATGCAAACGAGAATGTGTCAACTTCTCAAAAGAAGTCTGTTTGCGATAGTTAGTTTTGAATTACTATATATATGAGTTTCTTGTGTTAGAATTTTGTGTGTTCACTTTTGTACAAATTACTCAAATAAACTCAAGTGTTAGAGAAATGAGTTGTTAAGAATGTACGTATGAAACACCAATTTTTCATTCAATGTTATTCATTTTCGAATAAAGTCTTTTATGTTTCATTTAAGTTTAAGTCGAAGATCATTTACATTCTAGTCTTTATCTTCAAGCCTTTTTATCTTTATCTTAAAGCTTGTTTATCTTTACTTTCGTTATAATCATCTCTTTGATAGAGATTGAATACTCAGAAACATTATAAAACATAAAATATGTACTATGTCCTAGGATCAGTCTAGTCGATTATGTAAATAACTAGAATTTCTAGAATTCAAAAGACTAACGCTTGTTTACAAAATTTCATGATAAACAATAACACTAAAGCGACATTTCTTAGAGTTTAGCTTGGTAGTAGAGGTATTCATTCCTTTGAAACAAAACAAAGTTGGTTCCAGATTTGGTTTCGTTTGCTTTGGTGAAGTTAAGAATATTATAAGCTTTTAGAGCATCTTAATGAGTTGTGGTTCGGTAGTTATAAGCTGAGATTTCACTTGGCTTTATTTTCTAAACCAAGTTGAAATATCCAAATCCAGATTAAGCCTTATAGTTCTTCCCAAGGATTCAAAACTGTTAGAGGAGTGTGAAGTGGTTCCTTAAAGGATGTGTTGTTGAATTCTTTAAAAGAGGCAGGTTATGTTCATCAAGAAAATTATTTTGTTGGTGTCGAATATCTGGTGTTACTTGAAGACGATGCATGAATGTGATGACCATCCCCTTCATTTTTTCGTGTTCTGAAGGATAATGTATCCTTTAAGGAAATGGTAAATATTCTCCCCATCTTTCAATTCTTTCAATTTAAAATCTCAAAGCTAGGGGAAAGTATATCTTGTTCGGTTCATCTGATGAAGAGGTGTTAGCCAACATTCCTCTAAATATTGTTTACGTGACTTTTAGTCCTCATTGTTATATGATTCTAAGAAAAATTGACATGGCACTCACACATGCATTTTTTTATACAATTTCACGTGTTAAATATTTAATGATATGAATAACATATTAATAAAATATATATATTTATGAAGAGAAAAAAATTACAAATGACTCCCTAACTTTAATGCTTAAAATTCCTTAATTTTCTTTAGTTTAAATTCATCATCTTCATCGTATTTCACCATCTCATTTTTATTTTTTAATTGTGAGAAAATATTTGCATGCATAGCAAATCATTGTTATCAGTTTTAATCATATCATCTATATCTTTAAGAATTTTTTTTGTTTTGAATAATCACTTTTTAAAATAAATTTTTTTAAATAACTATCCTTTCAAAAAAAATCATTAAAATAATTACTTTTCAAATAAAAAAATTTGTCACACAGAGGAGAAGCCATTATGTGTGACGCATGCATGTAAAATAAAGAGGAGACGCCACAGTGTATGACTTGTCTTCTTATGTAGTGTCATGAAGTGTGGCGCATGCATGTTCTTTTTAAGGAGGAGGCGTCATTGTAGGTGGCTTGACAATTGTATTTGGTTTTCTATAAATGCAACCATCCATCTTCACAATTTTTCACATCATTTCTCACATCACTCTTAGAAAATATCTTTCACTCCCTTTTCAAGGTTTTCCACTCCCTTGCCAAGGTTTTTCACTCTCATGCCAAGGTTTTCCACTGATCAAAAGAGATGCTCATGTTATTTTTTCAGCGACAAAGCCTCTGATGAAGATCAAACTCTAGAACACGCAGACGTTCGAGCATTTTCAGAGGTACTTGATTCGCTGGTTGAAATGAGACATTCCTGAAGGTGAACAAATGAGAAAAATAGGAAGGAAAATTACGGCGAAGAACAAAAATGGAGTAAGTCGTTCATAGAAAAAGATGATATGTGATGCTGATGTCATGATGGTGATGCTTGGACCAGACAATATTGTATTTATGGTTTTTATCTCTTAGTTATTATGATGTGTTTAGTTGTTTTATTTGCTTATCGTGTTGTTGTGTTTTGCTTAGTTTTCTTGAGTTTGTCGTGTTGTAATTTTTTGGGCCATTATCTGAAGGTTGTTATAATTGAATGTTAACTTGAACACGAAATGAAAAATCGAATTTAAATTGAACTTTCTTGCTTACAATAAATTAATTACTCCAGAAAGTTTGTTATAAAAATATTAGGTGGCTGAGCTAGACCCAATATTCGGATAATTATTTCAATTATGTCCGGGAAAACGACATGTACTGCATAATCTTATCATTTTGTTGGTTGTATCCATTTCAGTTCTAATACGAGTGCTATTTAAGTGCCTCTTTTTCTTTATTCACATTTATTCATTGTGTCAAATATTGCCCCCTTGATAAGCTGGTCAATAGTCCTCATTTTCCAACACGGAGAAGGTATTAATATACACACTTAAAAGGCTCTCGACTGTGTAAACGTATGTCCTCTTGGGACTAAGCGAACATGCATCTATGACATGAGAGCAAGGTATGCGAAATGCTTGAAACTTTCTGCAATTGCACCAACTTCTATCTAGTTCGACCGATAATCTCCCTTTGGCTTCCCCTTATTATGATCCATTGTCTCTTGTACTCAGAACCAACCTTAAATACGGTCAAACACTGTGACACTATGAGTGTTAGCTTTGGAAGCCTCCTTGTTAAATAATTTCATTGTGCATACACTGAACAATTGCTTTGATTGTAACACTGCCCTCCATTTTGAACTTCTTGTATCGAACAATGACCTCAACCTAAAATATGTTGCTCTAACCAATGCAATAATTGGTAAGTTTTTGATGCCTTTGAAAATAGAATTCAATGATTCCACCAAATTTGTTGTCACGTGGCCCCATTGTTGACCATTGTCAAAGGTCCGAATTCACTTCTTTAATACCTATTATTTGTCAACAAATTTTATTTTCGTAGTTCTTATGATTGTTATACGCAAATATTATATTTTTATACGTAATTCATTTTTTTAATAGGATGTTAAAAGATTTCATTGTCGTGTCCATGAGTATGTTCCTTACGACGTACAAATTGAGCCGTACTTATGACAAGCTGGTTTTGGTCTGTTACTCAACATAGTCAATTACCATGTTGACTATAAAATTATTCTCGCATTAGTGGAAAGATGGAAACTCGAAACTCACACCTTTCATATTCCATGTGGTGAATGTACCGTGAATTGGTCCTAAGGGAGCCGATCTCACAAGATGACTGAAAACTAACTCTCGAATATTTGAGATGGTACACATCGGTTTCAACAAATATGTTTCTGTCTCGAGAGACATATTTGATCGACTCATGCCAAAGAGCTACATCATACGCCCAACAACAACCCTAACAACCAACCCCTCAATAATACCAAACCCAACAACAATGTCAACCCACTCAAACCCAACAATCATACACCACCACATCCATCCAAACCAGTCATCAATTCATGCCACACACACAAACACAATATCAAGAGCATGACCCGACCCACCATCCATAATATGCACCCTCCATATCCTAACACAACACTGAAGACACATATGACACCTCTCCTTCCTACCATACCACCCAACCTACATACATTTAAACATCACACCATCGAAGCACCCAACCATCATGCGGATTTCAGACACCTCAAGAACCATTGTTTTATTTCCAAAACGATTCAACATCCCAATTCTATCAACTACCCCACCCACACATATCCCAACCAACGAGATCAAACTTCAATAACATGGACACTGATCTCTTTGGAAGCACAACACAGTGGGGATAAATGATTGAGAAGATGTACAATCCAAATGTACCAGGACCAACACATCAAGCACATCATCATCAAGTGAGTCAGAACAGATCCCAAACACCTCAGGAGATTCAACAGAGAGGGGTGAGGCACATGCGGGGGCGTTCGTGTCATACAGGGACACACTTAAGTTGAGGGGGACGTCCATAAAAATATATATCTATGCATTGTGTAATTTTAAATATTAATATGTAATATTTTTATTTACTTTTATTATTATTAAAAAAAATTAATTACAACAATTGTCAAGCCATCTAAGGTGGCACATCCACTTCAACTTACATGCATGCGCCACACTGCATGACACTACATAGGAGGATAAGTCATGCTGTATGGAGTCTCCTCTCTAATTTACATGCATGCACCACACTGACTGGCTTAACCTCTGTGTTGACAATTTCTTTTTGTTCGAAAAGTGGTTACTTTGGTAATTTTTTTGAAAAAGTGGTTATTTGAGAATTTTTTTAAAAAAAAATGATTATTAAAAAAAATCATATCTTTAATCTCCCCTTAGAAATCCTATCATATTAGCATAATTCTTTATCACATCCATCAAATTTTAATATGCTGTCCTGCGACGTGATTTTGTGAAGTGATTATCATGTGGCAAAAAAGTGTGGTTGCGACGTGATAATCACGTCACTACATATATTTAATGTTAAAATATTAAAACTAACGTTAGCACATGGAGAGTCAGAATTTATTTTTCAAAAAATTATTTCTGACAAGGGAATCACGTCGCAACCTAAAAATTAAAATAAAAAATAAAAAAGCCTGTGACGTGCACATGGTGGGAAATTTGAAATTTTAAGTTGTGACGTGTATATCACGTCGCAATGTTTTAAGAGGGAAAAAGTTTGACTTGAAAGTGATTGGGTGTAGGTTAGTGCATACTGACTGATTAAATTTTATGACTGATTAAATTTTATGACTGTTGGTGATTTACGACATGAATATCATGTGGCAAGGTTACGACGTAATATTCACGTCGTTGATTGACTTATATAAATGAACTTTTTGTTTCCCAGAAACCACACTCATTTTGTTCTCTTCTTGTCTTCATCTCTTATCTTTTCTTTCTCTACTATCTCCTTCCTTCATATCTCAATTTCTATTTCAGTTCCACTTTTCATAGGTAATTTTCTTCCATAGTTTTGCTTCAATCAACTACCTAACTAAGAATATTACATGCCTATTAACACCCTAAACTATTCTTATTTCAAAATTTAATTGCACTAAGAAATACCCTTTATTATTGTAATTTGCTAAATCAAATTTTATTCCGACCAATCAACTTTTAGCATTCTTTCAAGTGGCACCCATTTCTCAATTTTTCTATTGGATGTTTGCTAATACCTATTGGATGTTTGCTAATACATGCATTGACCAATGGGTATTTCCCTCCACCCTTTCAAATCCAAACCCTTTTCTATTCCTTTAACTTTTCACATTTATCCATCTCATTTCACAAATCTATTTCTTTCTCCGATAGCATATTTCTATCTCTCTCTCCAAACCCTAGAAATGCGACCGCCAAAAACAGTGGAACCGAAGAAGGTGAATCAAGTTTGTGTTAAATTTATCAAGTCCATGGGTTGCGCTTCTAATCGATTCCACCGATGATTTTGAACAAGATGATGAAATGTTTTCTCTTCTTAGCACAAAGAGCATGAGCAGATCTGGTAGAAGCAATAATATGATGGTATGGAAGTTTTCATCTCATTTATGTCTTGATAGCTTTCAATTTGTTGTGTACATGAACATGCCTTTGGCTAATAGTGAGATGCATTACTTTTATGTTGGATCTGTTTTTATATTGCTGCAACATATTGATGATGTATTGTTTGTGATGAGTGTAGGTCTGCTTACATGATGATGATGATGATGGATTGTATTTTGGTGACTGCATTTTGATGTGTTGTATGTGTATACTGCATACTTTTTGTTGTTCATGTTCTTCAACTTCAACTTGAAATGGAAAAGTTCATGTCTTTATGTCAAGCTTGTGTTATAACTGTTACTTTCTTGGTAAGTTTTTATCCGAGATCCAATATCTTCAGTTTTCATCCGAGATCCATTTGTTCATAATGACTTTTGTGTCTTTATAATTTCAGTTCAACGGAAAATCATGTGAAGAAAGAGATGGATATATGTGTGGGTTAAGACTTTGAGTTTTAGCGAAGAAAAATATATAGATTTGTTTATGGGCTTTGATTGGTTGGTTTTAAGGTTTGTTGGTTTTGTTTAGGTTGTTGTTGTTCCAGAGTGCGACAAGAAGATCAAAGTGAGCGCAGAAGAAAAGGAATCTAAAACTAGTGAGCAAACTACAAAAGGACACAAGAATACAAAGCTCGACAACAAAACAAAAAGAGAAAATTTTGGTGATACTAATTCAAAGGAAAATCTTGATTACATTCATGTTTGAGCATGTCGTAGTCAATCCATTGATAGTATAACTTAGCAGAAAGAGTAAGTACAATGAAATCAATTAGAAATTTGTTTGGTTGGTTGTTCAGTATGTAACACCCTGTTTTAATTAATATTATTTATATTATTATTTTCTAAAAATAACCGGTTGATGTTTATTTTGAATAAAATAATAATTATTTAATCGGTAATTCGGTCCGGTATGTAATTAATTGGGTTTATTTGTTTTAACGAAAAATAATTATTTTTGTACGATAATATTATATTTAGTGTGTAAATATTTTATTGTATGTATTATTTGATTTATTTGTGAGGATGGATTTATATTAGTATTAATTGATTTATTATAAACTAATAAATTAATGTTACTTAATTATATTAAATTAATTTAATAAAACATTAGTTTTATTATATATAAGTTATGTTAACTTAGAGTAGTAAAGTATATAAGTTTATATGTTATGTAGGTTAGTTTTATATAATATAATAAGTAAGTAATATAATAAAATAAGTTAGTTTTTTTATATATTATATAATAAGTAGTTAGATAGAAAGGAAACAAATATATCAGAAAGTGAAAAAGTGAGAAAGAGAGAAGTAGAGAAGAAGAAGTGAAGAAAAAGAGGAAAACTAGGGTTGAAGAGGAGAGGAAGAAATTTCTGGAAAATCAACCCAAAAAGCTCATTCTAGGAATTAATCGGTAAGGGTTAGACTTCCTCTAAACATCTAATATATTTTTATTGCATTTGATTCCGATTTTTCGGTTTAAGAAAGTAGATTATTGTAGACTGTTAGAAGAAAAAAAATAGTAAACTGTTAGAAAATGGAATACTGTTAGCAATGGAGAAGAAGAGAGGCACTTGGAGTGAGAGGGCACTTGGGGGAGGGGAGACACGTGGCACGTGGGGGTTGGGGGTGGGGGGTGGGGGGCTACGTTTTGTTTTTATTTTCCTGTGTTACTGTAACACACTTTATTACTTGTTATATATATATATATATATATATATATATATATATATATATATATATATATATATATATATATATATATATATATATATATATATATATATATATATATATATATATATATATATATATATATATATATATATATATATATATATATATATATATATATATATATATATATATATATATATATATATATATATATATATATATAAATTAATAGTGTGATTAATTATATAATCGGTTACGGTTTATCGATGAAATTTGATATTTTGGTTTCGACCGGAGATTAATTAAATCGTAGATATGTGATAGATTTGAAATGTGTTGTGAAATGCCGATTCTGAAAATAACATTGTTCAATTTATAAATATTATGTTATATTAATAATTTAATTAATACATTAATATATATTATAATTAATAGTGTGATTAATTAATATAACCGGTTACGATCAATTGGTAAAACTTAATATTTTGAGTACGACCGGAGAGGAATTAAATTGTAGAGGTGTTGAATATTCAAGATATTTGGTTGATTGCCGATTCCGGAAATGATGTGTTTGATTTATGAATATTTTGGTGTTGTGTAATAATTGTTGAAAATGAAATAAATGATGTTTGTTGTGCAATGTTGTGAGATTAATTCATATGGTGGAATTATGGTGATGTATGCTTGTAATTGGGATTGAGGGATGTCTTGATTTGCATATTGTTGTTAATTGAATTGCACACCGTATCATAAGTCGTGTCACGAGGCGATGTCTGTTAGTCTCGTGAAGGCTAGTGGCTCGTCCCAAACTCAGAGTGGGGGTTTGAAAGCTTAGGGAATGGGCTTTTATGATTATCTGTCTGAGGGATAGACATCGGCAAGTCCGAAGGATAATAGATGATTGGTACCACATGCATGAGTCGTGTCGTTGTGTCGAGTCGCACATACACGTTTTATTGAGTTTATGTGTGGTTGAATATTATGCATTATGTGCTAATTGGTAAATGAAATTGATTGTGTTTGTTTTCTTTGAGTTGTTGGATATGAGGATTTGATTAAATGAATATCTTATGTAGTTTATGTAAGAGTTGGAAAAATAGTGAGATTCCTTTATTTAATGCCTTTCATTTGCTTTAAATTACATACTTTATGTTTGTTGGAATTCTTACCCTTCTGTTGGAAAATGCTTGCTTCGGCATTGTTCAGGTACCAAAGACGATAGTGCGAGGTACTAGCTTAGCGGATGCAAATTTGGATTGTAATCCGTTTTATTTTGGTTTATCGAGTCGATGCTCTGGTTGTAACACTTGAGGGTTAGGTGTCCGCATTCAAACTCGTATATTTTGTAGATGGATTATACTTGTATATAATCCATTGTTTTGATTATATATTGATGTATGTGTATTATGACTTGATAACATATTTGGTGTATGAACCGTATGGCTTAATTCCTTGAATTTTATATTTTGATTCCTCCTTTGGAGATGAAGTTATTATGATTCCGTTGCGTTTGCACGAAAAAGAAAGTATATGCCATGAATATATTATGTGATTAAATGATTAAAGTGACGAATATTTCATGTCCGTTTTTCTTGAATATGTGAATTGATATTGTGACACTCCTTCTGTGCAAATTTTATTTTCTCTGATTTTAATTATATCGTTTAATTCAGGGTTTATTAGAAGGGGTGTTACAATAATGGTATCAGAGCATTGTCGGTCAGTTGTCAGGTCTTAATATTACTAATTCCATTGTATTTGATTGTGTATCTGACGCGATCAATACTTTTGTGTTGTTCAGAAGAAGATGGTAGCTGGGAGGAATGATAATGCACTTGCTGACGCATTACGATTGCTCGCTGAATACTTGAATCAGAGGCTGCAACTTAATCCAGTGCCACATGTGTTTACAGTGATTTCTGGTAAACAACCGCTAGTCCTCCAAACTATCAAATAATCTTAATGACTGTTATTTAGTCTCTCTGGTAACTCGCAGGATCGACTAGATTGATCCTAAGATGTATTGGTCATTTGGATAATTCTCATTATAGAACTGATGTTCATGGTTGGTATTTAGAATGTTGTGTAGGTGTTTAACTTACTTCGATTAATCTATTAAAGATCTAAAGGCGTGATCAAGTAAATGCGCGCGAAACTAAATTGCATGAATAAAGTTCAATTGTAAAGACATGTAAAACTGCAGAAAAGACAAGTAAATGACTTCGAAGCATAAAAACATGTAATGTAAAAGTGTTTCTGGAATGTAAAAGATTCGAAATATGAAGAAAGCATTTAAATGCAAGAAATCAGTAAAATGACTTTGAATGAAAAAGGTATTCGAATGATAAAAGCATGAAGATAAAGGCATGAAATATATAAAAGTTTCTGAAATGTAAAGGATTTGAAATGGAAAGGAAACATTTAAATGTAAGACATCAGTAAAAAGACTTCGAATGAAAATATTTTAATGTAAAGGCTTTTGAATGATATTGACATGAAGATAGAGGAAAAGACTGGAAATGATAAAGAGTTTTATTGAATCATAAACACTTGGTGTTATCATATGTACATTGTTCGTGCATTCGTTTCCCTAGCCATGTGGTATTTTGAATGTTTACTGAATTTTTGTACAATAGATATGACACACGAAATCCTAATGCTAAGACTTCTATTTATACTACTTCGACCATAACGGTCTTACTATAAGATTCTGCCACATTCAGAACATGCAAAGCAATGCCCCTCTCTTGCTTCCACGCGTCTTCGAATG
The DNA here is from genome assembly GCA_948472305.1 of Vicia faba. NCBI lineage: Eukaryota > Viridiplantae > Streptophyta > Magnoliopsida > Fabales > Fabaceae > Vicia > Vicia faba. The sequence continues at coordinate 855,674,100 of OX451735.1, read as the reverse complement.
CTCCAGCGCATATATTTTAAATTTCGAACATCCCGCTTGCGTTTGAATTTCAAATGTTTTGGCACTCTTTGTTTCGAACGCATTTCTTGGACACAGCTTTGTTACCATTTCGAGACTTCTTTGAAAATATCCCCATAACTGCCACTCGAAGCTCAGAGTTTTGACATTCCCATTCGAAGCACTGCTTCTACCATTTCGAAACATGACATCTTGCTTTATTCCAATCGAAACATCCAACTTGCTTCGCTTCGAACAATATCATCAAAATCTCCAGCCAACAAAATGCCTCTTTAAAATATGTATTTCGATTCTTTTGAGAAATACTTATTTTAAACATATACGCAAGATTTTGATGCGACCTTTGAATCATCGTAACATTTATTGCATATGACTCCAATCACGTCAATCATGGCGCTTTTCAGATTCCTTAACCGCCTTGAACCATTTCACAGCATGGTGTAGTTACAAAACAATGATTATTATTTAATCACGCCTATTACCAATATCAACTTTAAGCCACCTCCTTCTCAAACCAACCCACGATTACCACATATCACAATCTTACTCAGTGGATGTTTAAACTTCCACACTATAAAAACCCATCAACTTAGTCTTTTGTTTTTCTTCCCACATTCTGAATCTTTTCTTCCTTTCTTCTCACTGAAACCCTAAAACCTTCAACGCTCTTCAAACAATGTCTTCTTCAACATCATCTCAACTGAAAAAAGCTTCTAAAAAGAAAGGAAAGAACACAGGAACCATAATGGAAAGCAAGGTTGGCACCTATCAAGGTCAATCTGTTCTTATTCCTCAGATGATCTCAAAAGAGAAGGAAATGCTTTACGCATCTCAGGTACTAATTCCTACTAACGCCACTGGCAAGAGGTTAGCTTTAATGGGCCCTCTTACAGTCTTTGAAATCTTAAAAGATACCAGAAAAATTTTCACTGTTTGTTATAATTTTAAACCTTTGTTTAATAAAATGGATACCCCTAAGACAGGGGAGTCTTCTGATTCGACCACCGTGGAAAATCCAATCATTCCCCCTAAGGACCCTTTTGTGCTAGATTATGTGAAGAGTAACTTCAAACCATTTCGATCTTGCCCCACCTCCGACACAGCTTATCACAACTGGTTTACTAAAGTAGAAGCCAAGAAATCCCAGCAATGGGAAGAATTAGGCATTTACAACTTGATTAAACTATGGAAACCAGGCTTTACCTATAGCCACCCATTATTATTCGCGTCCTTATATTTCTGGGACAGTACTTACAATACCTTCCATCTCCCTGGTGGAAAGATTACACCCACCTTTTTTGACATAGCAGCCATTACTGGGTTATCACCAATAGGAGAAACCTACATTCCTGACAATGAAGAGCATTCGAGCATTATTGACTTTGAAGTCAAATTAGCCAGCTTTTCAAAGTTCATTAGCCACTATCACACTGAAGGAGACAGTGTGTCAGATGTAGAACACATTGCTTTCCTTACCTTATGGTTATCAAGGTATGTCTTTTGCATCAGGTCCCTACAGGTAGCCAGCAGGTTTATTCCTCTAGCTAGAGATTTACACGAGAATCGGAGGGTGTGTTTAAGCGAACTGCTACTTGTTGATCTTTACGAAAGTTTAAGATCAGCTGTCTCGAGTTTGAAATCCCACACCTCCAAAAACATCCTGCTAGCTGGCCCCTTCTGGTTACTCCAGTTATGGCTTAATGCCATGTTTGAACCTTCACTATCAACTGCCAACACTATTGCTGAACAGGATCCAGAAATAGCGGATAGAATCATCGAAGGCACTAGGCTGCGAAGACTTACCCCAAACGATGATAAGGATGACTTCAAAGTTCTCTTCTCAAAATACATAATGATCTTTTCCAAGAGGCATAAATTCGAAGAGACCATGGCGCCCTTTGCCTCAAGGACTCATGGACCATCATGGTTCACCATGGCTCTCTCAGAAGCAATCAAAAGCAAAGAAATTCAAGATGTATGGAAAGCCTTTTTGCTTCCCAGATTAATCTCCTCACGAATTACTCCTGCTAAGAATCAAATATTCCTTTTCGCTTATCAACCCAACTTCGTTTCGAGACAATTTGGCTTGTGCCAACTAATCCCTGAACCCCTGTTCCAAACAGAAAGTGCCATCACCTCTGGGCGAACCTTCAAGGCAAGAGAAGCCAAACTACAACAGGAACAATACCAAGGCTTCGCCTACTTTGAACTAATATCTTTCGAACCTACACACCTCACAGCAAAGGGTTTTCTAGAATGGTGGACAAAGTTCTATCAGACTTATATGTTCGATACTCTCTCTATTCAACAGAAACTAACCAATGCGTTCGATGTGCAGGTACAATCCAAGAAAGGTATGTTCACTCATGCCAAAGAGATTAGGGCTTTTCAAAATTATTTCGAAACTACTTATGATCCCACACACTTGGAATCCACTGTGCATCAAGCGGCTGAGACCTTGAAGGAAAAATTCAAAGAAAAAATTTCTAAGTTAAAACTTCCTTCATGGTTGTCACCTGAGGATAGGTATAGGTTGGCATTCGAAATGCATCCACCTAAATTTCCTAGATTGCCTACCTCAGAACTGGCTCTGGCTTGGTTTCCTCCATACCCTTGGTGGTTCACTTGCAAAGAAATGTTCAAATATCTTCAAAAGAAACCAAAGCCATCTGAGACTGTGACATGGGCTCGACATTGGCTCCACGATTTCCCAGGACATCTTCGCTATGACCTTTATGCCATGTCGATTAAATCTGATCAAGGCGCAGGTGCGAATGCTTGGGAAAATCCCAAATGTTTCTCTCTTTCTACATTTTTAACTTTTGCCTTAATTGTTTCGATTTTCAGCCATCACGATAAAGACTACTGCTTCAAAGTCAAAAGAGGGAAGCGCCTCCCAAACATCTGTCGAAACCATTGATAATGTGACTCTATCCAAACCAACAACAACTGTTGCAACAACAACAACAACAACACCAGTAATAACCAGTGCTCCAACTCCACAGGTAATCAATTAGCCTTGATGTTTCGAATACACTAATGTTTCATGCTTTGTATCTAACTTATGTTTAAATCTTTTCAGACTAACAAACTCCCGCCAACCACTCCAAAGAAAAGAAAAACAAACACTACTGGAAAGGATTCCAATGCTGGAGGGAATTCACCGACTGCTTCGAAGAAGAAGCAGAAGAAGGAAATTTCCAAAAGTGATGTACCAACTAGTATCTCTGGACTCGATTCCAGCGATGCTGCTCCCTCAACTAAATCCAAAAATCCACCTTCGACCTCCAACGTAATGTTGGAACGTATAGCTAGCAACCTCTCTTCTGAGAGTCCACAGGTAAATTGAACTCTAATCCTTGACAAAATAATTATTCATTACCTTGGTGCATGCTCTTAATATTCTTTGCCTCTGTAGGACATTTTGAATCCAGCTCTTACCACTTTGACTTCCCCATCGAAAACTGCTGCTCCCATCAACTCTTCTCCTCAAGGGGATTCCAGCAACTTGGTGCAGAACAAAGGGTCCTCCAATATGGCGGTTCTGACTGGGGCTTCATAGCAGCAAGATGACCAGAGCACTTCTCCCCCTCTAAAAGAAACAAATGAAGCAACGCTTCATGAATCTGCAGAGACTTTACAAAAGACTTCTCTTCAAAAGTCCCCTCTTGAAACCCTTCAAGAGAATCCAAAGGACGCTAACGCTGAAGGAGAGAAAGCTGATTCTGATCAAGGAAACGAAGAATCTGCAGAAGAAAGGGTCTGAGGAAGAAGATGCCAACGATGGTTCGACTGCTGGGATAGAGTCAGATGCAAATAGCAGTGACGATATCAAAGTGGTGGACCTGGACGATAATGAAGAAGGCAATGAGCGGGAAACGAGTGAAGGTGACGGTGACGCGACCAATAAACCCATGGAAGTCGAAATGGATGTGACTCCCTTGCGCGTGGAACTTCCTCAACCGTCTCTATCCCGAATGACTGAAGATGAGCTTGCTTTCTTACGACGAAATGACCCAATTGCGTACATGAAGGCGAAGCTAGCTCAAAGGGATATTCCACTTGCTAGGGCTGGTACCAGTTCGACTAGCCATCCGTTGCCCACAGATGATAGAATTGTACTTCTTAACAGGATTAGGAGAACAATTCTTGATGTGGATTTGCTCGAAGTGCTCAAACAGGATAGCACAACTTGCTACACTATGAAGGAGTTACTTACAAAAGTCAACCTTGCTACCTGCTCCTTGCCAGTTAGCACTATCTTGTTCGATCTTCAATCTCTGCTAGACAACGTGACTGGGTGCCTTCTCCAAGATGAATTTGCTACCAGAAAGGTTCAAGAAAAACGAACTGCAATGGACGCTGCTTATGAGCATGCTTCAAAGCTCTCTCAAGAAGCTGAGGATCAAGCCATGCATCTAAAGCAAGCAAAAATTGACTATGAAGCTCGAGCTGAGTCCATCCTTCTCTGGGAAAGGAAAATTCAGGAACTTCAACAGAAGGTTAAGGAGGCTCAAGAACAACAAATAGCCTACGAAACCAATACTGCTGGCAAACAGTTCGAAGAGCTCCTCAACAAAGGGCTTGCAGAAATGGAAACCGCATAATAACTCAAGGGAGAAGTGGCTACCTTAGAGGGAGCAAGACGTTTTACTCAACAAAGGCTTGAGTCTTTTCTAAGTACCTTTAACAGATTGAAGAATAATGTCTACTTTTAAATCTTAGTGTTGATTAGTTTTGAAATTTGGTTTTTTGTCTGTAATACCTGAACAACGCCATTTTGGCAACCCCATATTGCCATTTTGGCATTTTTATGATATTTTGATTACGTTGTTATTATTCGAATCTCCTGCAGGCGTGGCTTATATTTCTTTAAATATTTCCCATTAACCTTTAGGATATATTTATCATCCATCAACTCTTCGATTTCATATGCATTGTTTGAAAATACCTTTATTATTCGAAAAGGTCCTTCCCAATGAGGTGACCATTTACCTAACGTTTTATTTTTCTTGTCCATGGGCAATATGACTTTCCATACTAAGTCATTAATAGTGAATGCTTTTACCTTCACCTTTTTTTATATGTCCTGGCCACCCTTTCCTTTTGTCTCATCAGGATTTCCAATGCATGCAATCTAACTTCGTCCAACTCAACTAACTCATTCATCATCATCTCCCAATATAACGCAGCTGGAATTTCGTTTTGTCTTTGAATTCGAACTGATTGTAGATAAATTTCTACTGGCAGAACTGCATCATGACCAAATGTGAGTTGGAAAGGCGTGGTGTTAGTAGCTTCTTTAGGAGATGTTCTACAGGCCCACAATATTTGGTCCAAAGTTTTATGCCAGTTCCTTGGCTTTTTACCAATATGTTTCTTGATTAACCCTATTATCACTTTATTAGCTGCTTCGACCTGACCATTTGCTTGAGCATAATATGGCATTGATGTTAGTAATTTAAACCCCGTTTCTTGAGCAAACTCTTGCATCTTCCTACCAGTAAACACAGAACCTTGGTATGTGGTTATGCTCTATGGCAATCCGAACCTATAGATAATTTGTTTCTGTATGAACTCAATAATAGCATTTTGATCAGCAACTATTAATGGTATTGCTTCGATCCACTTGGTAAAATAATCTATTCCTACCAAGATATATTTCTGTCCTTTAGACGAAGCAGGGTTTATTTCTCCTATTAAATCCAATGCCCATCCTCTAAAGGGACATGGTTTAATGATTGAATGCAACTCACTTGCAGGGGCATATTGAATCCCTGCTTGCTTCTGGCATTCTTTACACCCTTTAGCAAAGTCTATACAATCTTTGAGCATACTGGGCCAATACATGCCATATCGAAATAACAACCATTTCATTTTATGACCTGCTTGATGTGCCTCACATGCCCCATTGTGGACTTCTGACAATGCTAAGTATGCCTCACTTTCTCCTAGGCATTTCAGTAATACGCCTTCTTGGGTCTTTTTGAACAATTCGTTTCCCATGAGGACATATGATAATGCTCTATATTTTATTTTCCTATCAACATTCAGAGTTGGGTTTGTTAAATAACTCACAAGTGGAATTCTCCAATCTACATCTGATAAGGTGTCTATGGCTAGTATTTCGAATTCCTGTTTCTCAGTGTAACCCAATTTCATACTTTCTAGGTCTGATGGTATGAATCTAGTAGCCATAACTCTACCCATTAATTCAACTAAATCCTCAAAGTTTTTGGCAGAAACTTTATAACCTGAAGCCAACTGTGCTAAGTCATTTGCTTCTTGGTTTTCTATTCTTGGTATATGTTGAATATCCATGTATTCAAATTTTCTAAGTAGCCTGTTAACTATGACGAAGTATATCATCAGATTTTCCTTTATGCATTTGTACTCCTTTGTTATTTGCTTGACCACTAACTCTGAGTCTCCTTTAATTTCGACTCTAGTTGCCCCCAATTCCAACAAAGCTTCAAGTCCAACAATAAGCGCTTCATACGCAGCTTCGTTGTTCGAGCAACGAGGACCGTCTAATTTATACTTGAATTTTGTTGGAATTCCTTCAGGATAAATTATAAGGACCCCAACACCACTACCATTCCTGTGGGTCGAACTATCAAAGTATAATTTTTATGGTTGCGTTTCAACATAACTCATGACAGTCTGTTCAACCAATGAATGGTCCACAATGAAATCAGAAATCACTTGGCCTTTCACAGCTTTTAAAGGCATGAAAGTCAAAGAATATTCTGTTAAGGCTAAAGCCCATTTACCAACTCTGCTATGCATTATTGGTTTCGAAAGCATGTGTTTGATAACATCGAAATGAGATGAAACATAAACATCAACAGGCTTTATATAATACTTGAGTTTCATACAAGAAAAGTACAAACAGAGACATAGCTTTTCTATATTGCTATATCTAGTCTCTGCATCATTCAACACTCTACTTAAATAGTATATGACTCTTTCGATGCCATTGATATCTTCTTGTGCTAACATACTACCTATACTAACTTCAGAGGCAGATATGTACAATCTCATGGGCTTTCCCCATGAAGGTGGAGACAAGATGGGAGGCTGAGAGAGATATCCTTTTATCTTGTCAAATGCCTCCCGATGGGCTTCGTTCCACTCGAAGGCTTGTCCTTGCTTCAAACGAAGCAACGGAGAGAAAGCTTGGGTTCTTCCACTCAGATTCGAAATGAACCTTCTGAGAAAGTTAATCTTCCCTAGCAAATATTGCAGCTCCCTTTTTGACGTAGGTGCTTTCGTCTCCATTATGGCTTTGGTTTTATTTTGGTTGATCTCGATTCCTTTTCTATGAACCACAAAGCCAAGGAAATCTCCAGCCTGCACAAAAAATGCACATTTAAGGGGATTCATCTTTAAGCCATATTTTCTCATTCGTTCGAATGATTGGCTCAAATGATGCAAATGGGTTTCTGCGGATATAGATTTGATGACTATATCATTAATATACACCTGCATAAAGGTTTCAATAAAATCATGGAAAATCGAATTCATTGCCCTTTGATAAGTTGCCCCAGCATTTTTTAAACCAAAAGGCATCACCACCCATTCGTAAGTGCCTAAGGCTCCTGGGAAACGAAATGATGTCTTGGCAACATCTTCTTCAGCAATAAAAATCTGATTATACCCAGAGTATCCATCTAACATACTTAAATATTTGAATCCTGCAGCAGAGTCTACTAACATTTCTGCCACAGACATGGAGTACTCATCTTTAGGGGTTGCAGTATTTAAATCCCTAAAATCTATGCAGATTCTCAAAGAACCATTTTTCTTAATAACAGGCACTATATTTGCTAACCATTCGACATACCTTGTGGTTCTGATGAATCTGCAGCGCAGCAACCTTTCGATCTCAGCTTTGATCTTTGTGAGAACTGCTGGTGCGAATCTTCTAGGAGTTTGCTTGATGGGCTTCTTGCCATCCTTGATTGGAAGTCTATGTTCCACTAACTCCCTCTTTAAACCAGGCATTTCGTCATAATCCCACGCGAAGCAATCTTTGTTTTTCTTGAGGACTTCGATCACTTCCTGCTTGAGGCCTGGGTTAAGTTTTGCACTTATGTAGGTTATTCTTTTCGTGTTCTCATCCCCTAAGTTCACTTCTTCGAGTGGATCCTGCGCCAACATTTTGGCACCTGAGTCTATGGGGTCCCTCTCGAAGCCTAAGGGTTCTTTATCATAGATGGCGTCCAGCCTTTGATCTATTTCAAGTTCTTCAAAGGGTGAGCCTTTCGAGCTACCCCCATTTATTTCGTTCATCTTTACAACTAGTTTATTCATTTCAGCCTCTAAGGCCGCCTTTGATTCGTTCTCAGCCATATAGGCCGAAATCCTTTCGAAAAAGGAGGACTCAGTCATGAGCAAGGTTGTCGAATTCCCAGCCTGCTGGCCGTCTTTGTATAGTTCCTTCGATTCCTTCATCTTCACTGATTATTCTTCTATCCTAATATATGCCATCATGGCTAAGGGTCATAAAGTAGTGCGCGTTCCTGGTTTCGTTGATTTCATCATTTGGGACACAAGGAGCAATCTTTGCCAAATGTTTGTCATAATTCCTCTTGTCAACTAAGTTGACTGCTGACATGAAGTAACTCTGGTCCGCTTCAATGTTTTCCACGATCCCATCTTCTCTCCATAAAACTAATCACTGGTGCATTGACGAAGGAACCGCTCCTACGCCATGGATCCACTCCCTTTCCAGCAACAAGTTGTAGTTGGCCTTGGCTTCGATCACCATGAACATGGTGGGCCTACAGCTTGAGCCTATCATCAAGTCCAATTGAACCACCCCCAGTGTTTTGCCTACTTTCCCTTCATAATTGGATAGAACCATGTTGTGTGGCTTGATGTCTCCTTCGCGTATTTCTAACCTTTTCAGCATGAAATGGGGTATTAAGTTAACTGCAGCGCCCCCATCCACTAGAACTTTATTTACGCCATGGGCACCAACCTTTGCCCGAATGAATAATGGCTTCAGATGATTCTTCATAGCTGGTTCTGGACACTCGAAGAACGCATTCTGCTCCTCGACAGCTCCATTATCCATCACGTAGTAGCACACATGCCTATGCTTCATCAGATCTATGGTATCTTCTTCCTCATACTCGTCAATTTCAGTTTCCTGTCCTAACTCACAAGGAAGCACAGATACCACGTTGCAATTGATATTGAACGAAGACTCCCCCTCTGATTCGAAGTTGTCTGTTAGCATATCTTCGTCTTCTTCTGGACCTGGAGTGTATTCCTTTGGTTCATTTAGTTGTTCTTCAGAGAAGAGTCTCCTACTAACTGGGGGTTTGTCTTCAGTTTGATTTTTTGGTGTGGGTTTGTTGGTGCTAGATTCACCTTGGTTTTTTATTGAAGTTGCCCCTTTATTTGCCACAGCTTCCCTTTCAGCCTTTCAGATTCTCTGTTGCCTTCGCCATTGAGATCTTGACATGGGGTTTCTTCCTTTGTAGTTCTCTAATCTCACTTCTTCCCTCTTTGCTATGTTGAACTGCCTTCTATATGTCATAGCATGGCGTGCGTTTCGTTCATTGTTTCTCCATTTGTCTTTGCCTTTGTCATTTCTGACTTGCAGCCATTTGTCTGTTGGCACTTCAGCAGGAATTTTGAACGTCACTCTTCGAGCGCCCTTGGGATGAGGATTATCAGGCCTTCGTTGATTGTATTTTCTATCGAAACATGGGCCTATCTGAACAGTCTCTTGGTGGTTCTAGCAAGGGGCGAAAGGGATTGTTTCGAAGGCTCTGGCCATGCTTTGATCATACACAGCAGAACACCTTGGGCATATCAAGCATTTGGTTGCCCCTTTGTAGCAGCGAAGCACAAATTCCAACAAACTTTCTCCAGCTTTAGGATAACACCTGAATAACTGGTTATCCTGGCGCCAGTTGTTGCCAATTCGCGCCCTTTGTACCCTCTCGAAGTTTGCAGCAATTCTCTGGTTGCAGAGGATGCTGCACCTAGGGCATAGTATCATTCATGTATCTCCTTTGTGGCACATCATGAGGTAATCCTTAAGACTATCATCTCCAGCATGATTATCCTCCATTTTATACTTCTCTTTTTCTAGGTATCTCTCCACCTCCTCCATTTCAGAGCGAGGTCTCTCCATATCCACCATGTTTACCTCAACATCCTCCCCCTTAGTGTCATCATCTCCCCATCCTGTAGGTTTTATATCTTCAATTTGGATTTTTGAACTCTCTGGGGCAGAATATTTGACCAAGTAGTCAAACTTTCCATTGGGCTCCCCTAAAGTATCCCATATTTCTTTTTGAGGGGAAGTTGGCTTCGTGATCTGGACTTTCTCCAATTCTAGCCTCAGGCCTTCAGTAACATGTGTCAACTCTTGGTTTTGGTTTTCCTGGCCTTCAGTAGCTTGGATTTCTTTTGCAACAGCTAAAGGTGCTGCTTCGATCGAAGTTTCTGGTTGCTTGTGGACGTCTTCAGTGACCCCCTTATTGACTTCGACTAACACCCAGCTTTCATTTTCAGTACCTTTCTCTCCTACTGGAGCGTCATTTTGATCAGCTTCCATCATGTTAATTTCTCCAATGCATACAGGCTCGGAGTAATTGGTGTCTGCGACATCCAAAGGATCTTCATCTACTTTCATTTTTTCTTTATCAGCGAATTTCAGTCTGCCATCTTTAATTGCATTCTGAATTAGGTCCCTGAAAAGAAAACACTGTGAGGTTTTGTGGCCTAGGAAACTATGATACTTGCAAAATCCCCTTTTCTTCCTTTGATCTAAAGGAGGTATTTTGACATTTGATGGCACAATGAGTTGGCCATCTTTGACAAGTAAATCAAAAATCTCGTCACACTTAGTTACATCGAAGGTGTAAACCTTCTTTGGGAATTTGTCACTTTTCTCATTTTCAACAATTTCTTTCCCTTTTGTGGGAACTAATAATTTGCAGGAGTAAGGTGGTGCCTGTTTTAATTCAGCGAGGTCGATTTTGACCTCTTCGAATTCGAATTCAGGATAATCTTCTGTTTCCTCAGCTCCAACATAGGAGACCCTTTCTTTTTTGTTATTTTTAAAAACTATGGCCTTTTCGGCTTTTAGCCTTTTGACCTGTCGAACCCTATCGGCTAATTGAGCCATATCCCTCAAGTATTGAGTGTCTAATTTCTTTCGAATAGAGTAATCCAGGCCGCCAGCAGCTATTTCGACTAACTCATGTTCAGGAACTACTGTAAAGCATCTAGATTTCAAGAGCCTGAATCTATTCAGATAATCATCTATGGGTTCAGTAAACTTCCTCTTGACACTGGCTAGTTCCTTCAGACTTATTTTTGATTGCCCCATGTAGAACTGCTCATGGAATAATCTCTCCAAAAGAGCCCAAGTATCAATGGACCCAGGAGGCAAAGTGGTGAACCATGTGAAACCGTTCTTAGTCAGGGAACTTGGGAAATATTTAATCCTAAGGTCTTCATTATTTGCTATATCTCCTGCTTCAGTTAGATACCTGGCTATATGTTCGACTGTTGATTCGTTGGTATCCCCAGCAAACTTTGTAAACTTAGGGACTTTATATCCCCTTGGTAAATCAGTGTGCATTATGTAATCTAATATAGGAGAGGCATAATTTGGCCTTCGAATTCCTGTGTTGAGACCATTCTGGGCCATGATTCTCTCTATCATGGTGGTTAAATCATTTTCTGCCAAGATGTTATCGTTTCAAATTCTATGAACGACTGCATCAGCATCTTGATTTCGACCCACCATGACAACTCCTCTAGGTTGTTCTTCTCGAAACTCTGGGACTTCTAACCTTTCGACCCTTGCCCCTGGTTCCATAATTTCCCTTTGTGGGCCTTGAATCATTGAGGCTTCTAACCTTTGTGCCCTTGCCCCCAAATTAACCTCCTCCATGGCTGGTCTATAGGGTGGGTCGTTAGCAACTTGTTCTATAATAGGTACGTTTGCTCGAACTCCCGCCTGATTCTACCTACGCCTTTCTGGGGGAGCAAAGAAATCTTCTATTCAACTCATGTTATCTGCGTTTTCTCTGTTTGTCACAGTTACATTTTGTAATATTGGGGCAAAGATTTCCTGCATAGTTTGTGCTAACACTCCTATCATATTATGGTTATTGTCATCCATTAATTGCCTAAAGGCCAACTGATTTTCTGTGGTTAAGATAGGCATTGCACTATAACCCACTGACCCTTGGTTATTTGTCATAAATTGATTTTCCCCAGACCCAGACCCTAATTGTGGTGATGAATTCGATGTGGAATTGTGTAAGCCTGCCATAAAAGATGTTGGCATTGCATAAGAGGAATTTTTGGTTCTGTTACCATCGAAACCGGGTGGTCTAGTTAGTGGGGTGGCGAAATGGGTTTGTGCCTCTGGTGGTGGGACGAATCCCCCAGGATAACCAATGGTTCCAGTATTTCCTAGGATCGAACTGTTAGTTGATATGCCACTTGTTCCATTAGTGGCTACGCTACTGGTAGAGGATGCAACAGACTGTGCGTTCGAAGGGATTGCATTAGATGTTCCCATCGAAGCGGACATATTAGTGCCTGTTGTATGTGGGATATTTTGTTCCCCTTGTTGATTGTCTGGATTAGACATCTTGTTTAAAGGTTTTCTTCTGGATAAGGGTTGGTTGCTATTGGTTATTCTACCACTTCTAAGGTTCATAAAACAACAAACTTATCACTCAGAGAGTACTTTTACAATGGTTATGTCTCAACAATTTTTGCTTTGTTCTAAATTTTGTAATGACCAATGACGGGTCCCACCGGGTGTGCCAATTTGTTTACAGTGATTTCTGGTAAACAACCGCTAGTCCTCCAAACTATCAAATAATCTTAATGACTGTTATTTAATCTCTCTGGTAACTCGCAGGATCTACTAGACTGATCCTAGGGTGTATTGGTCATTTGGATAATTCTCATTATAGAACTGATGTTCATGGTTGGTATTTAGAATGTTGTGTAGGTGTTTAACTTACTTCGATTAATCTATTAAAGATCTAAAGGCGTGATCAAGTAAATGCGTGCGAAACTAAATTGCATGAATAAAGTTCAATTGTAAAGACATGTAAAACTGCAGAAAAGACAAGTAAATGACTTCGAAGCATAAAAACATGTAATGTAAAAGTGTTTCTGGAATGTAAAAGATTCGAAATATGAAGAAAGCGTTTAAATGCAAGAAATCAGTAAAATGACTTTGAATGAAAAAGGTATTCGAATGATAAAAGCATGAAGATAAAGGCATGAAATATATAAAAGTTTCTGAAATGTAAAGGATTTGAAATGGAAAGGAAACATTTAAATGTAAGACATCAGTAAACAGACTTCGAATGAAAATATTTTAATGTAAAGGCTTTTGAATGATATTGACATGAAGATAGAGGAAAAGACTGGAAATGATAAAGAGTTTTATTGAATCATAAACACTTGGTGTTATCATACGTACATTGTTCATGCATTCGTTTCCCTAGCCATGTGGTATTTTGAATGTTTACTGAATTTTTGTACAATAGATATGACACACGAAATCCTAATGCTAAGACTTCTATTTATACTACTTCGACCATAACAGTCTTACTATAAGATTATGCCACATTCAGAACATGCAAAGCAATGCCCCTCTCTTGCTTCCACGCGTCTTCGAATGCTCCAGCGCATATATTTTAAATTTCGAACATCCCGCTTGCGTTTGAATTTCAAATGTTTTGGCACTCTTCGTTTCGAATGCATTTCTTGGACACAACCTTGTTACCATTTCGAGACTTCTTTGAATATATCCCCATAACTGCCACTCGAAGCTCAGAGTTTTGACATGCCCATTCGAAGCATTGCTTCTACCATTTCGAAACATGACATCTTGCTTTATTCCAATCGAAACATCCAACTTGCTTCGCTTCGAACAATATCATCAAAATCTTCAGCCAACAACATGATTGAGCTGATGATGCTTTCCGTGCTCTTGGAAAGTTTCAGAAGAACAACCCGCCTACTTTCAAAGGAGAGCATGCGCCCGAAGAAGCTCAAGAGTGGTTGAAGTCCATTGAAAATATTTTTCGAGTGATGAATTGCACCGATGCTCAGAAAGTGCAATTCGGAACTCACATGCTTGTGAAGGAAGCGGAAGATTGGTGGATTAACACAAGTCATAGGTTCGATGAAGAGAACACCATGGTTACGTGGGCAATGTTCCGAGATATTTCTTGGAGAATTACTTTCCCGAGGATGTCTGTGGTAAGAAAGAGGTGGAGTTCTTGGAGTTGAAACAAGGGAGTGGTAGTGTTGCGGAGTATGCCGCCAAATTCCAAGAATTGATCAAGTATTGTCCCCACTATAATACGGTGAATGCCGAGAGATCTAAATGCTTGAAGTTTGTGAATGGCTTAAGGTCGGATGTGAAGAAAGCAATCGGGTACCAACAAATTACCCGCTTTTCTGAATTGGTGAACAAAAGTCGTATCTATGACGAGGATAGTCGTGATAGTAGTGCTTACTACAAGAGTTTAAGTGACAAGAGAGGCAAGGGACAAATGTGTCCTAAGCCTTATGATGGAAAAGGGAAGCAACCGATGAATGTGGGAAAGAGTCCAAGTGGGGGGGTTATTACTCCGGTGAAGTGCTATAGATGTGGGAAAGAGGGACACCGTGCTATGGAGTGTCGCCAAGTTGAGCCGACATGTTTCAAGTGTGGGAAGATTGGTCACCGATCTAACGAGTGTAGGTTGGGTGCTAGTGTGACTTGCTACAACTGTGGCGAGCAAGGGCACATTAGTACAAAGTGCACGAAGCCAAAGAAGGAGTGAGGAAAAGTGTTTGCATTGTCTGGTGCCGAGACTTCGGCGAACGAGAAGTTGATCAGAGGTACTTGCTTTATCCTTAATGTACCTTTGATTGCTATTGTTGATACGGGTGCTACGCATTCATTCATTTCATTGGATTGTGCTACTATTTTAGGTCTTGTGTTATCTAATTTGGGTAGAAGTATGGAGATAGATACGCCTGTGATGGGATCGGTTTCTACTTCAGTCGTTTGTTTGAAGTGTCCTTTGCGTATGTGTGGTAGAGATTTCGAAGTTGATCTCGTATGTCTTCCTTTGAGTCAGATTGATGTCATTTTAGGTATGGACTGGTTGAGAGCCAACCACGTCTATATCAATTGTTTTGCTAAAGCGGTTCTTTTTCTCGAGTCCGAGAAAGAAGGCGTTGCATTCCTGTCTACTCAACAGATGAAGATGTGTGTTAGAGATGGGGCTGAATTGTTTGTGTTGATGGCGAGCATGAGTCTTGGTGATAGTGGAGTGAGAAAGGATGTTCCTGTTGTTTGTAATTTTCCAGAGGTGTTTCCGGAAGAGATTACGGATTTACCTCCAGAACGTGAAGTGGAGTTTTCTATTGATTTAGTTCCTGGTGCTAGTCCTGTTTCGATGGCTCCGTATCGGATGTCACCATCAGAATTGATTGAACTAAAGAGCCAACTTGAAGAGTTACTTGATAAGAAGTTCATTCGTCCGAGTGTTTCTCCGTGGGGTGCACCGGTGTTGCTGGTAAAGAAGAAAGAAGGAACAATGAGACTTTGTGTGGATTATCGGCAGTTGAACAAGGTTACTATCAAGAATAAGTATCCTTTACCTAGAATTGATGATTTGATGGACCAGTTGGTAGGAGCTTGTGTGTTCAGTAAGATTGACTTGAGATCTGGTTATCACCAAATTCGTGTGAAAGCTAGTGACATTCAAAAGACGGCGTTTAGGACGAGGTATGGACACTATGAGTATTCGGTGATGCATTTTGGTGTTACGAACGCACCTGGTGTGTTTATGGAGTACATGAACAAAATCTTTCATTAGTTCCTTGATAAGTTTGTGGTGGTCTTTATTGATGACATTCTTATCTATTCGAAGAATGAGAAAGAGCATGCCGAGCACTTAGGAATTGTGTTGTCGATTTTGAAAGAGAATCAGTTGTTTGCTAAACTTTCTAAGTGTGAGTTCTGGTTGAGGCAAGTGAGTTTTCTTGGACATGTGATATCTCGTGGAGGTATTGTCGTCGATCCGACCAAGATAGAAGCTGTTTCTGAATGGGAATCTCCTAAATCTGTGTTTGAGATACGAAGTTTCCTTGGTTTAGCCGGATACTATCGTAAGTTCATTGAGGGTTTTTCGAAGTTGGCTTTACCATTGACACAATTGACGAGAAAGGGGCAATTATTTGTGTGGACTACTCAGTGTGAGGATAGCTTTCAAGAGCTTAAGCGAAGGTTGACTATTGCTCCTGTGTTGGTTTTACCTAATCCATCCGAACCGTTTACAGTGTATTGTGATGCTTCATTGATGGGGTTAGGTGGTGTGTTGATGCAAAGTGGACAAGTGGTGGCCTATGCTTCGAGGCAACTTAAGGTACACGAGAGGAATTATCCGACTCATGACTTGGAGTTGGCAGCTGTTGTTTTTGTGTTGAAAATTTGGAGACATTACTTGTTTGGATCGAGATTCGACGTTTTCAGTGATCATAAGAGTTTGGAATATTTGTTTGATCAGAAAGAGTTGAATATGAGGCAGAGGAGATGGTTAGTGTAAGTGTTTAGTTATTGGCATGTATTTTTGGTAAAACCAGGTGTGTGAATGTCATGACTGATGTCATAACATTCTGAGTTACTAGGTACTTTCTGCAGAAAAAGAATGGCATACAGTAGCTGCTCATTATGCGTGTGTATCTGATCATTATGCAATGATCACTTTTATTACATTCTACAAAAATCAGTAAACAAGATTCTTGTTGTCATAACCAATGTTAAGACATCCTGTACTGATCTAACAGTTAGGCAGTTTTGTTAATTCTGAGATTTTTCAGGAATATGGCTCATACATTCCGGAACAGAATCTCACGTGGACTTTAGGTTAACTTGGCTTAACCCTAATCTGGTTGATAAAGTCTTGTGACCAAGTCTTGAGGTGAACCCTAATTAACCCTAGCTATTTTCGTGGAAGCCCTAACTGAAGAACAGCTGCCTATATATTCAACAGGAAGGCTGTTGGTGAACTTAACTTTTTGACAGAAGATCAACAAGGGGCTGTATAGTTTTAACTACTGTAATCCAAGCAAGTATCATTGTGATAAGTGACTTGGAGTAGGTTTTGATTGTAAGGGTTGTGTATCACTCAAAGCTTTGAAGCAAGAGTGTTTGTGTCACTTGATTAAAGCTTTGAAGCAAGGTCAAGTTAGGTTTATGTATCACTTAAAGCTTTGAAGCACGAGTGTTTGTGTTACTTGATTAAAAGCTGTGAATCATAATCAAGTGTATGTTCTGAAGAGTGTCTTCATAATTTCATTAGTCAATTGTTTAGTATCACTGCTGTGATTGAGGGGGAGTGAGTAGGAACTCAGGTTTAAGTTGAACTTAGATTGAAGTTGCATTGGGTAGGTCTTAAGTGAAGGAGATAAACTGGTTGGTTTATTCCTGAATTAATATCTCTTATAGTGGATTTCCTCCCTGGCTTGGTAGCCCCCAGAGTAGGTGTTGTTTCACACTGAACTGGGTAAATAATTGACTCTGTTCTTTACTGTTTTTTGATTTACTGTCTTATAGAAAGTCAGATACGGTGTCATAACATTCACTGTGACATTGAGTATCTGTTGCCAGAATTTCAATTGGTATCAGAGCAGGCACCCTGCCTGTCTTACTGGGTGAGATCTAGGGATATCACTTTTTGGCGCTATGGACAAAGAAGGAGTCTTTGGAAACAGACCACCCATTCTGGATGGATCAAATTATGACTACTGGAAACCTCGTATGGTTGCCTTCTTAAAATCACTGGACAAAAAGGCTTGGAGAGCTGCTGACAAAGGATGGAACCATCCCACCATAACTGAGAAATATGGGACAATCAGTCTGAAACCTGAGGAAGAATGGAGCAAAGAAGAAGATGAGTTAGCCCTGGGTAATTCCAAAGCATTAAATGCCTTGTTCAATGGAATTGATAGAAACATATTCAGACTAGTACATCAATGTGAACTGGCCAAGGAAGTTTGGGACACTCTCAAAACTACCCATGAGGGCACATCCAAAGTAAAAATGTCAAGGCTTCAGATGCTGACTACCAAATTTGAGAACCTAAGGATGATGGAAGATGAAACCATTCATGAGTTTCACATGAATATCTTAGAGATTGCCAACACCTCAGTAGCATTGGGAGAAAAGATGTCAGAAGAAAAACTGGTGAGAAAGATTCTCAGATCCTTGCCTAAAAGATTTGCAATAAAGGTAACTGCTATAGAGGAAGCCCAGGATATCAGCAATTTGAAGGTGGATGAACTCATTGGGTCTCTTCAGACCTTTGATATGGGGATCAGTGACAATGTCGACAAGAAAAACAAGAGCATAGCACTTGTATCTAACACTGAAGATGAAAACAAGGAGGATGAAGAAGAAAATATTTCAGAAGCTATAGCCATGCTTAGAAGAAAATTCAACAAACTCATCAAGAGAATGGATCCAAAGTCAAGGTCAAATGTCAAGAACATTCCTTCTGACATTAACAGATCTTATGACTCCAGCAGAAGACCAAAGTCTGAAGAGAAGGGAAATCAAAGCAGAGGAATTCAATGCCATGGATGTGAAGGATATGGGCACATTCGAGCTGAATGTCCTACCTTTCTTAAGAAACAAAAGAAGGGAATGTCTGTTACTTGGTCTGACTGTGATTCAGAAAGTAATTCTGAAGAAGAATATGCCAAACTAGTTACTGCACTAACTGGTATTTGTAACTCTGATAGTGACTCTAGTGATGAGGAAGTGACATTTGAAGAACTGGTTGATTCCTACAAGAAATTATGTATCAGAAGTGCTGAAGTCTGTCAGCAAAATGAGAGACAAACAAAACTCATAATAAAGTTGGAGGCTGAGAAAAGGGCAGACATTGATACTATAAGTCATCTAGAAGGGGAGGTTTAAATGCTAAACTCAAAACTGGACCAGATGACCAAATCTGTCAAGATGCTGACAAATGGAACTGACAAATTGGAAGAAATCCTTCAGGTTGGACAAAATGTGGGAAACAAGTCTGGTCTAGGATTTGTGGCAGCAAATAAATCTGGTATAGACAAGAAGATCAGGCCTGATAAACAAATGTCAAAGCAGATGTCACAACATAGCACTCAACATCGTGAACAGAGAAATATGAAGAAAAAGTATCAAAGATGGAGATGTCATCATTGTGGGAGGTTTGGTCACATAAAGCCATTCTGCTTCAGATTATATGGATATCCTAATCAGAACCCAGGTGTCAAACCTAAGTCTAACAAGGTACCATATACTCCACAGTGGAAGAAAAAGGCTACTGCCCTGATAGCTCACACTTCCCTTAGAGTCTCTGCAAAGGAAGACTGGTACTTTGACAGTGGATGTTCTAAGCACATGATTGGAATCAAGAACCTTCTCAATAATGTTAAACCTCACACCACTAGTTATGTGACCTTTGGAGATGGTGCTAGAGGAGAAATCAAAGGAGTTGGAAACTTGGACTACCCTGGAGTTCCAAATCTAAATGAAGTATTGCTGGTAAAAGGCTTGACTGCTAATCTCATAAGTATCAACCAATTATGCAATCTAGGATTCAAGGTCAACTTCTCAAAATCTGAATGTCTTGTAACTAATGAGAAACAAGAAGTTGTAATGAAAGGAGTCAGATCTAAAGACAACTGCTACTTGTGGGAGCCTGAGAACACTAATTACTCTACTGTGTGTTCTATTGCCCAAGAAAAAAAAGAAGTGAAACTGTGGCACCAAAAACTTGGCCATCTACATCTAAGAGGAATGAAAAGGATTATATCCATGGAGGCAGTCAGAGGGATTCCAAGACTGCAAATTGATGAAGGGAGAGTATGTGGTGAATGTCAGGTTGGTAAGCAGACTAGGATGTCACATCCAAAGTCAAGACATCTGACCACCTCTAAGGTTCTAGAACTTCTACATATGGATCTGATGGGACCAATGCAGGTGGAAAGTCTTGGTGGAAAAAGATATGCCTATGTTATTGTGGATGATTTTTCCAGATTCACCTGGATTAACTTCATTAGGTAAAAATCTGATGTATTTGAAGTTTATAAAGAACTGTGCAAAAGAACTCAAAGAGAAAAAGAAGGGTGCATTGTCAGAATCAGAAGTGATCATGGCAAGGAATTTGAAAACAGTAAGTTTAATGAGTTCTGTTCCTCAGAAGGAATTAATCATGAATTCTCTTCTCCTATAACTCCTCAACAAAATGGAGTTGTAGAAAGGAAAAACAGGACCATACATGAATCTTCCAGAGCAATGATACATGCCAAAAGACTTCCTATTCATTTTTGGGCTGAAGCTATGAATACAGCCTGTTATGTCCATAACAGGGTCACCTTGAGAAAGGGAACCTTATCCACCATTTATGAACTTTGGAAAGGAAGAAAGCCAACAGTGAAGTACTTCCATGTATTTGGTAGCAAATGCTATATTCTGGCAGATCGTGAACAAAGGAGAAAGCTGGACCCTAAAAGTGATGAAGGAATATTTCTAGGATACTCCACCAACAGCAGAGCTTATAGGGTATTCAATTACAGGACCAAAGCCATGATGGAATCAATAAATGTCATAGTTGATAATTATCATGAGGAAACAGATGTCCCTTGTAATGTTGAGACATTCTTTGAGACTTCAACTCAACAGAATGATCTACCTAACACCACTGCGGCAGACTCTGAATCAAAGGAAGCTAGCAAAAACCCTTCCATCAGAATTCAGAAAGATCATCCTAAAGAACTCATCATAGGAGATCCTAACAGTGGAGTCATTACAAGATCTAGAGAAATCATCTCAAACTCTTGCTTTGTGTCTAAAATTGAACCAAGAAATGTTAAGGAGGCTTTAACTGATGAATACTGGATTGGAGCAATGCAAGATGAATTGAACCAATTCAAGCAACATGAAGTATGGGAGTTAGTTCCTAGACCAGAAGGAATAAACATCATTGGCACAAAATGGATCTACAAGAACAAATCAGATGCTGAAGGAGTTGTCACCAGGAATAAGGTGAGACTTGTTGCTCAAGGATACACTCAAGTTAAAGGGGTTGATTTTGATGAGACCTTTGCCCCTGTAGCCAGACTGGAATCAATCAGACTCCTATTGGGAATTTCTTGTCTCCTGAAGTTCAAGTTATTTCAGATGGATGTAAAAAGTGCCTTCCTAAATGGGTACTTAAATGAGGAAGTTTATGTGGAACAGCCTAAAGGTTTTGTGGATCCAAACTACCCTGATCATGTCTACAAATTGAGGAAAGCTTTATATGGCCTGAAACAAGCTCCTAGAGCATGGTATGACAGGTTGACAAAATTTCTCTCTGACAAAGGATACAGAAAAGGAGGCTTGGATAAAACCCTCTTTGTCAAAAATGAAGGAGGAAAGATAATGGTAGCTCAAATCTATGTTGATGACATAGTGTTTGGGGGAATGTCAGATAAAATGGTTAAACATTTTGCTGACCAAATGCAGGCTGAATTCGAAATGAGCCTCATGGGAGAATTGACCTACTTTCTTGGACTGCAAGTCACACAGATGGAAGACTCAATTTTTCTGTCTCAAAGCATGTATGCAAAGAACATTGTCAAGAAGTTTGGTATGGAGAATTCCAGTCACAAAAGGACTCTTGCACCTACTCATTTAAAGCTATCCAAAGATTCAAGTGGGGTTAAGGTGGACCAAAGCCTGTACAGAAGCATGATAGGAAGTCTGCTATACTTAACAGCCAGCAGACCTGACATTGCTTTTGCAGTTGGAGTATGTGCAAGATACCAAGCTGATCCCAAAGTCAGTCATATCAACCAAGTGAAGAGAATTTTGAAGTATGTAAGTGGAACTTACAACTATGGCTTGTTGTACTCTCATGGTTCTGAACCAACTCTGACTGGTTACTGTGATGCTGATTGGGCTTGAAGTGCTGATGATAGAAAGAGCACCTCTAGAGGATGTTTCTTCTTAGGAAATAATCTGGTCTCCTAGTTCAGTAAGAAACAGAACTGTGTGTCTCTCTCTACTGCTGAAGCTGAATACATAACAGCTGTTCTCAAATGATCTGGATGAAACAGATGCTTACTGAGTATAATGTCACACAAGATGTTATGACATTGTACTGTGACAATCTGAGTACAATCAACATTTCCAAGAATCCTATTCAGCATAGCAGGACCAAGCATATTGACATTAGACATCATTTTATCAGAGATCTTGTAGAGGAAAAGACGATTAAACTGGAACATGTTGCCACTGAACTACAGCTGGCTGACATTTTTACCAAAGCACTTGATGCAAATAGATTTGAAAATTTGAGGGGCAAGTTGGGTATTTGCCAACATGAGGAAATGTAGCAATTAATTTTGCTTAAAACAAGGGATGAAGGAGATTTTTGTGTTAAGTCTATTTTGATTGGGTTAATCATATGTTTTCCTATTTCTTTCAAAATTGTTAAGAAGTTGAATAGACACTCATTTACCTCCTTCCTCTCTCTGCTCTGCAACAATCCCCATTCTCTCAATCAAAGATTTCACTCTCGTTGTTACTGGTTTCCTAAGACTCTCAAAATGTCTCAACTATCCATGACATCATCCTCTTCAAAGACAACTGTTTCTTCCGCATCCTCTGATCGAGAACCTAGGGCAATCACAACCTGCATGGATTCTGATGTCCTGGAGATTACTCCTCTTAGAGAACTGGCAGCTAACCCCTCTAAGGTTAAAAAGCTGAGAACAAGGCATGCAGGAAGGTCTCAAGCTACTTCATCTGGTAATCCCTCTCAACCATCATCTTCTATTCCCTCAGAAATAGCAAATAAGGAAGGCTCAGCTTATGTTCATCAAACAATAGCTAGACTTGTTACAAGAATTCTGAATGAGAACCACTCGGTACCTGGCATTTATGTTCCTTTAAATCAAGAATCTGCTAGTCCAAATGTTGAAATGAATCCAGATGTCTCTAAGAATGTTGAGACACCGGATGACAACATTCGGAAATTATCTGAAAATCTTGATGATCTCCAGAACCCTTCAGAAAAGGATGTTGAACCCCCAGTTATTGATGTGGATGAAGAATACTTAGACAATGACCTAATTGCAAATATCAACCCTAGCATAGCTAGAAGGATGATGAACAGAAAAGGTAAGCAGGATGCTGCAAAATGTCTGACCAAAGAGAAGACTGCTGATGTTGCTCATAAGAAAACCAGGTCTAAAGGCAAGACTGGTGTAGAAACTGTGAAGACTGGATTGTCCAAAGGGAAGGTGAAAACCCGAGTACCTGCTGGTAGTCTCTCAAAGCCTGTGAGACAACCAATAGCAAAGAAAAGGAAAGAGCCTGAACCTTCTGAGTCTGATGAGGAATCAGAATTTGAAGTTGATGCTGAAGACATTCCTCTCAGAAGGAAACTCCCATCAAGCAAAATGGCTAAAGTTCCTGAAGTCCCCACTGACAACATTTCTTTCCACCACCCTGAAAAGTCTAACAGATGGAAGTATGTTTGCTTGAAAAGAATAGCCTTGGAAAGAGAACTGAACAATGGTGCCATGGAATGTAAGGAGATCATGGACCTAATCCAAACTGCTGGTCTAATGAATAATGTGGTAAAGTTTACCAACTGCTATGAAAATCTTGTCAAAGAATTCATAGTGAATTTATCTGATGGATATGCTGATGGAAGGTCAGTTGACTTTAAGTGTGTCTATATGAGAGGAAGAAAAGTAAATTTCTCTCCCTCTGAAATAAACAAATTCCTAGGAAGACCAGATGAGGCTTACCCTGAACTAGAGGTTATTGACAACCAAGTATGCCAAACCATCACTGCAAATCAAGTCAAGAGCTGGCCCTTGAAAGGAAAGCTGAATGCAAGCAAGCTAAGCATGAAATTTTCCATCCTGCACAAGATTGGTGCAGCCAACTGGGTTCCCACCAACCATAAATCAACCATCTCCACAGGATTGGGAAGATTCATTTATGCTGTTGGAACCAGGACAGAATTTGACTATGGCAAGTATATCTTTGATCAAACTTTAAAACATGCTGGAAGCTATGCTGTTAAAGGACCTATTGCCTTTCCCTCCCTCCTATGTGGTATTGTCCTTGCTCAGTATCCTGACATTCTAGTGGAAAGAGATACTGTATGCAAAAGAGCCCCTGCTCTTGGGTTGCACTATAAGCTATTTCAGGGAACTCATGTTCCTGACATTGTCATGACATCAACTGAGACATCAACTGTCAAAACTCAGTCCAAGAAATCTGATGTTATAGCTGTGCTGAAGGAAACCTGCAAAGAGCTGGAGACAAGGAAAAGGACTCTTGAGAACCTAATTGCTAGACTAGAACAGGAGGAGACTGAAGGACAAAGAAGGGAAGAGGATGCTGCTGAAGATAGTGCCTCCTCTGAAGATGACAGTGCTTGAAGATCAGTGGAGTGTCAAGCTTGCTGCTGGTACCTGTTGCTGCAAGGGATTTCAGACTTTTTGTTGTTTTTATTATTCATTTTAGATGACTGTATAACCTAAAAGTACATGTATCTTTGGCTTATTTATGGCTAAAGAGGGGGAGAAGATTATGTGTTAATTATACTTGGTAGACATTAATTTTTCTGCAGACATATTATTTCTGCTGCTCTCTATTCTCTGATTGTTTAGGGGTTTTAGCCAAAAATTTGCCAAAGGGGGAGTTTGTAAGTGTTTAGTTATTGGCATGTATTTTTGGTAAAACCAGGTATGTGAATGTCATGACTGATGTCATAACATTCTGGGTTACTAGGTACTTTCTGCAGAAAAAGAATGGCATACAGTAGTTGTTCATTATGAGTGTGTATCTGATCATTATGCAATGATCACTTTTATTACATTCTACCAAAATCAGTAAACAGGATTCTTGTTGTCATAACCAATGTTAAGACATTCTGTACTGATCTAACAGTTAGGTAGTTTGGTTAATTCTGAGATTTTTCAGGAATATGGCTCATACATTCCAGAACAGAATCTCACGTGGACTTTAGGTTAACTTGGCTTAACCCTAATCTGGTTGATAAAGTCTTGTGACCAAGTCTTAAGGTGAACCCTAATTAACCCTAGCTATTTTCGTGGAAGCCCTAACTGAAGAACAGCTGCCTATATATTCAACAGGAAGGCTGTTGATGAACTTAACTTTTTGACAGAAGATCAACAAGGGGCTGTATAGTTTTAACTACTGTAATCCAAGCAAGTATCATTGTGATAAGTGACTTGGAGTAGGTTTTGATTGTAAGGGTTGTGTATCATTCAAAGCTTTGAAGTAAGAGTGTTTGTGTCACTTGATTAAAGCTTTGAAGCAAGGTCAAGTTAGGTTTATGTATCACTCAAAGCTTTGAAGCATGAGTGTTTGTGTTACTTGATTAAAAGCTGTGAAGCATAATCAAGTGTATGTTCTGAAGAGTGTCTTCATAATTTCATTAGTCAATTGTTTAGTATCACTGTTGTGATTGAGGGGGAGTGAGTAGGAACTCAGGTTTAAGTTGAACTTAGATTGAAGTTGCATTGGGTAGGTCTTAAGTGAAGGAGATAAACTGGTTGGTTTATTCCTGAATTAATATCTCTTATAGTGGATTTCCTCCCTGGCTTGGTAGCCCCCAGAGTAGGTGTTGTTTCACACTGAACTGGGTAAACAATTGACTGTGTTCTTTACTATTTTTTGATTTACTGTCTTATAGAAAGTCAGATACGGTGTCATAACATTCACTGTGACATTGAGTATCTGTTGCCAGAATTTCAGTTAGAGTTCTTGAAAGATTATGATTTTAGTTTGAATTACCATCCTGGAAAGGCGAACGTGGTTGCCGATGCGTTGAGTAGAAAATCATTGCATATGTCTATGCTAATGGTTAAAGAGTGGGAATTACTTGAACAGTTTCGCGACTTGAGTTTGGTTTGTGAAGAATCTTACTTTGGTGTGAAACTTGGTATGTTGAAGATTACAAGTGGAATATTGGATGAGATAAGAGAAGGACAAAAAGAGGACTTGGTTTTGGTTAAAAAATTGACTTTAGTTAACCAAGGTCAAGGAGGAGAGTTTAGAATTGATGAGAACGGCGTGTTGAGATGTCGTGATAGAGTTTGTGTTCCTGATGTGAACGATGTGAAAAAGAGGATCCTTGAGGAAGGACACCGAAGTGGGTTGAGCATTCATCCCGGTGCCACAAAGATGTATCAAGATTTGGGAAAATTGTTTTGGTGGCCGAGTATGAAAAAGGAAATTGCGGAATTTGTGTATTCGTGTTTGGTATGTCAAAAGTCTAAGATAGAGCATCAAAAGCCTTCTGGTTTGTTACAACCTTTGTCTATACCGGAATGGAAATGGGACAATATCTCTATGGATTTTGTTTCGGGTTTGCCGAGGACTCCGAGTAACTATGAGGCTATTTGGGTTATAGTGGATAGATTGACTAAATCTGCTCACTTTATTCCAATTAGAATGGATTACTTGATGGAGAAGCTTGCGAAGTTGTATGTGGAGCGGATTGTATGTTTGCATGGTATTCCGACGTGCATTGTTTCGAATAGAGACCCGCGGTTCACATATAGATTTTGGGAAGGTTTGCAACGAGCTTTGGGTACTAAGTTACGTTTGAGTTCCGCTTATCATCCACAGACGGATGGTCAAACGGAGAGAACCATTCAATCACTCGAAGATCTTTTGCGTGCTTATGTGTTAGAACAAGGAGGTTCTTGGGAAAGTTACTTTCCTTTGATTGAGTTTACCTATAACAACAGTTTTCATTCTAGCATAAGTATGGCTCCTTTTGAAGCGTTGTATGGAAGGCGTTGTCGAACACCTTTATGTTGGTACGAGTCGGGAGAAAGTGCGGTGGTTGGACCGGAAATTGTGCAACAAACTACGGATAAGATTAAGTTGATTAGAGAGAAGATGCAAATTTCACAAAGTCGCCAAAAGAGCTACCATGATAAGAGGATGAAGCCTCTTGAGTTCAAGAAGGATGACCATGTGTTTTTGAGAGTGAACCCTACGACGGGTGTTGGTCGGGCTCTTAAATCGCGGAAGTTGACACCTCGGTTTATTGGTCCGTATCAAATTTCGGAAAGAATTGGTAATGTGGCGTATAGGATTTCATTACCACCATCACTTTCCAATTTACATGATGTGTTTCATGTGTCGCAATTGCGAAAGTATATTGCGGATCCGTCACATGTGGTGCAAGTGGACGATGTGGAAGTTAGAGGAGACTTAACCGTTGAGACCTTGCCGACAAGAATTGAAGATCGGAAAATGAAGCAACTTAGAGGAAAAGATATTTCTTTGGTTAAGGTGGTGTGGTGTGGTGCTGCTAATGGAAACATAACTTGGGAGCTTGAAAGTCGGATGCGGGATTCATATCCCGAGTTGTTCGTTTAGAGGTAATTTTCGAGGCCGAAAATCTTTTAAGTGGGGGAGAGTTGTAACACCCTGTTTTAATTAATATTATTTATATTATTATTTTCTAAAAATAACCGGTTGATGTTTATTTTGAATAAAATAATAATTATTTAATCGGTAATTCGGTCCGGTATGTAATTAATTGGATTTATTTGTTTTACCGAAAAATAATTATTTTTGTACGATAATATTATATTTAGTGTGTAAATATTTTATTATATGTATTATTTGATTTATTTGTGAGGATGGATTTATATTAGTATTAATTGATTTATTATAAACTAATAAATTAATGTTACTTAATTATATTAAATTAATTTAATAAAATATTAGTTTTATTATATATAAGTTATGTTAACTTAGAGTAGTAAAGTATATAAGTTTATATGTTATGTAGGTTAGTTTTATATAATATAATAAGTAAGTAATATAATAAAATAAGTTAGTTTTTTTATATATTATATAATAAGTAGTTAGATAGAAAGGAAACAAATATATCAGAAAAAGAAAAAGTGAGAAAGAGAGAAGTAGAGAAGAAGAAGTGAAGAAAAAGAGGAAAACTAGGGTTGAAGAGGAGAGGAAGAAATTTCTGGAAAATCAACCGAAAAAGCTCATTCCAGGAATTAATCAGTAAAGGTTAGACTTCCTCTAAATATCTAATGTATTTTTATTGCATTTGATTCCGATTTTTCGGTTTAAGAAAGTAGATTATTGTAGACTGTTAGAAGAAAAAAAATAGTAAACTGTTAGAAAATGGAATACTGTTAGCAATGAAGAAGAAGAGAGGCACTTGGAGTGAGAGGGCACTTGGGGGAGGGGAGACACGTGGCACGTGGGGGTTGGGGGTGGGGGGCTACGTTTTGTTTTTCTTTTCCTGTGTTACTGTAACACACTTTATTACTTGTTAATATATATATATATATATATATATATATATATATATATATATATATATATATATATATATATATATATATATATATATATATATATATATATATATATATATATATATATATATATATATATATATATATATATATATATATATATATATATATATATATATATATATATATATATTATAAACTATTCATTATATATAATCGGTTACGGTTTATCGATGAAATTTGATATTTTGGTTTCGACCGGAGATTAATTAAATCGTAGATATGTGATAGATTTAAAATGTGTTGTGAAATGCCGATTCCGAAAATAACATTGTTCAATTTATAAATATTATGTTATATTAATAATTTAATTAATACTTTAATATATATTATAATTAATAGTGTGATTAATTAATATAACCGGTTACGATCAATTAGTAAAACTTAATATTTTGAGTACGACCGGAGAGGAATTAAATTGTAGAGGTGTTGAATATTCGAGATATTTGGTTGATTGCCGATTCCGGAAATGATGTGTTTGATTTATGAATATTTTGGTGTTGTGTAATAATTGTTGAAAATGAAATAAATGATGTTTGTTGTGCAATGTTGTGAGATTAATTCATATGGTGGAATTATGGTGATGTATGCTTGTAATTGGGATTGAGGGATGTCTTGATTTGCATATTGTTGTTAATTGAATTGCACACCGTATCATAAGTCGTGTCAAGAGGCGATGTCTGTTAGTCTCGTGAAGGCTAGTGGCTCGTCCCAAACTCAGAGTGGGGGTTTGAAAGCTTAGGGAATGGGCTTTTGTGATTATCCGTCTGAGGGATAGACATCGGCAAGTCCGAAGGATAATAGATGATTGGTACCACATGCATGAGTCGTGTCGTTGTGTCGAGTCGCACATACACGTTTTATTGAGTTTATGTGTGGTTGAATATTATGCATTATGTGCTAATTGGTAAATGAAATTGATTGTGTTTGTTTTCTTTGAGTTGTTGGATATGAGGATTTGATTAAATGAATATCTTATGTAGTTTATGTAAGAGTTGGAAAAATAGTGAGATTCCTTTATTTAATGCCTTTCATTTGCTTTAAATTACATACTTTATGTTTGTTGGAATTCTTACCCTTCTGTTGGAAAATGCTTGCTTCGGCATTGTTCAGGTACCAAAGACGATAGTGCGAGGTACTAGCTTAGTGGATGAAAATTTGGATTGTAATCCGTTTTATTTTGGTTTATCGAGTCGATGCTCTGGTTGTAACACTTGAGGGTTAGGTGTCCGCATTCGAACTCGTATATTTTGTAGATGGATTATACTTGTATATAATCCATTGTTTTGATTATATATTGATGTATGTGTATTATGACTTGATAACATATTTGGTGTATGAACCGTATGGCTTAATTCCTTGAATTTTATATTTTGATTCCTCCTTTGGAGATGAAGTTATTATGATTCCGTTGCGTTTGCACGAGAAAGAAAGTATATGCCATGAATGTATTATGTGATTAAATGACTAAAGTGACGAATATGTCATGTCTGTTTTTCTTGAATATGTGAATTGATGTTGTGACACTCCTTCCGTGAAAATTTTATTTTCTCTGATTTTAATTATATCGTTTAACTCGGGGTTTATTAGAAGGGGTGTTACACAGTATGTCTTTTTTGTGAGTTTCAATGTTAATTGTTAATGTTGTGTTTGGTTTTTTATAGGTTAGAAGGGAAAGTATAAGCCAGAGGATGAAGTGTTTACAAGATTTAGTGTCGGGATGCAACAAAATTGTTGGAAAAGCTGGAATGCTTGATGAAATTATTAACTATGTTCAATATCTTCAAAGAAAAGTTGAGGTTAGAGTTTTAGTCCTGCTCAATTTCTTGCTATTGGAAATTAATTACTCGTAAAGAAAATTAATTAGGCTGAATGATAGTATTTGATTGTAATTGAATACAAAATTAGTTATGCTTGCAACTGAATACTAACTAACTCTTTAGTTTATATTAGAAGTGGGTGTTATTTTCACTGTTGTGTGGTTGATGTTTGATATTGACTTTTCACAAGTTGCATTTTGACTTCTAAAGGAGGGAGACATAGCAGGAGAAATGTGAGTAATTTTTTTATCAACAATGAAGAATAATTAATGATATACTATAATCAACAAGAGTTTTGAAGTTTTAATTGAATGAATTGCAGAGCTTAAAATCATCAACCAACACTCTTGGGTAAGGAGAAGGTTGAGAAAGAAGCTTCCCAAAGTCACACAAGGTCTTCATTGGACAACCGATGAACCCCGGGTAACATTGTTTTACTAATTAATGAAAAGAACTTTGTTTAAGTGTTGTATGACTATGCATTATAATTAATATGGTCCTATGTTGTTATAGGTATATACATTATAGTTATAATATACGGTTTTATGTTGAATTCTCTCCCTTATATACGGTCCCTCGTGCTGAGTTCGATGAATAAGTGTGCACTTTCTCTTCCTTATCTCCTTATTGTTGTAAAATTTCAAGACTTTCGTAGTGGAGATAGAAAAAAAATTTGACAAATGCAATTGGATCTACATCAGCCCAACAGATTCGCCTCTTCCTGTAGGGTTGTAAAACATTTTTGATTTATACCACAGTAAACCCTAGCTAAAATAATTTCAATTTCATGTCTTGTCCAAGTTCCACTTCTTAATACACATGAAAGTTGAAAGTGCTAACGTTTGACATAGGTTATTGACACTATATAATCTATTTGGATTAAGCTTCTGAATAATTTGAAGTTTGATAAACATAAAAAAATCTAATTTGGAAAAAGGATATTATCAAAGTTTGCATTTGCATATGCTACTCGGCGCATGAATACACATAGATTTCTTTATATTATTCTTTTATGCTTAGAGGATAGTAGTAGATACACTCTTATCAATATTTTCTAAAATTATTTTGGCTGAGATTATATGCTAATGGTGGCCATAAGTTTGAGATTGCGGGAGTTGGGGTAATTAGATACTGCCCTGCGTTCAGGCTGAAGAACCAACAGAATGTGTTATAGAAACCAATTATTGGTCAGTTCAATATAACAAAGGCCTTCAATCCATGTTAAAAGAATGGAAATCATAGAATGATGGCATAATCTACTCCTACTTTGACACTTATTCCGCAATGAGTGACCTTATTTAGAATTCAACTGTTCATGGTGTTGTACCCTAAAATTTGCCCTCTCATTTTACTCAATACATACTCCTAGAGATCCTCAATTTGCTCAAGGTTGTCCAAGAGTGGACCAGACAAACTCTCTCCTAAGGTTGTATATCTCAAATTAGGATTTCCATTTTCATTAATATGGATGAACCACAAAGGCCTCATATACTCCCCATGGTCTTAATATGTTCCCAAGACCCTACATGTCAAGTTTCATGCATTGCACAAGAAATTTGCCCAGTCAACTGCTCAGATGCTTGAGAATCGATTGTATTAGGTCAAAAGTCAACTGTGACCCACATACAGTCAAACTTCAAGATTTTTGGTCAACATTAACATTTTGAAGTGAATTTCATCATTGGATCAAGGTTTGATCATGATTCCTCAAGGAATGCTCCAAATTCATCAAAACCCAAAAGTTGCTAAATTAGGGTTTCTTAGTAAAAGTCAACCAAACTTTGACCAACCATAACTTCCACATGCTTTATCAGAAATTTTCCATCCAAATCTCATTTTGAAGAGGATGAAATTCCCTACAATTCATCTTTATCTCACAAGTTCAAAATATGCACTCACAAAAAGATATGAATTTCTACATTGTGGATCCTTTTGAAAAGTCAACAAAAACACCTTATGGGTCAAAGATTCTTACATGAACATGGAAGACTCAATTGAGATGAGACCAAAATGTTTGCTTATGGGACATATTAATCTTTCTAAGAAGTCCAATAACACCTCTCTAGAGTTAAAATTGGAAGAGATATGCCTTGTCAAAGTTGACCTTTTTTGCAAAATTGCCAAAAGTCAAATATGCTCAAAAATGCATTTTTTTACTAAATAGGCCTAACTTTTTATGCTTGCACCACACTTATAATGTGGTTCACGACTCAAATGTTCACTCACACATTATTTTCTTCATTTTTCAATTTATTTTGATTTTTTATTAATTAAAAGTTGAATTAAATCAAATAATTGATGAATAATAGCAAAGATATGATTTGATTTGGTTTTTGGACAGGTTGGCAATCAAAATATGCTGAATTATCAAGGCCAAAACGAATCAAGCATAATTGGTACAAGAAAGGAAAGATTTGGCTCAAAATAGCAAGTTTGCATATGGCTAAAGAATCAAATCAAATCTCATCAAAACTTCAACATCCAATCTGTTTTGCAACCCTAATTTATTTAGGGATATATAATGAACAAAAACAAAGCAAAAAAAGGGTTAGCAATCGTGAAAGAGGTAGAGCAAATTCAAAAAATTCAAAGAAAAGTGTGAATCGGTTTTCACTCCACAGGCCAATTCAAGCCATTCCAACACTTCCAATCGCTTCTTGGCCCTTCCCGGAAGCTAATACGATCAGTTGCATGCATTCTCACGCCCAAAATCTCCCCCTAGCATTCATACGATTTGCCTATATTTTCAAAATCAATTACTGTATTTCTTACATCATTAGCATGTTTAAGTTATATATTTGTGATCTTCATCGTATTTGCAAGCTAACTGAATAATTTAATCGCGTTTTTGAAGCCTATATGTGTCTTTTCCATTGTTAGGGTTTGTATGTGCAGTTTGTGGGTTTGTTCTACAGGTTAAATTGGGCAAAAAGAAGGGTACCATGATGTTCACAAGATCAAGACGAGTTGATCTATATAGTTAGAAATCATTTATCACATGTCTCGTGCATTTTGGAAATTTGCAAGGGCTATGGCTACGAACATGTGACTGTAGGTAAAAGGTCATATACCTAAAACGACGGATGAGGAAGAAGAAGATAACGTGTCCAGTCGTCATTGGACTATTTGAAATTGGCGCGCATTTTTTTTCTTTTATTCATTAATCCATTTGATTTTATATAATACTATTTGTTTTTGTTATACTAACAAACAAGCAAGACATCTCAAATGGTGAAGCGCGTTAGTGGGAGTATAAGGAATTGGGTTCGATCCCAGGTCCCAACAAATTTTCTTTATTTCATTTTCTTTCAACAGATCCAGTGCATTGTCATCCTAAACGCCCATCATACTCCACCAATCTCCAGCCAGTGGACTCATCATCCATTCAATCCAACGCATAGGCAGTGAGGGACCATGATGCACCCTCAGATTAATGCTACAAGGATTTCAATACTTACCAGGCCTGGAGTGCTTTTGGGCTTGAAGATTTCAGATTGACACCCCCCTTTTGCTAGCATACAGGCCCAGTTTGTAGTTTCTTTTTTTTTGTTTGTAATTTCTTTAATTAATTTCCTTTATTTGTTTTAATTAATTAACACAAAAATTATTATTTTTCATAAAATCAACAAATCATAAAAAAGAGTTTTTATAATATTTATTTAATATAATTAGTAAATTAGGTAAATTTAACTTCTTTTTCATAATTAAAATCAAATAGAAACTAGGTTATTAATTTTATAATTAAATCTTTTTCCTCAAATAAAAAACCACCAAAAATACACAAAATCTTGTTTTTTTGTAAAATATTTTATTTTCTTGAAATTATTTAATTTAGCTAGATTAGGTTAATTTCAACTTCTTTTGGTAATTAAAAATAATTAGAATTAGGGTTTTTGTTGTACATAACTTAATTAATTTTTTTCTCAAAAATAACTTAAATATTTTTTAATTAGATTGTTAGGGTTTTCAATTTTTCTCGCATTTAATTTGCCGCGCACATTTCAATTTGTTTTATTATTATTGTACCCGTTTCGAGTTTATAATAGTTTTAATTAGGGTTTTAAATTCTGTACTTTTATTTCCCGTCAAGACAATTATGTAACTGTCAAAGCCTTGTAATAGCTAGGTTTATTTTTTCGAATTTTAAATTCCTGTAAATATTTAACTGTCTAGATGTATACTAATAGGATTGTATGGCAAGATTACTTGAAATTTAAACGGTAGATCACCTAATGCGTAAAGATTAAATAAATGAAACAATTCATCTGCACATATTCACTCTTAGGGTTTACCTCACTTCGGTTGCCTTCGGTAAAAATCATTAAGTATAGAAGATTTTAGTGGTTTCCCTCCTGTCTAAGAGATCAAAATGTCTCATTTGAATGTTGTCTCGGAAAGATCTTAAGACTCTAGGGTTACTACTAAATTTTTCTAACTGTTGCTTTTGTGATTGTACTTGTCCCTTTCAAATGTCCCTTAAAAACTCAAACGATGGTGTTACATATTCCTTAATAATAGGATAGCGTTGTCTAAAGGAAACGAGAACAAACAATCTTTTTTCGAGTAGGTAGAATCTTAAGTACTTGCTCAATGAAAACTTTTCACACAAACATCTTTTCAAAACAAATTTTTCAAAACAAACTTCATCACATCCTTGAGGACTGATACAAGGGTTATCACGAAGTAAAACATTTTCAAAACAAGCACGCACAAGCAATTTGAAAAATGAGCAAGTACCTAAGAGCCTATGGAAAACCATGGATAGAAAGGGTGTTAACACCTTCCCTTTCTATAATCTACCCCCCGTACTCAGAATATCTCGAAAAAAGGTTTTTTTTGTTCTTTTTCCTTTTCCATGATTGGATAAAATAAAAGTCGGTGGCGAGTCTTGCTTACCGCGATATTTTGCAAACAAAAAATGCAAAACGCAAACCAGTAAAAACAGTCGGTTCTGCCACCGTATCACAGAACTGGCGACTCTGATGGGGATAAATAAGTGGGGTATACCTTAGGATCTAGGTCATTAAATTGCTTCTCTTGATTGTCTTGATTGCTTTACTTTTGAGGGTTTTTTTGGGTTACTATAGATCCTACACCCGGATCTAGGGCACTCATTAGGTAAACAACAATAGATCGTGGAGACTATACGGCATAGACCGATATGGTTTAAGCGATGGCTGTGTTGGTGTGACACTTTGGTTGGTACCGGTATCCTTCATGGGGAAACAAGGAGAATACGAGGCCGCCGCGTGGTGTCATGAAGCAATAACGAACCTTAGAACCTTAGTTGAACAAACTTGGCCATTAGAAAGTAGTGAGATAGTCGGCCTCGGTGTAGAGCTAAGGATTGGTTGATACTCGATGCTATACTCATTGAGATCAGACTTTTGGGATATTTTGGCTACAAGAAAAGATTACTTGAGCTGAGACAATGCCCGATAAAGGATGATCAGTGATATTGAGATCCTCTAGAACCCGGTTACTTTTTAAGACAGGTTTGAAACAAACTAAACTTCAAGAGGGTATTACCTTTGACCTCATGCAGGCCTTAAACCTAAGGACTTTGTGTGATTTGACTGTGTTTGCTATACATGTGTTTGCTATACCTATGGTTTCTCATGACATCATGCATCATAACATATCATCCATTCTTATTGCACTAACCATTTCGAAGACCAAGGGAATTTATCTTTGTTCTGTTTTGTAGATCATGGCTTTCGTTTGTAGGAACACTATCCGAATCAGCTTTGTGAAGATACCTTCCTAACTCAAAGAGCTGGTATCAAGGGTTTCTGAAACTTCTGCGTTCACTAAGAGACATGGTCGACTTCTCAGTCTGGTCACTTCAAAATTTGATGAAAAGATGATGATTGTACTCTTTCAGTTCTTTGATCCCAAGCACCACTGCTTCACCTTTCCAGACTATCAGTTGGTGCCTACCTTGGAAGAATTCTCTCAACTATTGGATATACCCATTCTGGAACAGTTACCCTTCACAGGTCTAGAAGAAGTTCCTAAGCCAGAAATCATTGCCTCAGCTTTGCATCTGAAACGGGCCGACGTGGTATCCAATTGGGAAACAAGAAGCGGAGTCAAAGGTTTTCTAGCTAAGTTTTTGATAGACAGGGCCCAGCTATTTTTGGATGATATGGATTTTCAGGCTTTTGAGGAGGTCTTGGCTCTTCTAATCTATGGGTTAGTCCTATTCCCTAATCCGGACTCATTCATAGATGTGAATGCTATTAAGATCTTCCTCTCTTGTAATCCCGTGTCTACCTTACTCGGAGATATTCTGCACACTCTTCATACTCTCTCCATGAAGAGAAGAGGGGTTCTTATGTGCTGCATGTCGTTGCTGTCGAGGTGGTTTATTTCTCACCTCCCTAAGTCCATACTGAAGAATGAAGAAGGTTTGGGTTGGTCGCAAAGGATAATGTCACTCGCTCACACGAATATTCTTTGGTGTACTCGAGCTATGAAAAACACTACTATTATTGACTGCTGCAGGGAGTACCTCAATGTCCCGTTGCTTGGTATCATAGGAGGTATAACCTACAATCCTTGTTTAGCTCTGCGACAATTTGGTTACGCTCGAACGGATGGTCCCCATGAGTTATTTATCAAGGGTATTGTATTCAACTATGAGGATGATGTTAAAGAGTATCGTTGGAGGTTCATACGAGCTTAGGACATGGTAAATAGATCTGGTGCCAAGGCTTTGGGGCCAAAGACTTCCATTCCTATGGAACCTTACCTCCAATAGGTACGAGCTCGTGCCCATAAGCTTATGATGCCCTATGTTGCCATTTTACCAGTGATTGTAGGATCCACTATTGCAGAAGGTATTCCTTACACGGTTCTCTATCCTTACATGCCTAATGATCTTGGAGAATTACAGAGGTCTTGGATTCAGTTGATGAAGGAGCGGGATACTTACAAGGATCAATTCCATGCTCAGGAGAGGAAGGTTTTAGAGCTCACAAAGCAACTCTATGAAGAAAAAGGGCTCAATGATTATCTCGACACAAAGAGAAAGCATCCATGGGAATTTTGATTTCTTTTCTAGTTTTAGAATTATTTTTAATTGTAACGCCTAAAAGGCATTTGAACCTTCAAATTCAGCTAATAAGATCTTTGTTCATTTTGTTTTGCAAATTTAAATTTCCCGAAGTCTTTGAAATCATAGCATACGCATCCCATTATCATACACATCATTACAGGTACCATTACAGGTTTCTCATCTCCTTCGCTATTTATTTCAGCAGAAATGTCTTTCAAATAAAGCATCAAGGACCTTCAGGCACAGAATGCCCAGTTCCAACAAATGTTCATCAGTCTGGCAAAAGGGAAGGAGGATCTGAAAGCCCTCATCCTGAAAGAGAAGAAGAAAAAGAAGAAGGTTGCTGGTATTCTGAATATGGGCAGGAGGTTTGGAGAGTGGTTGAAGCGACCAGTCGATCTGACCTCTTCATCCAAGGAAGGGGAGAATCAGGAAGAAGAGAGAGACCTCAGTCCTACAGTTTCTGACAATGATACCGATTATAATGATGAGCAATATCCTCCTGCTGAGGATAGATACAAATAGTTAGAAGATCATCTGAGTGCCATGGAAGTTCAGAGGATACTGGGATTGGATTTCGAAGAATTGGGTTTAGTGTCGGGGGTGGTCATCCCGCAGAAGTTCAAAGCTCCAGTTTTTGCTAAGTATGATAGGGTGTCCTGCCCAAAACTCCATCTTCGTTCTTATGTCAGAAAGATCCATCCCCACACCGCTGATAGAAATATGTGGGTTCATTTCTTTCAAGATAGTCTGTCAGGGACTCAGCTTGAATGGTTCTACCAGCTAGAGGGAACAAATATCCGAAACTGGGAAGATCTGGCTGCTGCTTTCTACAAGCAATATCAATATAACACCGACCATGCTCCTACTCGTACTCAACTCCAGAGTATGTCCATGGGTGCAAGTGAAGGCTTTAAAGATAATGCACAAAAATGGAGAGACTTGGCTGGGAGAGTTCAACCCCTGTTGTCTGATAGGGAGTTGGTTGATATGTTTCTAGAGATGCTATCTGGTCCATTTTTCAATCATTTGATCGGCAGCTCGTCAGCTGGTTTCATTGAGTTTATCCTAACTGGAGAGAGAGTAGAAGCTGGGATTCAAAGCGGAAAGATACAAAAAGATGCCTCTTCAAGCTCAGTAAAGAAGCCATTTGCTGGTAAGAAGGAAGCCAGTGCCATCTATAGCCCGAGGGTCCAAAACAGGGTTGAACACCGTCAGACAGTAAGTGTCGTAATGATACCTAGGCCTGCAGTTGCTCCACAATGCAACAATCAACAAAGGGTGGAAAGACCACAACGACAGTTTACCTGCATCAACATGACATTGGCTGAAGTTCTACCTCATCTGCTGCGATCCAACTTGGCAACCTTGAAAGAGGCTCCCAAGAATCCAAATACTACATCTCCCCGATATAATCCGAATGCCCGGTGTGCCTATCATTTTGAGAGTCATGGCCATGATACAAATGACTTTTGGGCTCTGAGAAACAAAGTAAAAGATTTGATTGAAGCCAAGGAAATAGATTTTGATGCTCCAGAGAAACCCAATGTCATAACTGCTCCCATGCCCAAGCACGGTCGTGGAGTTTGTGTTGTTGATACTGATTTGTTTGTTACCTATATTGATGAAGTTTCTACTCCTCTCATGACTGTCAAGAAGAATTTGTTGTTGGCCAGTTTATTTATGGGTTATGGTGAAGGTTGCCACATGTGTTTGTTTCTACCTTCTGGTTGTCGTTTGCTGAAATTAGGTGTTCAACGCCTGATAGATAGCAAAGAAATTATGTTCGAGAAAACTATGATTCTTGTTGAAGACGTTGCCATTATAACCATTTCTGCCAATCCTTCCAAGGTTTCCTCGAGAAGACCTATTAGGATTACATCTGCTCCAAGAATTGCTCCGTTGATAATCATTGTTCCTGGTCTTGTCCCGTATGTCTCGGACAAAGTTGTCTCATGGCATTATGGTGTCGATGTGTACTATCATGGCATCAAACAAGATTTGAAAGACGAAGAAGTTAATTCTGATATTGGTAACATTGTCGGAACCAACAAAATCACCTAAAGTGGAAGGGTCTTCTCTCCCGAGATTTCCCCTAAGACTGTCAACAAGCCTATTGTCATTCCATCTGCTATTCCTGCTAGTACATCAACTATTGTTCCTGTTCTTGCTCCAGTTATTACCCCTGTCGGCGAATCGTCTGATACTCGCGGAAAGGAAATTATAGGTGAGCCTGCCCAGACAGAGGCACCTAGAAAAATTGTTGTGGAAGCCTCTAAGCAAGAGATAGAGGAAATACTGAAAATAATTAAGAAGAGCGGCAACAATGTGGTCGAGCAGCTGGGGCAGACCCCATCAAAAATATCCATGTTGTCTTTGCTGTTGTGTTCCGAATCTCATATGAAGGCTTTGATTGCATTCCTCAAGACTGTGCATGTGCCGCAGGAAACTTCAGCTGATCAGTTCAAAGATTGTGTGGCCAGCCTGACTGCTGATAATGGGTTGGGTTTTTCATATGCGGATTTGACACCAAAGGGAAGGAAGCATAATGATGCTCTACATGTCTCGATTGAATGCAGGGGCACCACTATGGCTCATGTGCTGGTAGATATTGGGTCTTCACTGAATGTTCTATCGAAGAAGGCATTGGACCGGTTGGATTGCAAGGGTTTGA
Source organism: Vicia faba (assembly GCA_948472305.1). Lineage (NCBI taxonomy): Eukaryota > Viridiplantae > Streptophyta > Magnoliopsida > Fabales > Fabaceae > Vicia > Vicia faba. The sequence continues at coordinate 855,634,085 of OX451735.1, read as the reverse complement.
CTCTAAAGCCTAGTAATATTGTGGTAAGGGATTTTGACGGATCGAAGAGAATGGTGCACGGGGAGGTGGACATCCATATCAAAGTGGGTTCTCAGACTTTTGGGTCCACTTTTTATGTGATGGATATTAGGCCGACGTATTCTTTCTTGCTGGGTCATCCTTGGATCCACGAGGCTGAGGCAGTCACTTCCACACTCCACCAAATACTGAAGTATCCGGTGAAAGGAAAGATTATCACGGTGCGGGGTGAAGAGGAGTACATGGTGAGCCATCTCAATTCCTTCCGTTACGTAGAGATGGACAGGGAATTCATAGAAACTCCTTGTCAGAACTTCGAAGAGGTCCCTCAGATCTTGGTATCAACTGAAACTACTACCAACAAACCTCCTTTGAAGATGGCTTCTCTCAAGGACGCCAGGGCCGTGGTTGAAGAAGGTGGGTGTGCCAATTGGGGTCAGCTCCCTGATTTCACTTTAAAAACTGACAAATTTGGTTTAGGCTTTACTACAGGGGCTTAAATGGTTGTTAGACGCGCTCGGGCTGGAGGACCTCCCCTACACAACAACAATCGTGGGGTTAATGCCATTGAAGACAGCGAGGAAGACTCAGACATCGACAGCTGGATCTACCCAACTACCAATGGTGGGCCGAGTAACTGGACGGCTAGGGACTTTATACCTGTTTCTTTTATTCCGCAGTAATTGACTTATTTGTTTTTAGATTTGTAGTGGACAATTTAAAATTTTAAGGCCTTGTGCCTTGCCTGAGGCACATTGCTTTTGCTTGTGAGGGCTATTATTTGTTATTTCATATATCATTAATAAAGCATTGGACGTTTCTTGCATACAAATTTTGCGCTCTCTGTTTTTCTTTTCTGTTTTCCACTTTATCCAAACAGCTATTCTCTTACACACACTCACGTATCATAATGCAGATCCATATGCACTCTGGATCCAATTGATAACAACTCTACTATTTCCAATTATGACTTCAAAAATCCGATCAACCAAACCGAGGACGAAGGTGAGGATGATTGTGAGGTGCCTGGAGAACTTGCTAGACTACTACAGCAGGAAGAAAGGGCCATACAACCCCATGAAGAGCCGGTTGAGATAGTGAATTTGGGTACTGAGGAAGACAAAAAGGAGGTTAAAATAGGTGCAAATGTGGAGCTTAGTGTCAAATGGAGGTTGGTACAGATGTTGCACGACTACGCTGAGATCTTTGCCTGGTCCTATGAAGACATGCCTGGTTTGGACACTGATATTGTGGTACATCGCCTGCCGACTAAAGAAGACTGCCCATCGATTAAATAGAATTTCTGTCGTATGCGCCCTGAAATGTCAGAGGAGATCAAGAGAGGTCATGAAACAGTTTGATGCGGGATTCTTAGTTGTCACTTCTTATCCATAGTGGGTTTCTAATGTTGTTCTGGTACCTAAGAAGGACGGTAAGGTACGAATGTGTGTAGATTACAGAGATCTGAACAGGGCAAGCTCCAAGGATGACTTCCCACTTCCTCACATTGATGTTCTGGTCCACAATACTGCGCAACATAAAATCTTCTCCTTTATGGATGGTTTCTCTGGCTACAACCAGATCAAAATGGCTCTTGAAGACATGGAGAAGACAACATTCGTTACACAGTGGGGCACCTTCTTATACAAAGTGATGCCTTTTGGGTTGAAGAATGCTGGGGAAACCTATCAGCGTGCTATGGTTGCTTTGTTCCATGATATGATTCACCATGAGATAGAAGTCTATGTAAATGATATGATAGCCAGGTCTCAGACTGAGGAAGAGCACCTTGATCATCTCCAGAAATTGTTTGAAAGGTTGAAGACGTACAAGTTGAGGTTGAATCCGAACAAGTGCACCTTCGGGGTAAGGTCTGGTAAGATTCTGGGATTCGTTGTTAGTGACAAAGGCATCCAAGTAGATCCTGCGAAGGTAAAAGCCATACAAGAGATACCGGTTCCCCGTACAGAGAAAGAGGTTAGAGGTTTCTTGGGACGTCTGAATTACATTGCCAGGTTCATTTCACATCTGACAGCTACTTGTGAGCCAATCTTCAAGCTTCTGAAGAAAGATCAAGTGGTAAAGTGGAATGATGAATGCCAGACCGCTTTTGAAAGAATCAAGGAATACCTTCAAGAAACACCAATTCTGATGCCTCCAGTTGAAGGAAGACCTTTGATATTATACTTGACAGTGCTAGACAATTCAATGGGGTGTGTGTTGGGGCAGCATGATGAGTCTGGTCGAAAAGAGCACGCAATATACTACCTTAGAAAAACGTTTACCGACTGTGAGACTCGATACTCATTGCTCGAGAAAACTTGTTGCGCTTTGGCATGGGCTGCTCGTCGACTGAGACAGTATATGCTGACTTACACTACCTTGTTGATATTAAAGATGGATCCGATCAAGTATATTTTCGAGAAGCCCGCTCTCTCCGGAAGGATAGCAAGGTGGAAAATGATCTTAACTGAGTACGGCATACAACATACAACCCAAAAAGCAATCAAGGGAAGTGTATTGGCTGATCATTTGGCTCATTAGGCCGTGGATGATTACCAGTCCATGAATTTTGAGTTCCTAGATGAGAATATTATGTTGGTAACTGACTATGAAGAACCTGGATCAGATGAAGGACCTGAGGAAGGATCCCAATGGTCTATGTATTTTGATGGAGCCTCAAACGCACTGGGTAACAACATTGGCGCTGTAATCATATCTCTCGAGGGCTGTCATACTCCGTTCACTGCCCGATTATGTTTCAGCTGCACCAACAACATGGTGGAGTATGAAGCATATATTATGGGTCTTCGAGCTGCTATTAACTTAAGGATCAAGTTCTTGAGTGTATTCGGGGATTCCGCTTTGGTGATAAGTAAGATCAAAGGCAAGTGGTGTACGAAGCACCCAAACATTATTCCTTACAAAGAGTATGTACTGACATTGCTCCCACACTTTGAGGAGGTAACCTTTGAACATTTCCCACGAGAGGAGAACCAGTTAACGGACGCGCTAGCTACCATGTCTTCTATGTTTAAGGTTAGGTGGGACAATGAAGCTCCCCAAATTACCATTGAGAGGTTGGATGAACCAGCACACTACTGTGAAATCGACACCGAAGAAGTGGCAGACAAACCCTGGTTTCATGAAGTCAAAAGGTATCTTGAGGCCCAAGAGTATCCCGAAGGGGCATCTATCAACGATAAGAAGTTTCTGAGAAATTTCGTTACAAAGTTCTTCCTCAGTAATGGAATCCTCTATAAACGCAACCATGACTCCATATTACTACGGTGTGTAGACAAGAGCGAGGCAGAGAAGATCATGACAGATCTACATGAAGGCACCTTCAGAACCCATTCCAGTGGACACACCATGGCTAAGAAAATCGTACGGGCAGGATACTACTGGTCCACTATGGAAACTGATTGCTATCAGCACTCTCAAACTTGTCATAAGTGCCAAATCTACGCTGATAAGGTGCATGTGCCTCCGGTCCCCTTAAATGTTTTGACAGCTCTGTGGCCCTTTGCAATATGGGGCATCAACATGATCGGAGAAATCAGGCCCACCGCTTCTAACGGGCATCGCTTCATCCTAGTAGCCATTGATTATTTCACGAAGTGGGTTGAGGCAGCTTCCTTTGCTACAGTTACTAAGAACGTCGTAGCACGGTTTATACGACACAATCTGATCTGTCAATATGGTGTGTCAGAGATAATTATTACTGATAATGGTATGAATCTCAACAACACAATAATCACCGAGCTCTGTAAATAGTGCAAAATACAGCATCATAATTCTTCTCCCTACCGGCCGAAGATGAATGGCGTTGTTGAAGCAGCTAACAAGAATATCAAGAAGATTGTGCAGAAGATGTCGGTGACATATAAAGACTGGAATGAGATGTTACCATTTGCTCTTCATGGATACCGTACCTCAGCACGAACGTCGACAGGGGCAACACCCTACTCTCTGGTATATGGCATGGAGGAAGTCCTACCCATCGAAGTCCAGATACCTTCTCTCAGGATTATGAAGGATGCGGGTTTGAACGAAGATGACTAGATCCGAACCCGACTTCATCAGTTAAATTTAATCAACAAAAAGAGAATTACTGCTATCTGTCATGATCAAACGTACCAAAAGCGAATGATCAAGGATTTTAACAAGAAAGTCAGGCGTCAATAATATCAAGTCGGGGATCTAGTGATCAAACGTATTATACTGCCGCAAGGTGATCCCAGGGGAAAATGGACCCCCATGTATGAAGGGCCATTTGTGGTTAAGAACATTTTCTCGAGAGGAGCTATGATTCTAACCACCATGGATGGTGACGACCTTCCTCACCCTGTCAATGCAGACATAGTGAAAAGATACTACGCCTAATCAAAGACCCGCTAGGTTGACTGGCCTAGGCAAAAATAAGGGCTTCCCAGCGAACCAAAAGGGTTCGGGAAAAAGTAAGGGATGAAAATGAAAAAGCCTGTACACTCGGCAAGTCGAAAACCCGAAAGGGAGGCTTGGGCAAAAAAGGGTATCCCGGTGGATTTAAAACCCGAAAGGGAAATCCAGGAAAAATTTAGGGATTTAAGCGTATCACTATGTATCATTAGATCACCTTGCGACCAGACTTCAATATCGACTATCAAGCTCAGACGACGATAACAAATCTGATCAACCTTCGGCCAAGTAGCAAAGTGATGAGACGCTTGAAGATATAAAGGCAATAGAAGAGTTGGAACCCAATGGGGTTGTTTCACATAGCTGTTTTTCTTTCTTTTACACAAATTGTATAAATTCTATCTTTCGGCGGTGTTCTCTTACTAGGACATCAGCCTCTTTGTACAAAAAACGCCCATTACAGGCCAACTTCAAAAAATCAATACAAATCATTTTCACAAGAAACTTCAATTCGTTTTTTCTTTTTCTGTCTTGTTTTGCAAGAACGTCCAATGATTTATTTTTGATATATGAATTTGAAAATGATTGCTGCTCATAAATATTTACATAAGAAACAAAAGACAATTACTCATAATTCCAGAAATAGAGAAAAACAAGAAGTGTCAAACCCTACAGTTACTCTGCCCAGCAGGTACCAGGATAGAGCCAGCTTGGGAACATAATTATTGGTATATACACTCCCCCACAGAGTAAAAGTATCCAAAGGAATTGATGTCAGCTTCCCTGAAACAGGACATAACTATCCCCAGCCGAGGTTCATAATCACAGGCGAGTCAGTAAAATTCATCTCCCAAGTGGAGTTTATTTCTACAGATACAGAAGCTCAATCTCCAACAGAGCTCATCATCTCCAACAACGGAATTTCATCCCCAGCTGAGTTTATTCCTCAAGATCAGCAGGTCTACCAACAGAGTATCTCTTCCCCTAAGTTGGTCCCCGCAGAGTTATTCTCCAGCATCCCTTCCCGACAGAATATTTACAAATCTGCAGCAACCGTCAGGGATTTATTTTCCCAGACGCAAGCATACCCCGACAGCATTTCACGAACATACATCATGACATACGCATACATATCATATACAGCATAATCTCATTTATTTTGAGAACATCATCTCACCCTGCATATCATACATCACATATAACTAATCCTGATATCTTTTCAGGAAAAGAGGATTAGCTTCAACAAATTCAGCAGTTATGCGAGTCACATCTACAACCGACTAATGGAAACTCAATTCCCGAAACTAAACGAGTCAACTAATCTACACTATCGCTTTGAAGTAACCCTACTACCCAAGTTCCTTCTCACAGCCCTACTATCCAGGCTTTCATATCAAAGTAACCCTACGACCCAGGTTCCTTCTCACAATCCTACTATTCAGGCTTTCTTATCAAAGTAACCCTAATATCCAGGTTCCTTCTCACAGCCCTACTATCCAGGCTTTCATATCGAAGTAACCCTACTATCCAGGTTCCTTCTCACAGCCCTACTATCTAGGCTTTCATATCGAAGTAACCCTACTATCCAGGTTCCTTCTTACAGCCCTACTATTTAGGCTTTCATATCGAAGTAACCCTACTATCCAGGTTCCTTCTCACAGCCCTACTATCCATGCTTTCATATCGAATTAACCCTACGACCCAGGTTCCTTCTCACAGCCCTACTATCCAGGATTTCATATCGAAGTAACCCTACGACCCCGGTCCCTTCTCACAGCCCTACTATCCAGGCTTTCATATCGAAGTAACCCTATGACCCAGGTTCCTTCTTACAGCCCTACTATCCAGGCTTTCATATCGAAGTAACCCTATTATCCAGGTTCCTTCTCACAGCCCTACTATCCAGGCTTTCATATCGAAATAACCCTACTATTGTACCCCAAAATTTGCCCTCCCATATTTCTCAAAACATTTCAAGAAAAATTCACAAGTCCAACCCGGCGCGTCATATTCAGGTGTTATTTCGCCAAGATATCTCTGATAACGTATTCTCAAATTCAGGTTTGACTCAAGAGTCAATTCTTTAAAGAAGGTATCTGAATGTGTTAGTTTTCTCGAAGAAATATGGTGAAAAAGTGTGCTGAAAGTGCAGTTTTTACGCGCTAAAAAATTCATAACTTGAAGATCGTGGCTCGTTTTGAACCCGTTTCGGTGGCCTAAATTCCGTCTTGACATTATTTATGTTTTCATCTCTCACGGCTGGAAGCCAATTTCGATCAGAAGGTCTTCAAAAATATGGATTTATCAAGTATTTTCGTACAGAAAATTTGTGACAGAAGTTTATTTGCGTCATGTTCAGAAAATCATAACTTGGTCGATTTTCATCGTATCGAGCTGGTTCCGGCGCCAAAATTTCACAAATTGAGTTGGCTACATTTTTACAGAAGGTATTGAGTTCAAACGGTATTCAAAAGGCCTTCATTTTTTGCTCAGAGTGCGTGACACGCTGAAAATCCTTAATGCTGAATATTATTTCATCTGGGCCGAAACTTCGAAAATTCATAACTCGGTCAATTTTTATCGGATTGGGCTCATATTTTTACACAAGGTCCCTGACTCATAGATCTACAACTTTGCTTCAAAAGTCGAGACCGGATTATGCTCCGATCAATACCAGTTTTTTATTGAAGAACGTGTCAGAGTCGACACTAGAGCCCAAAATAAGTTTGTTTGAGCTGAAACTTCAAAAATTCATAACTAATTCACCGTTTATCCGATTGAGCCGATTTTCGGACAGGAGTTAGTTATCGATGTCGGCTACATTTTGTTTTCACATTTCAACTTCAAAAATTGCACTTAACTCCATGCGATTTAGCCTGGAAAGCGACGAACTCAAGTGAACATTGGAGGCCCAATTGCACATTCAAAGCCCATTTTCTTTACCCTAATTTCCATTATATAATCACCTTCTTTTCACACAAACCAGGGAGGAGAAAAAAGAAAAAAAAACCCTTGCCACAACACTGTCAGAATATCAAATTCTTTCAAGAACCCTAAAACCTTGAAATCCTTATTACAAATCCCTCTCTCACTACAAACAAGCCATCTCAGTTACAAACCAACATCTCACTACTTCTTCAGTAAGGGTAAGACTGACTTGACCTCCATGATCAAAAGGGAATAAAAGCATTCATGTCACTAATTTTCCAGTAAAGGTAAGATTGATTTGATCTCCATGATCAAAAGGGTATAATCATTCATACATGTCATATTGTGCCTAAACATTAAATTTCTTCATATATTGGCTTTATTTGCATTTTATGATTTTATTTAATGTGTTCATGAGATTCAACACTGCAGATTTTAGACAGGATCTCGTGCAGGTTCATTAAGGAACATTGAGGCCAAAACACAAATGGCCAAAAGCCAAAAGCCAAATGGCCAAAACAGAACCTTTTACACATGACACCAATACATGGCGAGACAGACATCCTGAGAAGGTTAAGGAACGTTGAGGCCAGAATACAAATGGCTAAAAGCCAAAACACAAATGGCCAAAAGCCAAAACACAAATGGCCAAAACAAAACAGTTTACACATGACGCCAATAGCTGTTTCACCCCTCCAATCAGGCTCGTATACTCCTAAATTCTCTCTCTATTTTTATTATTTTCCTTTAATTAATTAATCGTTATTCTTTTTATTAATCACTAACCAATTAACATTTTTTTCATAATAAAATTCAGAAAACTAACATTTTTAGTATTATTATTATTTAGTAATTTCACTATTAATTATTTTTTGTAAATAAATTCTAACAAATTAATTTAGTTTAATTAGGTTTAATTTTGGCTTTTTCATAATAAATAAAATAAATTAGAATTAGGTTTTACTAACTTTTGACTTTATTTTATTTTATTTTTATTTTTCATTAAAGACATTAAAAAACCAAAAATACTTTTTTCTTTTATTTAAATAATTAGTTCTAGGTTTAATATTAATTAAATACAAAAAACACAAAAAAACACCTTTCTTTAATTAAATAATAATTAGACTTTAATTTAATTTAATTTCAAGCAAAGGGTCAAAACCCTCAGACGTTCCAATTTCTATTTCGCGCATTATTTTTCTTTTGAATATTATGTAACTGCTCAAGGCTTGTAATAGTAATTAGGTCTTTTTATTTTCCGCATTTTATCAAACAGGTCTTTGTATTTTGGCGATGTATAGACCCGCGCCTTGTAATAGCGTATGATTTATCTTTCCGCATTTAAATTTCCACACTTTTAAAATTCTAATTGCATGAAAGAATGTATGGCTAATTAAAAACAATGCGCAGCTCACCATGTCATGATCAAAGATAATTGCTAAACATGAAAACAACACACAAATTCACACACCACTCTTAGGGTACGCCTCACCTGTTGCCTTCGAAACGTGGTCGTCAAGTATAGGACGTTTTAGTAAGTCCTTATGTCCATGATCCAGTTGCCTCGAAATAGTTGCCTCAGAACGGTTGCCTCGGAACAAGTTGCCTCGAAACGGTTGCCTCGGAATAAAAAAGGATCAAGGACATAAGGGTAGCTTCTAAGGTGTCCTACTGTTGCTTCGGTGACCACACTGTCCCTAAACTCGAATTGACCCGAACACCTCCAACGGTGGTGCTACCTACCTCTCAATGGTGGGATGACACTACCTTAAGGACATTTACACAGCTTAATTCCTTAGGGTAGGTAGATGACTCATAGATACTTGCTCTCTCTAAAAAACAAAACAAAAACCTTTTCACACCGACACTTTCAAAAAAGCTTTCAAAACAATTTTTCAAACACTCTTGAGGACTGATACAAGAGTTATTCAGAAAACCTTAAACGAAACTTTTTCAAACCCACTCACACTTTGAAAAGCAAACACTTTTGAAAACACAATGAGCAAGTATCTAAGAGCCCATGGATAACCATGGATAGAAAGGGTGCTAACACCTTCCCTTTCTATAAATCTACCTCCTGAACCGAGAAACTATCTCATAAGGAATTTTGTTGTGCTTTTGTCCTGTCCATGTTGGAGAAAATAAAAGACGGTGGCGACTCTTGCTTCCGCGACATTTCGCGAACCAGCGTTAAACAGTCAGTTCTAAATCCACCGATCACAGAACTGGCGACTCTGCTGGGGATTACTTAAAGTGAGGTGTACCTTAGGACTAAGATCACTTGTGTTTTCAATTGTCTGAATTGTTTGCTTTATTATTGTGGGTACTGTCTTGGGAGTTCTATAGATTCTAACCCGGATTTGGGGATACCTTCTTAGAAAGTAGCAACAAGACTGTGAGGGAACTGTGCGGGGTATACCGACACGGTTGAAGCAGTCTGCTACGTTGATGTGGCACTTTGGTGAGTACCAGTCAAGGAGAGTACGGGGCCGCCGCGTGGTGTCGTGAAGCATCAACTGACCTTAGGAACCTTAATTGAACCATCTTGGCCTCTTTAGGGTAGTGAGATAACTGACTTTGGTGCAGTCCGAGGTTGGTTGATACTCGATACTACACTCAGTTGAGGGTTGTTTTCTTGGAATATTTCGGTCGCCAGTTCAGTGGCTAAATCGAAACGATGAACACAGAAAGCAATCCAATGATATTGGGACCCTTAGAACCCGGTTACTTCTGATAGGACAGGTTTTGAGCCCACCAACTTCAAGAGGGTAGTACCTAAACTTCATGCCGGCCTGAAATCTAAGGACTGTCTTGTGTGACTTGTGTGCCTTCCAACTTGAATTACTTGCACGTACTTGTTACCTAACACATGAGTTTCTTGCAGGGTTTATTTACAATCCTTAATCTGGGCTCATAACAGGGTTTACTTACAGCACTCCACGCATAGCATAACATTATACCATCATACCATTGCATACATCCTGCATAAGGACTAATCCATTTCAAGGATCCCAAGGGTTTGTGATGCAGGTCATGATGAATCAAACTGTCCAGCAAGGGGCAAAGGGGATTTATTTTCCTCCAGCCAAAACATGATAACTTGAGTCAGAGGCTATGACCCACTTGATATGGTGAGCTTTGACTCTTGAAGAAGGTTCCCCTAGCCAGGTTTGTTTGGAAATAAAAACAAAGTTGATGACTTGAGTCGGGGCTATGACCCACTAGATATGGTGAGCCTTGACTCTTGAAGAAGGACTCTCAACAATATGAAGTGCCTTCAATCAAGCCACCAGTTACCAGATTCTAGAAATTTTCTTGTTTACCCCGCAAGATCCTTGAAAACATTGCATGCATATCATACATATCATTGCATTACAGGGTACCCTTTGTACAGGTCACTTACCTTCTCCGCTGTTTATTTCAGCAATGGCTTCCCAACAAGATAACCAGGGTCTGCACACTCAAGAGACTCAGTTCAGGGAGATTTTCCTAAACCTATCCAAGGGGCAGGAAGAGTTGAGGACACTCCTTATGGGGAATTTGGCCAACAAAAGTCCCGAAGATGACAAGGACGAACGGCTGAAACGTCTGCAAGCTGAGGTAGATACAATGAGAACCCAGATGCTGGGGCAAATGGCTCTCATCCAAGGCTTAGCTCGGGAGCAAGAAGAGTTGAGGACCATGATCAGTCAGCTTCATCAAGACATGAAGCAACCAGTCCAAGTCAGGGACCAGATCATTGATCAACTTCCAAGAGGACAAGAGTCTGGTATGGTAAAGATTAGATCTCTCCAAATTGCTACCACTTCACAGGTCCAACCACAACCTTTCCCAGAGCAACAGGTTGATCAGAGTAAGCCAAGCAGGTCCAGGAGGCAATTCACACAGCTCAACATGTCGCTGTTTCAAGCTTTACAACACCTGTTGAGTTTGAACCTGATTACACTAAGGGCTCCTCCCCGGAACCCCAACACCTCTGCTCCTAACTATCATCCCAACAAAAAATGTGCATACCACTCCGATAGTCCTGGACATGACACTGCCGACTGCTGGGCTCTGAAGAACAAGGTCCAGGACCTGATTAATGAAGGAGCAGTGGATTTCACCCAAGTGGGTCAGGATGAGTGCTTCTACCATCCCTACAGGATTCACCATATGAAGTAATAAGTCCTCAGATGAGAAGACTTTTTGTCCATTAGAATTTTCAAGTTGTAATTTTCTTTTGATTGTTCAAACGATTATCATGTCAAACGCTGTTATTGCATTAATGCATCGCATATGTCTGTTTTGAATCAATATATTCGCATTCGCTATATTCAAACTGCTTCCATTTTTTTTTTGATGTCAACTCTCAATTAATAATCCTAAGCCTCTTGAGGGAAGATGACGAAGACGATACCACAATCTACAGTATGCTTTTGAACAGACCCCGCTGATGAGGTACAGGCATTGTTTCAATTCCTAAACACTGGAGTTATAAGGAAGATAATCCCTCGTCAACCCCTTTGAGCCAAAGAAGTAGGAGTTTTTCTTTTCGAAAATTAAAACCCTTTATCATAACCTGGGGCAGGGTAGTTCTCTCAGTTGATCCAAGTGCACAACGAATGACATCAAAGGAGTCCTTCCAAAAACAAAAGATGGTGATGGTTCTGAATAATCATAAAGACGGGCAGTCATTATCTCTTTAAAATAAAAGCCCAATAAGTCAAAACCTATGAAGGAGACTTACAAAACTGGGGCATCCCGCTGACTGTAATCACAAAAGAAACAGTTCAGGCAAAATTTAGGGATAACACAATCAAAAAGAAAGAGGTCCTACAAACCCTCAACAACGGAAAAAATGATGACTGCCTATTCAAAATAAACTATCAACATCCGAACCATCATGGGAATATTAGGAAAAAGACTCGAACAAGGTCTAACGCACGATCAGCTGAGTTTAGGTTTGAAGAACATCACGAAGAACGGGTGGGTACAAATAAATTTTGAGCCTTTATCCTTTGTTTCTTAAACCGTGAACCAGGCCACGTTATAACCCTTAAAAGTCCTAGCTGAAGCATGGGTTAGTTCGAAAGCATACTGTTACAAAGGTATCCTGACTCCTTAAGGTTTACAGTAAAATAACGAGTTGACATCACAGTTTACAAAAAAAATCATTTGTTTTTATGAAAAAATGCATTTTCAAAAACTTCAAGACAGACATAAGCTTTGCATTCTTGATATAACACTGTTTGCATATGACTATTTGTTCGAACAGCAGAGAAATTTGCACGACGAATATCTAAGTGAACAAAAGTACTTCCAACCAAGGGGCAGACATGATCATGGTCCATTATCTGGGGCATTTAAGTCAAGATTCGGAGAATCTCTCAAAAGGCCAACCAACTTGGGGCAAATCTCCATCTGAATCACTTGGGGCATTGGAAGATCAAACGGAGATCTTCTGGTAGTAGGGCAACACAACACTACTGATAGGGGCACCTCCCTACATCCTGAGAGCGTGGACATAGTCGAAAAATACTACGCATAATCAAAGACCTGCTAGGTTGACACACCCAGGCAAAATAAGGGCTTCCTGGCGAACCAAAAGGGTTCGGGCAAAAGTAAGGGATGAAATGAAAAAAATCTGTACACCCGGCAAGTCAAAAGCCTGAAAAGGCGGCTTGGGCAAAAATGGGTATCCCGGTGGACTGAAAACTCGAAAGGGCGGTCCAGACAAAAGTTAGGGATCAAAAGCGTACAACTATGTCCCGTCATCTCATCACTTACCTACCAGGAGAAGATTTGTCAATCGGCAGTTATCAAGCACCCTCACAGGCCTTCTTCTCCCGCAGAAGCTGGGGCAATAAGAATTGTCCGAACTGTACAAGCTACGTTGTCCTCCAGGTACAAGGTAGATTCAGCTGAAGAACACGACCAAGATGCCTTCACTCCCCAAGAGTAAGACAAATCAACAATACTCTCCCCTGAGCAGAGTTGGCCTCCCGTCAGCCCTAAAAAGGTACGGTATCTCCAGCAAGTCAGCAATACTCTCCCCCCGAGAAGAGTTAGTCTACTGTCAGCCTTAAGGAACTTGGGTATCCCCAGTACAGTCCAAAGAGTTTCCCCAGGAGAGTTGAATCAATCTCCCCAGTAGATTCTGAAAGCTTATCCCCAGTAGATTCTGGAAGCTCACCCGCAGAGTGCATAGCATCTCCCCGGCCATATTCAGAGGTTATCTCCACCAGAGCCTATAACTGGGTTATCCTTAGCTAATTACCACAGAAAGATCGTCCTCGGCGAAGTTCTTCCTATCCCCCAGCGGAGTTCATCACATTCCCTAACATAACTTATCAATGGAATCCCCAGCGGAGTTCTCATCAAAACCTCAGCAAAGTATCTCTTTCCCCACAGAGTATTCCCCGCAGAGTAATCCCTTCAGCAAGTTTATTCCCCAACGGAGTCATCTTCTCCTACCGGTATTCTTACAATCATCATCCCCAGCGGAAACAAAAAGCTCTACTCTTCCACATCAGCCCAGGATTCAATCTCCCGGCAGTCGTCAAGGATCTATTTTCCTAGACAAAAATACGCTCATGAGAATCGCATCTTCATACATTATAGCTAACACATACGCATCATGAACATACAATCTCATTTATTCTAAGAACATCACACATGTCATACATCATGACATCGCATACAACTAACGTTTTGTCTTTTCAGGACAAAGGTCAGTATAAAGATGATTACTATCAACTATCGTGATTCCAGATCCGATTCCTGTATCTTTCCAGGGTGTATCTGTTGACGACTAATTCCAGACTCGATTCCTGTATCCTGCCAGGGCACGTCTGAAGAGTTTGAAGATCCGATTCCTGTATCTTGCCAGGGTGTATCTGTTGACGACTAATTCTAGACTCGATTCCTGTATCCTGCCAGGGCACGTCTGAAGAGTTTGAAGATCTGATTCCTGTATCTTGCCAGGGTGTATCTGTTGACGACTAATTCCAGACTCGATTCCTGTATCCTGCCAGGGCACGTCTGAAGAGTTTGAAGATCCGTTTCCTGTATCTTTCCAGGGTGTATCTGTTGACGACTAATTCCAGACTCGATTCTTGTATCCTGCCAGGGCACATCTGAAGAGTTTGAAGATCCGATTCATGTATCTTGCCAGGGTGTATCTGTTGACGACTAATTCCAGACTCGATTCCTGTATCCTGCCAGGGCACGTCTGAAGAGTTTGAAGATCCGATTCCTGTATCTTGCCAGGGTGTATCTGTTGACGACTAATTCCAGACTTGATTCATGTATCCTGCCAAGGCACGTCTGAAGAGTTTGAAGATCCGATTCCTGTATCTTGCCAGGGTGTATCTGTTGACGACTAATTCCAGACTCGATTCCTGTATCCTGCCAGGGCACATCTGAAGAGTTTGAAGATCGATTCCTGTATCTTTCCAGGGTGTATCTGTTGACGACTAATTCCAGACTCGATTCCTGTATCCTGCCAGGGCACGTCTGAAGAGTTTGAAGATCCGATTCCTGTATCTTGCCAGGGTGTATCTGTTGACGACTAATTCCAGACTCGATTCCTGTATCCTGCCAGAGCACTACTGAAGAGTTTGAAGATCCGATTCCTGTATCTTGCCAGGGTGTATCTGTTGACGACTATACCAGACTCGATTCCTGTATCCTGCCAGGGCACGTCTGAAGAGTTCGAAGATCCGATTCCTGTATCTTGCCAGGGTGTATCTGTTGACGACTATGTACCAGACTCGATTCTTATATCCTGCCAGGGCACGTCTGAAGAGTTTGAAGATCCGACTCCTGTATCTCGCCAGGGTGTATCTATTGACGACTAATTCCAGACTCGATTCCTGTATCCTGCCAGGGCACGTCTGAAGAGTTTGAAGATCCGATTCCTGTATCTTGCCAGGGTGTATCTGTTGACGACTAATTCCAGACTCGATTCCTGTATCCTGCCAGGGCACGTCTGAAGAGTTTGAAGATCTGATTCCTATATCTTGCCAGGGTGTATCTGTTGACGACTAATTCCAGACTCGATTCCTGTATCCTGCCAGGGCACGTCTGAAGAGTTTGAAGATCCGATTCCTGTATCTTGCCAGGGTGTATCTATTGACGACTAATTCCAGACTCGATTCCTGTATCCTGCCAGGGCACGTCTGAAGAGTTTGAAGATCCGATTCCTGTATCTTGCCAGGGTGTATCTGTTGACGACTAATTCCAGACTCGATTCCTGTATCCTGCCAGGGCACGTCTGAAGAGTTTGAAGATCCGATTCCTGTATCTTGCCAGGGTGTATCTGTTGATGACTAATTCTAGACTCGATTCCTGTATCCTGCCAGGGCACGTCTGAAGAGTTTTAAGATCTGATTCCTGTATCTTGCCAGGGTGTATCTGTTGACGACTAATTCCAGACTCGATTCCTGTATCCTGCCAGGGCACGTCTGAAGAGTTTGAAGATCCGATTCCTGTATCTTGCCAGGGTGTATCTGTTGACGACTAATTCTAGACTCGATTCGTGTATCCTGCCAAGGCACGTCTGAAGAGTTTGAATATCCGATTCCTGTATCTTGCCAGGGTGTATCTGTTGACGACTAATTCCAGACTCGATTCCTGTATCCTGTCAGGGCACGTCTGAAGAGTTTGAAGATCTGATTCCTGTATCTTGCCAGGGTGTATCTGTTGACGACTAATTCCAGACTCGATTCCTGTATGCTGCCAGGGCACGTCTAAAGAGTTTGAAGATCTGATTCCTGTATCTTGCCAGGGTGTATCTGTTGACGACTAATTCCAGAGTCGATTCCTGTATCCTGCCAGGGCACGTCTGAAGAGTTTGAAGATCTGATTCCTGTATCTTGCCAGGGTGTATCTGTTGACGACTAATTCTAGACTCGATTCCTGTATCCTGCCAGGGCACGTCTGAAGAGTTTGAAGATCCGATTCCTATATCTTGCCAGGGTGTATCTGTTGACGACTAATTCCAGACTCGATTCCTGTATCCTGCCAGGGCACGTCTGAAGAGTTTGAAGATCTGATTCCTGTATCTTGCCAGGGTGTATCTGTTGACGAATAATTCCAGACTCGATTCCTGTATCCTGCCAGGGCACGTCTGAAGAGTTTGAAGATCCGATTCCTGTATCTTGCTAGGGTGTATCTGTTGACGACTAATTCCAGACTCGACTCCTGTATCCCGCCAGGGCACGTCTGAAGAGTTTGAAGATCCGATTTCTGTATCTTGCCAGGGTGTATTTGTTGACGACTATATTCCAGACTCGATTCCTGTATCCTGGCAGGGCACGTCTGAAGAGTTTGAAGATCCGATTCCTGTATCTTTCCAGGGTGTATCTGTTGACGACTATGTTCCAGACTCGATTCTTGTATCCTGCCAGGGCACGTCTGAAGAGTTTGAAGATCCGATTCCTGTATCTTGCCAGGGTGTATCTGTTGACGACTAATTCCAGACTCGATTTCTGTATCCTGCCAGGGCACGTCTGAAGAGTTTGAAGATCTGATTCCTGTATCTAGCAAGGGCATATCTGTTGACGACTAATTCCAGATTCGATTCATGTATCCAGGTAGGGCATATCTGCGTAAAGAGTTTGAAGATCAACCCTAGTAACAGGCCAGGTAATTATCTTTCTTTCTCAGGTACGCAAGTTCTCGCTAAGGAATCTCTTATGCGATCGACACCTAGATGGCATCTATAAGCCCATCCACATACCAACAGTCTCCAAATGGCATCTATAAGCCCATTCCCGACAAGGCTCTGTCACAACTCCAAATGGCATCTATAAGCCCATCCTCCTATCTGTCATCTCTCCAAATGGCATCTGTAAGCCCATTCCTGCCATCACGTTGCTGATACTCTACTATGCGAGTGCAAATTTCTGGGCACTCTAGTATTCAATCATCTTCCACCTTCGGATCACGAAAGGCACGCAAGCCAATCTACATCCTCAGGTTTAAGAAGATTGAACAGGGGCAACTGTTGTACCCCAAAATTTGCCCTCCCATATTTCTCAAAACATTTCAAGAAAAATTCACAAGTCCAACCCGGCGCGTCATATTCAGATGTTATTTCGCCAAGATATCTCTGATAACGTATTCTCAAATTCAGGTTTGGCTCAAGAGTCAATTCTTTAAAGAAGGTATCCGAATGTGTGAGTTTTCTCGAAGAAATATGGTGAAAAAGTGTGCTGAAAGTGCAGTTTTTACGCGCTAAAAAATTCATAACTTGAAGATCGTGGCTCGTTTTGAACCTGTTCCGGTGGCCTAAATTCCGTCTTGACATTATCTACGTTTTCATCTCTCACGGCTAGAAGCCAATTTCGATCAGAAGGTCTTCAAAAATGTGGATTTATCAAGTATTTTCGTACAGAAAATTTGTGACAAGTTTATTTGCGTCATGTTCAGAAAATCATAACTTGGTCGATTTTCATCGTATCGGGCTGGTTCCAGCGCCAAAATTTCACAAATTGAGTTGGCTACATTTTCATAGAAGGTATTGAGTTCAAACGGTTTTCAAAAGGCCTTCGTTTTTTGCTCAGAGTGCGTGACACGCTGAAAATCCTGAATGCTGAATATTATTTCATCTGGGCCGAAACTTCGAAAATTCATAACTCAGTCAATTTTTATCGAATTGGGCTCATATTTTTACACAAGGTCCCTGACTCATAGATCTACAACTTTGCTTCAAAAGTTGAGACCGGATTATACTCCGATCAATACTAGTTTTTTATTGAAGAACGTGTCAGAGTCGACACTGGAGCCCAAAATAAGTTTGTCTGAGCTGAAACTTCAAAAATTCATAACTAATTCACCGTTTATCCGATTGAGCCGATTTTCGGACAGGAGTTAGCTATTGATGTCGGCTACATTTTGTTTTCACATTTCAACTTCAAAAATTGCACTTAAGTCTCTGCAATTTAGCCTGGAAAGTGACGAACTCAAGTGAACATTGGAGGCCCAATTGCACATTCAAAACCCATTTTCTTTACCCTAATTTCCATTATATAATCACCTTCTTTTCACACAAATCAGGGAGGAGAAAAAAGAAAAAAAAACCTTGCCACAACACTGTCAGAATATCAAATTCTTTTAAGAACCCTAAAACCTTGAAATCCTTATTACAAATCTCTCTCTCACTACAAACAAGCCATCTCAATTACAAACCAACATCTCACTACTTCTTCAGTAAGGGTAAGGCTGACTTGATCTCCATGATCAAAAGGGCATAAAAGCATTCATGTCACTAATTTTCCAGTAAAGGTAAGATTGATTTGATCTCCATGATCAAAAGGGTATAATCATTCATACATGCCATATTGTGCCTAAACATTAAATTTCTTCATATATTGGCTTTATTTGCATTTTATGATTTTATTTAATGTGTTCATGAGATTCAACACTGCAGATTTTAGACAGGATCTCATGCAGGTTCATTAAGGAATGTTGAGGCCAAAACACAAATGGCCAAAAGCCAAAAGCCAAATGGGTAAAACAGAACATTTTACACATGACACCAATACATGGCGAGACAGACATCCTGAGAAGGTTAAGGAACGTTGAGGCCAAAACACAAATGGCCAAAAGCCAAAACACAAATGGCCAAAACAAAACAGTTTACACATGACGCCAATAGCTGTTTCACCCCTCCAATCAGGCTCGTATACTCCTAAATTCTCTCTCTATTTTTATTATTTTCCTTTAATTAATTAATCGTTATTCTTTTTATTAATCACTAACCAATTAACATTTTTTTCATAATAAAATTCAGAAAACTAACATTTTTAGTATTATTATTATTTAGTAATTTCACTATTAATTATTTTTTGTAAATAAATTCTAACAAATTAATTTAGTTTAATTAAGTTTAATTTTGGCTTTTTCATAATAAATAAAATAAATTAGAATTAGGTTTTACTAACTTTTGACTTTATTTTATTTTATTTTTATTTTTCATTAAAGATATTAAAAAACCAAAAATACTTTTTTCTTTTATTTAAATAATTAGTTCTAGGTTTAATATTAATTAAATACAAAAAACACAAAAAAACACCTTTCTTTAATTAAATAATAATTAGACTTTAATTTAATTTAATTTCAAGCAAAGGGTCAAAACCCTCAGACGTTCCAATTTCTATTTCGCGCATTATTTTTCTTTTGAATATTATGTAACTGCTCAAGGCTTGTAATAGTAATTAGGTCTTTTTATTTTCCGCATTTTATCAAACGGGTCTTTGTATTTTGGCGATGTATAGACCCGCGCCTTGTAATAGCGTAGGATTTATCTTTCCGCATTTAAATTTCCGCACTTTTAAAATTCTAATTGCATGAAAGAATGTATAGCTAATTAAAAACAATGCGTAGCTCACCATGTCATGATCAAAGATAATTGCTAAACATGAAAACAACACACAAATTCACACACCACTCTTAGGGTACGCCTCACTTGTTGCCTTCGAAACGTGGTCGTCAAGTATAGGACGTTTTAGTAAGTCCTTATGTCCATGATCCAGTTGCCTCGAAATAGTTGCCTCGGAACGGTTGCCTCGGAACAAGTTGCCTCGAAACGGTTGCCTCGGAATAAAAAAGGATCAAGGACATAAGGGTAGCTTCTAAGGTGTCCTACTGTTGCTTCGGTGACCACACTGTCCCTAAACTCGAATTGACCTGAACACCTCCAACGGTGGTGCTACCTACCTCTCAATGGTGGGATGGCACTACCTTAAGGACATTTACACAGCTTAATTCCTTAGGGTAGGTAGATGACTCATAGATACTTGCTCTCTCTAAAAAAAAACAAAAACCTTTTCACACCGACACTTTCAAAAAAGCTTTCAAAACAATTTTTCAAACACTCTTGAGGACTGATACAAGAGTTATTCAGAAAACCTTAAACGAAACTTTTTCAAGCCCACTCACACTTTGAAAAGCAAACACTTTTGAAAACACAATGAGCAAGTATCTAAGAGCCCATGGATAACCATGGATAGAAAGGGTGCTAACACCTTCGCTTTCTATAAATCTACCTCCCGAACCGAGAAACTATCTCATAAGAAATTTTGTTGTGCTTTTGTCCTGTCCATGTTGGAGAAAATAAAAGACGGTGGCGACTCTTACTTCTGCGACATTTCGCGAACCAGCGTTAAACAGTCAGTTCTAAATCCACCGATCACACCTATTATCCAGGTTTCTTCTCACAACCCTATTATCCAAGCTTTCATATCAAAGTAACCCTACGACCCAGGTTCCTTATCACAGCCCTACTATCCAAGCTTTCATATCGAAGTAACCCTACTATCCAGGTTCCTTCTCACAACCCTACTATCCAGGCTCTCATCTCGAAGTAACCCTACTATCCAGGTTCCTTCTTATAAGCCCTACTATCCAGGCTTTCATCTCGAAGTAACCTTACTATCCAGGTTCCTTCTCATAGCCCTACTATCCAGGCTTTCATTTTGAAGTAACCCTACTATCCAGGTTCCTTCTCATAGCCTTACTATCCAGGCTTTCATTTCAAAGTAACCCTACTATCCAGGTTCCTTCTCATAGCCCTACTACCCAGGCTTTCATTTTGAGGTAACCCTACGACCCAGGTTCCTTCTCACAGCCCTACTATCCAGGATTTCATATCGAAGTAACCCTACGACCCAGGTTCCTTCTCACAGCCCTATTATCCAGGCTTTTATATCGAAGTAACCCTACTATCCAGGTTCCTTCTCACGGCCCTATTATCCAGGCTTTCATATCGAAGTAACCCTACGACCACGGTTCCTTCTCACAGCCCTACTACCCATGCTTTCATATCGAAGTAACCCTACTGTTGTACCCCAAAATTTTCCCTCCCATATTCTTCAAGATTTGTAAAGATCAAGCTTCAAAATCCCTCAAGGGTTGCACAGTCCAATTGCCTCTTAACACAGTCAAAATTAGGGTTTTGGTTCTTGCAAAGAAATTGAGGTTTTCAAGGGTCCAATCTAGTCCCACATGCCCATATACATTGTCAAGCATCCATATGCCAAGTCTTAAGACTCACAGCATCAAATTGCACAGTCAAAAACCCTAAATGCTTCACAGTCAACTGCAGGGGCAAAAGGGTCATTTGACAGTCAAAAATCAAAATTTTTGGTCAACATCTTATTTTGAAGCCACAATCATCATTTGATCAATTCTTGATCATGATTCTCAAAGCATGGCTCAAAAAGTCTCAAGATGCAAAAGTTTCTATTTTGGGACAGTTGAAAAAGTCAACTGCAAATTGACCAGGGCATAACTTCTTCATGGTTTATCAGAAAAATCCCATCCAGAGCTCATTTTGAAGAGAATGACATTTCCTACAACTCATCTTCACACTTCAAGTACAAGAAATGCTTTCACAAAAAGTTATCAATTTCAACATTATAGGTCATTTTCAAAAGTCAACAAAAAGGAACTTTAAGTCAAAGACCATAACTTGAGATTGGTAAATCAAAATGACACGGGACAAAAGGCATTGGTTAGAGGACTTCATGACCTTTCCAAAATGTCCAAGAACATGATCATAGCTTTAAAATTGAGCAAGATGTGTCTTGGAGAAGTTGGGAAAATTTTGGGAATTTTGAAAAGTCAACTTTGCTTCAAAAGCTTCAAAAATGCTAATGGGCCTCAATTTCTTTCATGAATCATTACCCAAAGGCTATGCACGACCCATTGACCTCAAAGGGATTTATTTTCTTATTTTTGATTAATTATTTGAATTTTTATTATTATTAATTCATTTAATTAAATTTAAATATGAGAAAAATATCAAATCATGGTTTTAAATCTTTTTTGTGCAGCAAATATATTCATGATATGCAAAAGATCTCGTGCACCATCTCAAGGGGACAAAATCATCCATATTTGGCATGATTGGCATGGAAAAAGATTGAAAAAAGATATGGGAAAAATCAAATATTCAAAACATGAATGCATGAATCCATGGGCTTGGTTTTAACCTAATTTCATTCATGTACTTATGCACAAGAAAAACCTAATGCATTGGACACGAAAAAACTGCTCAGAAGCGGCACAACAAAATTGCAAATTTTCACCAAAAGTTGAAATCTGAAATCACAGTTAGAGGATAACTCAAAGCTTCTAAGGGATTCCAACACGTTGTCTAAGCATCCAGGAAGCTTTTGCAATCAAGAATCAATCAAAACGTGCCAAGAATCATAGAATACAGGCCATACGGTTTGCAACAATTTCTTGAATTCCACATCATGATTCATGCACTTTTAATCAGTTTTCTTGAGTGATTTATACTAACATTAACCTTCTGAAGCTAATGACATAACTCAATTGCATTATCAGGCCCTGTATCGTGATTCACCATTAACGTGTTTTAGGGTTTCAGAAGCTTCAAATTAGGGGTTTACACATGCTGTAAAATCAGACCTTAAAACTTATGCCATTAAACTCGTTGCAACAAGACGAAGCAAACCCATACCTCGCGCCCTTTTTATATTTATCTATGCTCTAATCGTTATTTTTTCAGGCTTCATTTAGTGGGGGTTTAAAACCCCCGCTACTTGTTTGGTGTTTTGCAGAAAGAATGAAGAAGACGCTGAGGTGTCCAAATATGGTTGGGGCATTCAAAATTTCAGCGCGTTTTTTTTTGTTTCATATCATTAACGTTGGTTTTGTTTTATATTATTTGTTATCTATTACATTACAAATGCACGCAAACAGCTCACTTGGTCAAGGCATTCGCTTGGTAAACGCTGGGACCTGGGTTCGATTCCCAGGTCCCCCCATATATTTCATAATTTTTCTCCTAATGCTTTCCAGTGCAACGTTCAACCAAAGGCCTACCATGCATCCTCACATGCTAGCTTGCCACATACTCATGAAGATCAATCTGAAGGCTACAAAAGGAGCCCTACCATGTACGTCAGTCAATGCACATACACATGCGCTAGAAAGTCAAACATGGCTTGGAGTCTGATGGGCCAAAAATACTTCAAAAACCTCCTAAATGGGCCTGACACCCCCTGGTTTGCATTTTTTTCAATTCTTATTTTCTTTTCAATTTTAATTCGTTTAATTGTTTTTTTTAATTGTTTTCTTTAAATTCCATAAAATCATTTTTCTATAATAAAAACAGAAAAATCAAAAAAATACAATATATTTAATTATTATTATTTCACCATTAATTTATTTTGTAAATAAATCTTAATAATTAATTTAGTTAATTTAGGCTTTAAACTTTAATTCTTTTCTTAATAAATAAAAAACATCTAGACTTAGGTTTTTTGACATTTTTTCACCCTTTTCTTAATTAATTATTTTTCTCATTTATTTATTATTGTAATCACTATTTAATTTCGTAAATACACATGTACATTAATTGATTAGTAAATTAGGTTAAACTTTAATATTTTCTTAATAATTAAAATAACTTAGAATTAGGGTTTCTTTAATTTTAATTTTAATTTTCTTTATTTTCATTAAATACCAAAAACATAAAAAACATTTCTTTCCTTTTATTAAATAATTAATTAACTTTTAATGCAATTTAATTTCAAAAGGGTCCAACGCCCTCGAACGTTCAACTTTAATTCTTTCGCGCATTTATTCTTATTTTCCTTTGTGAATATTATGTAACTGTTCAAGCCATGTAATAGTAATTAGGAATTTATTTACTTTCTGCATCTTTTACCAAACAGGTCTTTCTATTTTGGCGATGTATAGACCCGCGCCTTGTAATAGCGTAGGATTTTACTTTTCGCATTTAAATTTCCGCACTGTTAAATTCTAATTGCATGAAAGAATGAATGGCTAATTAAAAACAAGCGTAGATCACCATGATACATGTACAAGATAATATTAACATGAAAATAACACACAAATTCACACACCACTCTTAGGGCACGCCTCACTGTTGCCTTACCTTCGAAACGTGGTCGTCGAGTATAGGACGTTTTAGTAAGTCCTTATGTCCATGATCCAGTTGCCTCGAAACGGTTGCCTCGGATTAAAAAAGGATCAATGGCATAAGGGTAGCTTCTAAGGTGTCCTACTGTTGCTCCGGTGACCACACTGTCCCTACACTCGAATTGACCCGAACACCTCCAACGGTGGTGCTACCTATCTCTCAATGGTGGGCTGGCATTACCTTAAGGACATTTACACAGCCTAATTCCTTAGGGTAGGCGGATGACTCGTAGATACTTGCTCTCTAAAAAACAATCAAAACTCTTTTCACACCGACACTTTCAAAAAAGCTTTCAAAACAATTTTTCAAACACTCTTGAGGACTGATACAAGAGTCGATCTGAAATCTTTAAACGAAACTTTTTCAAACCCACTCACACTTTGAAAAGCAAACACTTTTGAAAATACAATGAGCAAGTATCTAAGAGCCCATGGATAACCATGGATAGAAAGGGTGCTAACACCTTCCCTTTCTATAAATCTACCTCCCGAACCGAGAAACTATCTCATAAGGAATTTTGCTGTGCTTTTGTCCTGTCCATGTTGGAAAAAATAAAAGACGGTGGCGACTCTTGCTTCCGCGACATTTCGTGAACCAGCGTTAAACAGTCAGTTCCAGATCCACCGATCACAGAACTAGCGACTCTGCTGGGGATATCTTTAAAGTGAGGTGTACCTTAGGACTAAGATCACTTGTGTTTTCAATTGTCTGAATTGCTTGCTTTATTATTGTGGGTATTGTCTCGGGATTTCTATAGATCCTAACCCGGATCTGGGGATACCTTCTTAGAAAGTAGCAACAAGGTTGTGAGGGAACTGTGCGGGGTATACCGACATGGTTGAAGCAGTCTGCTACGTTGATGTGGCACTTTGGTGAGTACCGGTAACCCTTGAGTTCAGTCAAGGAGAGTACGGGGCCGCCGTGTGGTGTCGTGAAGCATCAACTGACCCTAGGAACCTTAATTGAACCATCTTGGCCTCTTTAGGGTAGTGAGATAACTGACTTTGGTGCAGTCTGAGGTTGGTTGATACTCGATACTACACTCAATTGAGGGTTGTTTTCTTGGAATATTTCGGTCGCTAGTTCAGTGGCTAAATTGAAACGATGAACAATGAAAGCAATCCAATGATATTGGGACCCGTAGAACCCAGTTACTTCTGATAGGACAGGTTGAGCCCACCAACTTCAAGAGGGTAATACCTAAACCCCATGCTGGCCTAAACTCTAAGGGTTGTGGTGTGACTTGTGTACCTTATCATGTTTGCTTTTGTGAATATTTGTGGTTTTTTTAATCATAGCATCATGACATCATACCGCATCATATGCATTGACTAACCATTTCAGGGGTTCGAATCTTCATCTTTGTTCTTGTTTTGTAGGACATGGAAACTATCCGCAGAAAGACAATTCAGATCAGCCTTGTAAGGATCCCTCCTCATCTTAAGGAACTTATATCCAGGATTCCCGAGAGCTCTTCTTTCAGTGAGAGGCATGGGAGACTCATCAGCTTGGTCAACACCAACATTGAGGAAGATATGATAAAGGTCCTCTTCCAGTTCTTTGACCCTCTGCATCACTGTTTTACTTTCCTGGATTATCAACTGGTGCCTACATTGGAAGAGTTCTCCCGGCTTCTGAAGATCCCTATCCTTAGTCAACTACCCTACAACGGTACGGAAAAGGAACCCAAGCTTGAAGAGATTGCTAAAGCCTTACGCTTACAGCCATCTGACATCAAGGGACATTGGGAAGTTAGAAGTGGTATCAAAGGGTTCTTGGCCAGGTTTCTGTTTGAGAAGGCCCAAGAATGTTGGAACTCCCTTGACCTACAAGCTTTCGAAGAAGTTGTGGCCCTCCTTGTCTATGGATTGGTTTTGTTCCCGAATCCAGATCAGTTTATAGATATCAGTGCGGTCCAGATCTTCATGTCCAGGAATCCTATACCTACGTTGCTTGGGGACATCCTTCACTCATGTTACACTCGAACCATGAGAAAAAGAGGTGTTCTTATGTGCTGCACTCCTCTCCTGGGAAGGTGGTTTATTTCGCACCTTCCACAATCAATTCTGAAGAATGAGCGGGGTTTGAGATGGTCGCAACGCTTAATGACTCTTACACATGCTGATATACATTGGTGTTCTCGGTCCAGAGAAGATGTCACTATCATTGATCGTTGCGAGGAGTTTCCTAATGTTCCTTTACTTGGAATCAGAGGAGGTATTACTTACAACCCGTGTCTGGCTTGGAGACAGTTTGGTTATGCTCGGAGGGATGGCCCTCATGACATGTTAATTCCTGACATAGTTTTTGACTTCGACAACGATGCACAAGGACTTCGCTAGAGATTTATCAGAGCTTGGAGGATGCCCAACAAGATAGACAGTAAGACACTGGGACATAGGAACTCCATCCCGTTGGAGCCTTATCTCAAGTGGGTATGAGCCCGCTCCCAGAAGTTAGTGATGCCATATCCTCATGTTCTCCCTGTGATCAAAGAGCCAGTTTTGGAAGGAGAGGTGTCCTACACCATTCAACATCCTGATATGCCTACATCCTGGGAGGAAATGCAAAAGAGCTGGATCCAGCTTAAGGAAGAATGGAATTCTCTTGAGGCCAGTCTACATGCTAGTGAGAAGAAGGTCTTGGAGCTCACCCGCCTACTGCACGAGGAAAAGACTCTCAACACTTACATTGCTCCGAAGAGGATGTGTAGTGTCTTTTGGGATTGATTTGCTTTTGTAATATTTTTCCCAGGAGGCCTTGATATACTGAACAATTATTTCTTAATGATAACGTGTGTTCCTTTTTGTCTACAACAAATTTGAACTTTCGAACCCTTGAATGCATTGCATAAACACATATCATGCATCATGTGCATAGCAGGTACTCTTCTTTTCAGGTCGCTTAATGATCTTTGCTGTTTATTTCAGCATCATGAACCCTGAATCATCAACTGAGCAGTCCATCAAGGCCCTTCAGGCTCAGAACGCCCAATTCCAAGAGCTGATCATGAGTTTGGCCCAAGGACAGGAGGAATTGAAGGCCATGCTGGTCAAGAAGAAGAAGAAGAGAAATGTACTATTCAACACTGGCCGGAGGTTTGGTAACACACTACAGAATGAGGCTGATCAAGTTGGTTCTTCTGTAGGAAAAGGCAGTCCCCAGGGGGGAAGGGTTCCTAGTCCGGTAGTCTCTGACAACGAGACTGATTTTAATGAGGAGCAGTATCCTCCAGCGGAAGACAAGTACAAGCAGTTGGAAGATCGTCTGAATGCCATGGAAATTCAACAAGTTCCTGGGTTGGATTTCGGAGACTTGGGTCTATCTTCTGGTGTGGTAATCCCACACAAGTTCAAAGCACCATCTTTCGCCAAGTATGACGGGGCGTCCTGCCCAAAGCTACATCTCAGATCTTATGTGCGGAAGATTCAGCCATACACTGTGGACAAGAACTTGTGGATCCACTTCTTCCAGGAGAGTCTTTCAGGGACTCATCTCGAATGGTTCTATCAGCTGGATGGAACCAAGGTTCGTAACTGGGAGGAGTTGGCTACTGCTTTTTACAAGCAGTATTAGTATAATGCCGACCTCGCTCCTACACGTACCCAACTCCAGGGTATGTCGTTAGGATCAGGAGAAGGTTTTAAAGAGTATGCGCAGAAGTGGAGGGACCTGGCTGGCAGGGTGCAGCCACCATTAACCGACCGTGAGCTTGTGGATATGTTCTTGGGGACCCTATCCGGTCCATTCTTCAATCATCTCATTAGCAATTCGTTTGCAGGGTTTACAGATCTCATTCTGACTGGGGAAAGAATAGAGGCTGGTATGAAATCAGGGAAAATTCAGAAAGGTGCGTCCTCAAGTTTTGAGAAGAAGCCTTTCAAAATGGAGGCCAGTGCTGTGTATGGGCCTAGAAGGCAGAATAAACCAGAGTGCCGCCAAGCTGTCAACACGGTGGTTATTGCAAAGCCTGTTGCCGCTCCTCGACAACCTAACCAACCAAGGGGTGAGAGACCCAGAAGAGAATATACTCGGCTTAGTATGACCTTGTCACAAATATTGCCACAATTTCTATCGACCAACTTGGTGACCGTCAGAGAGGCTCCGAAGGTGGTAAACACTACATCTCCGAAGTATAATCCCAATGCCCGCTGTGCTTATCACTCTGATAGCCCGGGGCACTCTACTGATGATTGTTGGGCCCTGAGAAACAAGGTGCAGGACCTTATTGATGCGAAGGAGGTACAATTTGAGGCACCTGAGAAACCCAATGTAGTGACAGCTCCCCTGCCTGATCATGGGGTGAATGCTATCGGAGATGGTGACGAAGTGGATGAGTCTGAGTTCAACAGCTGGATCTGCCCGATGACTGACGGTGGACTAAACAATTGGACTGCAAAGGACCACATACCTGTTACTTTTGTTACGCAGTAATGAATTCCTTGGTTTTCTTTAATTTGTAATAAACAATAAACTGAAACTTTATGGCCCGGTGTCTTACCTGGGGCACCGTTGGCTTCATTTGTGAGGGAATATTACCTGTCATTTCCATATATCATGAATAAAGACATTGGACGTTTTTCGCATTTCAAATCTTGTGCTCCCTTTCTTTCTTTCTTTCTTTTATATATTGCAAAACAGCTATATTTACACACACTCACTTATACAGGTTTCAATCCACTCTGGATCTCACTGGTAACGACTCTGCTACTGCCAGTTATGACTTCGAAAATCTGATCGACTTAGCCGAAGACGAAGGTGAAGATGATTGCGAAGTGCCTGGCGAGCTTGCAAGACTGTTACTCCAGGAAGAGAGGGCCATTCAACCACATGAAGAGCCAGTGGAAACGGTGAATCTGGGTACTGAGACAGACAGAAAGGAAGTTAAGATTGGTGCCAATCTAGAGCTCAGCGTGAAACAACGATTGGTTCAGATGTTGCATGACTATGTGGAGATCTTCGCCTGGTCCTACGAAGACATGCCTGGGTTGGATACCGACATTGTGGTCCATCACTTGCCTACCAAGGAAGAATGCCCTCCGGTTAAACAAAAGGTCCGCCGTATGCGTCCAGATATGTCTGAGAAGATCAAAGCTGAGGTTATGAAACAGTTCAACACCGGTTTTCTTGCAGTGACTTCTTACCCTCAGTGGGTTACCAATGTGGTTCCAGTGCCAAAGAAAGATGGTAAGGTCAAAATGTGTGTTGATTACAGGGATTTGAACAGGGCGAGCCCCAAGGATGACTTCCCTCTACCTCACATTGATGTTCTGGTTGACAATACTGCTCAGCACAAGGTGTTCTCCTTCATGGATGGTTTCTCAGGTTATAATCAGATCAAGAAGGCTCCTGAAGATATGGAAAAGACTACCTTTGTTACTCAATGGGGCACCTTCTGCTACAAGGTCATGCCATTCGGGTTGAAAAATGCTGGGGCAACCTACCAACGTGCCATGGTTGCTTTATTTCATGACACGATCCATCATGAGATTGAAGTGTATGTCTATGATATGATTGCAAGGTCCCAAACTGAGGAGGAACACCTTGACCATCTGCAAAAGCTGTTTGACCGTCTGAAGTTATACAAGCTGAGGTTGAACCCAAATAAGTGCACATTTGGGGTAAGATCTGGAAAGTTGCTAGGCTTCGTCGTAAGTGACAAAGGTATTCAAGTGGACCCTGCCAAGGTTAAAGCCATACAAGAGATGCCAGTCCCCAAGACAGAGAAAGAAGTCAGAGGCTTTCTAGGACGTCTGAATTACATTGCTCGATTCATCTCGCATCTAACCGCTACCTGTGAACCAATCTTCAAGCTGCTGAAGAAAGATCAGGTAGTACGTTGGAACGATGAATGTCAGGCCGCTTTCGACCGAATCAAAGAGTACCTCCAAGAACCACCCATTCTTATGCCACCGGTTGAAGGGAGACCTCTAATACTATACTTGACAGTACTTGACAGCTCAATGGGGTGTGTGCTGGGGCAGCATGACGAGTCTGGCCGAAAAGAACACGCCATTTATTACCTTAGAAAAAAGTTTACCGACTGTGAGACCCGATACTCACTGCTGGAGAAAACTTTCTGCGCTTTGGTATGGGCTGCTCGCCGGCTGAGACAGTATATGCTGACTCACACTACTTTGTTGCTCTCAAAGATGGATCCAATAAAGTACATATTCGAAAAGCCTGCTCTGTCTGGGAGAATAGCAAGATGGCAGATGATCTTGACAGAATATGACATCCAATACACGACTCAGAAAGCAATCAAGGGAAGTGTATTGGCAGACCACTTGGCACACCAGGCAGTAGATGACTACCAATCAATGAACTTCGAGTTTCCAGACGAGAGCATCATGATAGTGACTGATTGTGAAGTACCTGGACCGGATGAAGGACCTGAGGAAGGATCCCGATGGTCTATGCACTTTGACGGAGCCTCCAACGCTTTGGGTAACGGTATCGGCGCTGTGATCATATCCCCTCAAGGCACTCATACTCCACTCACTGCCCGGGTATGTTTCAACTGCACCAACAACATGGTGGAGTATGAGGCATGCATCATGGGTCTTCAAGCTGCGATTGACTTAAGGATCAAGTTTCTGAGTGTCTTCAGAGATTCCGCTCTCGTGATCAATTAGATCAAAGGCGAGTGGGATACGAAACATCCGAATCTTATTCCTTACAGAGAATGTGTGTTGACATTGATCCCCCATTTCACAGAGATAACTTTTGAACACTTCTCAAGAGAGGAGAATCAGTTGGCGGACGCGTTAGCTACGATGTCTTCCATGTTCAAAGTCAAATGGGACAATGAGGCTCCCTGGATCATCATCTGGAAACTGGACGAACCGGCATATTGTTGTGATCTTGAGGCTGAGACGGTAACTGAGAAACCCTGGTATCATTAGGTGAAAAGATACTTGGAAGCTCAGGAATACCCTGAAGGCGCATCCATCAATGATAAAAAGTTTCTGAGAAGGTTCGCAGCAAAGTTCTTCCTCAGCAACGACATTCTGTACAAGCGAAACCATGATTCGACCTTACTGCGTTGTGTGGATAAGACTAAAGCAGAAAGGATCATGGCAGAGCTACATGAAGGTACCTTCGGAACGCATTCCAGTGGACACACTATGGCAAAGAAAATCCTTCGGGCAGGATATTTCTGGTCCACAATGGAAGCCGACTGCTACCAACATTCTCGGACATGTCATAAGTGCCAGATTTATGCTGATAAGGTGCATGTTCCTCCAGTTCCTCTGAATGTCTTGACAGCGCCTTGGCCCTTCGCAATGTGGGGCATAGATATGATCGGCGAGATTAAACCTACGGCATCCAACGGGCATCGCTTCATCCTGGTGGTGATTGATTACTTTACAAAGTGGGTTGAAGCAGCTTCCTACGCCACTGTAACCAAGAATGTTGTGGCACGGTTCATTCGGCACAATCTGATTTGTCGATACAACGTCCCGGAAAGGATCATTACAGACAATGGTACCAATCTTAACAACAAGATGATCACCGAGCTCTGCGAGCAATTCAAGATACAGCACCACAATTCTTCTCCTTACCGACCGAAGATGAATGGGGCTGTAGAAGCAGCTAATAAGAATATCAAAAAGATTGTGCAGAAGATGACAGTGACTTACAAATATTGGCACGAGATGTTACCGTTTGCTCTTCATGGGTACCTTACCTCAGCAAGAACGTCAATCGGGGCAACTCCTTTTTCTTTGGTCTACGGCATGGAGGCAGTCTTGCCGATTGAAGTCCAGATACCCTCTCTCCGGATAATGAAGGATGCAGATCTGAGTGAAGATGACAGGATCCAGACTCGACTTGATCAATTAAACCTAATAGATGAAAAGAGACTCACTGCTATTTGTCATGGTCAAACGTATCAAAAACGGATGATCAGGGCATTTAACAAGAAAGTCAGACCACAAGAGTATCAAGTCGGGGACCTGGTAATCAAACGCATCATCCTTCCTCAAAGTGATCCCAGGGGCAAATGGACCCCCACGTACGAAGGGCCATTTGTGGTTAAACATGTGTTCTCAAGAGGAGCCATGATCCTAACCACCATGGATGGTGACGACCTTCCTCACCCCGCCAATGCAGACATAGTAAAAAGATACTACGCATGATAAAAGACCCGCTAGGTTGACATACCTAGGCAAAAATTAGGGCTTCCCGGCGAACCAAAAGGGTTCGGGCAAAATGAGGGATGAAATGAAAAAAATCTGTACACCCGGCAAGTCGAAAACCTGAAAAGGCAGCTTGGGCAAAAATGGGTATCCCGGTGGACTGAAAACCCGAAAGGACGGTCCAGGAAAAAGTTAGGGATTAAAGCGTAATACTATGTCTCATTGGATCACCTTGCATCTAGAATCCGGTATTAACCTCAAGATCAAACGGCATCGATCAATCAACTTCATCATCAACTGAGCAACAAAGTGATGAGACGCTCGAAGATATAAAGGCGATAGCAGAGTTGGAACCCAGTGGGATTATTCCTTTCACATAGCTGTTTTGTTTTCTTTGTAAAAATTGTATAAAACTCTATTGTTCGGCGGCGTTCTCTTACTAGGACGTCAGCCTCTTGTACATAAACGCCTATTTTCAGGCAAATTCAAAAATCAATATAAATTCACTTTTCAGATCAATTGCCTTTGTCTGTTTTGTTTTGCGAAGAACGTCCAAGGTTCAATTTGTGATATATGCATTCGACACTAATTGCTAACTCATAAATATTTCCATACAAAACAAAGGATTAATTACAGGTAACATTAGAAATAGGGGCAATAATGAGTTGTCTAAGCGATCTAATTGCCCTGTCCACCAAGATATCAAGGTAAGTTCGGCTGAAGAACGTAACCAAGATATCTTAGTTCCCCAGAGAGTAAGCCAAGATTCAACAATTCTCCCCAAACAGTTGGTCTCTAATCAGCCCTAACAAGGCACAATACCTCCTAGCAAGTCAGTGATACTCTCCCCAAGCAGAGTTAGCTTACAGTCAGCCTTATGGAAGTTGGATTATCCCCAGCAGATCTCAACATTCCCCGGCGCAATGTATAAACATTCTTAACAAGCATCCCCGACAGTCTTGATCTAAGATTGTTCCCCGGCAGTATACCAGACATTCAGTGGAGCCACTTCCCCAGTAAATCTCAAAATTTCCCCAGGAGAGTCCAGTCCGAAAGTTCCCCAAAAAAGTGGAATTCATCCCCCCAGCAGGAAGCTTATCCCCAGTAGATTCTGGAAGCTTGTCGCCCGCCTAGCACGAACGCGTCTCCCGACTTTATTCAAAGGTTATTTCCCCACCAGGATATAACTGGGTTATCCTCAGCCAATAACCATGGAAAGATCGTCCCCGACGGAGTCTTCCTATCATCCAGCGGAATTCATCAATTCCTTCAACATGACACATCAATGGTATCCCCGGCGGAGTTATCATCAAACCTCAGAAAAGTACCTCTCTCCCCACAGAACGCTCCCCGTAGAGTAATCTAGTCGCCAAGTTTATTCCCCAACGGAGTCATCTTCTCCTACCGGTATTCTTGCAACTATCATCCCCAGCAGAAACAAAAGCTCTACTCTTCCACATCAAGCCCAGGATTAACTTCCCGGCACCCGTCAAGGATTTATTTTCCTAGACGAAAACACATTTCATAAACATCACATCTTCATACATTATAGAATGCACATACGCATCATGAACATACAATCTCATTTTGAGAACATCACGCATGTCATACATCATGACATCGCACACAACTAACGTCTTGTCTTTTCAGGACAAAGGTTAATACAAAGATGATTACTATCAATGGTTGCAACTAAAGATCTGATTCCTGTATCTCGCCAGGGTGTATCTGTTGACGACTAATTCCAGACTCGATTCCTGTATCCTGCCAGGGCACGTCTGAAGAGTTCGAAGATACGATTCCTGTATCTTTCCAGGGTGTATCTGTTGACGACTATATTCCAGACTCGATTCCTGTATCCTGCCAGGGCACGTCTGAAGAGTTCGAAGATCCGATTCCTGTATCTTGCCAGGGTGTATCTGTTGAGACTATATTCCAGACTCGATTCCTGTATCCTGCCAGGGCACGTCTGAAGAGTTCGAAGATCCGATTCCTGTATCTTGCCAGGGTGTATCTGTTGACGACTAACATTTCCAGACTCGATTCCTGTATCTTGCCAGGGCACGTCTGAAGAGTTCGAAGATCCGATTCCTGTATCTTGCCAGGGTGTATCTGTTGACGACTAACATTACCAGACTCGATTCCTGTATCTTGCCAGGGCACGTCTGAAGAGTTCGAAGATCGGATTCCTGTATCTTGCCAGGGTGTATCTATTGACGACTAACATTACCAGACTCGATTCATGTATCTTGCCAGGGCACGTCTGAAGAGTTCGAAGATCCGATTCCTATATCTTGCCAGGGTGTATCTGTTGACGACTAACATTACCAGACTCGATTCCTGTATCTTGCCAGGGCACGTCTGAAGAGTTCGAAGATCCGATTCCTGTATCCTGCCAGGGTGTATCTGTTGACGACTGTATTCTCCGGATTCGATTCCTGTATCTCGCCAGGGCACGTCTGAAGAGTTTAAAGATTCGATTCCTGTATCTAGCCAGGGCACATCTACATAAAGAGTTTGAAGATCAACCCCTGTAACAGCCCAGGTAATTATCTTTCTTTCTCAGGTACACAAGTTCTCGCTAAGGAATCTCTTACGCGATCGACACTTAGATGGCATTTATAAGCCCATCTCCACATACCGACAGTCTCCAAATGGCATCTATAAGCCCATTTCCGACAAGGTTCTGTCACGTTTCCAGATGGAATCTATAAGCCCATCCTCCTATCCAGCATCTCTCCAAATGGCATCTGTAAGCCCATTCCCTGCATCATGCTGCTGACACTCTACTATGTGAGTGCAAATTTCTGGGCACTCTAGTGTTCAATCATCTTCCACCTTCGGATTACGAAAGGCACGCCAGCCAATCTACATCCTCAGGTCTAAGAAGATTGAACAAGGGCAACTGTTGTACCCCAAAATTTGCCCTCCCATATTCTTCAAGATTTGCAAAGATCAAGCTTCAAAATCCCTCAAGGGTTGCACAGTCCAATTGCCTCTTAACACAATCAAAATTAGGGTTTTGGTTCTTGCAAAGAAATTGAGGTTTTCAAGGGTCCAATAAAGTCCCACATGCCCATATAAATTGTCAAGCATCCATATTCCAAGTCTCAAGACTCACAGCATCAAATTGCACAGTCAAAAACCCTAAATGCTTCACAGTCAACTGCAGGGGCAAAAGGGTCATTTGACAGTCAAAAATCAAAATTTTTGGTCAACATCTTATTTTGAAGCCACAATAATCATTTGATCAATTCTTGATCATGATTCTCAAAGCATGGCTCAAAAAGTCTCAAGATGCAAAAGTTTCTATTTTGGGACAGCCGAAAAAGTCAACTGCAAATTGACCAGGGCATAACTTCTTCATGGTTTATCAGAAAAATCCCATCCAAAGCTCATTTTGAATAGAATGAAATTTCCTACAACTCATCTTCACACTTCAAGTCCAAGAAATTCTCTCACAAAAAGTTATCAATTTCAACATTATAGGTCATTTTCAAAAGTCAACAAAAAAGGCACTTTAAGTCAAAGACCATAACTTGAGATTGGTAAATCAAAATGACATGGGACCAAAGGCATTGGTTAGAGGACTTCAAGACCTTTCCAAAATGTCCAAGAACATGATCATAGCTTCAAAATTGAGCAAGATGTGCCTTGGAGAAGTTGGGAAAATTTTGGGAATTTTGAAAAGTCAACTTTGCTTCAAAAGCTTCAAAAATGCTAATGGGCCTCAATTTCTTTCATGAATCATTACCCAAAGGCTATGCACGACCCATTTACCTCAAAGGGATTTATTTTCTTATTTTTGATTAATTATTTGAATTTTTATTATTATTAATTCATTTAATTAAATTTAAATATGAGAAAAATATCAAATCATGGTTTTAAATCTTTTTTGTGCAGCAAATATATTCATGATATGCAAAAGATCTCGTGCACCATCTCAAGGGGACAAAATCATCCATATTTGGCATGATTGGCATGGAAAAAGATTGAAAAAAGATATGGGAAAAATCAAATATTCAAAACATGAATGCATGAATCCATGGGCTTGGTTTTAACCTAATTTCATTCATGTACTTATGCACAAGAAAAACCTAATGCATTGGACACGAAAAAACTGCTCAGAAGCGGCACAACAAAATTGCAAATTTTCACCAAAAGTTGAAATCTGAAATCACAGTTAGAGGATAATTCAAAGCTTCTAAGGGATTCCAACACGTTGTCTAAGCATCCAGGATGCTTTTGCAATCAAGAATCAATCAAAACGTGCCAAGAATCATAGAATACAGGCCATACGGTTTGCAACAATTTCTTGAATTCCACATCATGATTCATGCACTTTTAATCAGTTTTCTTGAGTGATTTATACTAACATTAACCTTCTGAAGCTAATGACATAACTCAATTGCATTATCATGCCCTGTATCGTGATTCACCATTAACGTGTTTTAGGGTTTCAGAAGCTTCGAATTAGGGGTTTACACATGCTGTAAAATCAGACCTTAAAACCTATGCCATTAAACTCGTTGCAACAAGACGAAGCAAACCCATACCTCGCGCCCTTTTTATATTTGTCTATGCTCTAATCGCTATTTTTTCAGGCTTCATTTAGTGGGGGTTTAAAACCCCCGCTACTTGTTTGGTGTTTTGCAGAAAGAATGAAGAAGACGCTGAGGTGTCCAGATATGGTTGGGGCATTCAAAATTTCAGCGCATTTTTTTGTTTCATATCATTAATGTTGGTTTTGTTTTATATTATTTGTTATCTATTACATTACAAATGCGCGCAAACAGCTCACTTGGTCAAGGCATTCGCTTGGTAAACGCTGGGACCTGGGTTCGATTCCCAGGTCCCCCCATATATTTCATAATTTTTCTCCTGATGCTTTCCAGTGCAGCGTTCAACCAAAGGCCTACCATGCATCCTCACATGCTAGCTTGCCACATACTCATGAAGATCAATCTGAAGGCTACAAAAGGAGCCCTACCATGTACGTCAGTCAATGCACATACACATGCGCTAGAAAGTCAAACAGGGCTTGGAGTCTGATGGGCCAAAAATACTTCAAAAACCTCATAAATGGGCCTGACACCCCCTGGTTTGCATTTTTTTCAATTCTTATTTTCTTTTCAATTTTAATTCTTTTAATTGTTTTTTTAATTGTTTTCTTTAAATTCCATAAAATCATTTTTCTATAATAAAAACAGAAAAATAAAAAAAATACAATATATTTAATTATTATTATTTCACCATTAATTTATTTTGTAAATAAATCTTAATAATTAATTTAGTTAATTTAGGCTTTAAACTTTAATTCTTTTCTTAATAAATAAAAAACATCTAGACTTAGGTTTTTTGACATTTTTTCACCCTTTTCTTAATTAATTATTTTTCTCATTTATTTATTATTGTAATCACTATTTAATTTCATAAATACACATGTACATTAATTGATTAGTAAATTAGGTTAAACTTTAATATTTTCTTAATAATTAAAATAACTTAGAATTAGGGTTTCTTTTAATTTTAATTTTAATTTTCTTTATTTTCATTAAATACCAAAAACATAAAAAACATTTCTTTCCTTTTATTAAATAATTAATTAACTTTTAATGCAATTTAATTTCAAAAGGGTCCAACGCCCTCGAACGTTCAACTTTAATTCTTTCGCGCATTTATTCTTATTTTCCTTTGTGAATATTATGTAACTGTTCAAGCCATGTAATAGTAATTAGGAATTTATTTACTTTCCGCATCTTTTACCAAACGGGTCTTTGTATTTTGGCGATGTATAGACTCGCGCCTTGTAATAGCGTAGGATTTTACTTTCCGCATTTAAATTTCCGCACTGTTAAATTCTAATTGCATGAAAGAATGAATGGCTAATTAAAAACAAGCGTAGATCACCATGATACATGTACAAGATAATATTAACATGAAAATAACACACAAATTCACACACCACTCTTAGGGCACGCCTCACTGTTGCCTTACCTTCGAAACGTGGTCGTCGAGTATAGGACGTTTTAGTAAGTCCTTATGTCCATGATCCAGTTGCCTCGAAACGGTTGCCTCGGATTAAAAAAGGATCAATGGCATAAGGGTAGCTTCTAAGGTGTCCTACTGTTGCTCCGGTGACCACACTGTCCCTACACTCGAATTGACCCGAACACCTCCAACGGTGGTGCTACCTACCTCTCAATGGTGGGCTGGCATTAACTTAAGGACATTTACACAGCCTAATTCCTTAGGGTAGGCGGATGACTCGTAGATACTTTCTCTCTAAAAAACAATCAAAACTCTTTTCACACCGACACTTTCAAAAAAGCTTTCAAAACAATTTTTCAAACACTCTTGAGGACTGATACAAGAGTCGATCTGAAATCTTTAAACGAAACTTTTTCAAACCCACTCACACTTTGAAAAGCAAACACTTTTGAAAACACAATGAGCAAGTATCTAAGAGCCCATGGATAACCATGGATAGAAAGGGTGCTAACACCTTCCCTTTCTATAAATCTACCTCCCGAACCGAGAAACTATCTCATAAGGAATTTTGTTGTGCTTTTGTCCTGTCCATGTTGGAAAAAATAAAAGACGGTGGCGACTCTTGCTTCCGCGACATTTCGCGAACCAGCGTTAAACAGTCAGTTCCAGATCCACCGATCACACCTACTATCCAGGTTCCTTCTCACAACCCTACTATCCAGGCTTTCATATCGAAGTAACCCCTACTATCCAGGTTCCTTCTCACAACACTACTATCCAGGCTTTCATATCGAAGTAACCCTACTATCCAGGTTCTTTCTCACAACCCTACTATCCAGGTTCCTTCTCACAGCCCTACTATCCAGGATTTCATATCGAAGTAACCCTACTACCCAGGTTCCTTCCCATAACCTTACTATCCAGGTTCCTTCTCTCTTATCTCCAGACAGAAGTCCACAACACTGTAAAACCAGGACCCGATCAAACACGAATAGTTTCGCATTTCCCCAGTAAGTCGCGGTGCAGCATATACCCTGACTAGATACGCAGTTCACTTCCGCTTCCTCAAGCATAAGTTATTCCCCCAGTAGAATAACGGACAACCGAAGCTCCTAAAATTCTATTTCCCCCAAGACAGATACCAACGGTCCTCAGCAGATTCCTTCTCAACGACAGAAATAGGAACTCTCATCGAAGGAATATCTCAAGAAATCAACATCCTCTAGATGGCCTCTTTAAGCCCATCTCCGACGGTACTCCGTCACATCTTGGATGGCATATTTAAGCCCATCTCCGACAATTCTCCGGCAACTTCCAAATGGCATATATAAGCCCATTCCCTATATCACAAATCAAGTGTCACTTCATGCGAGTGCAAATTTCTGGGCACTCTAGTGTTCAATCATCTTCCACCTTCAGATCACGAAAGGCAGACGAGCCAATCTACATCCTCAAGTTTAAGAAAATTGAACAGGGGTAGCTGTTGTACCCCAAAATTTTCCCTCTCATTTTACTCAATACATACTCCTAGAGATCCTCAATTTGCTCAAGGTTGCCCAAGAGTGGACCAAACAAACTCTCTCCTAAGGCTGTATACCTCAAATTCGGGTTT
Organism: Vicia faba; assembly: GCA_948472305.1. NCBI lineage: Eukaryota > Viridiplantae > Streptophyta > Magnoliopsida > Fabales > Fabaceae > Vicia > Vicia faba. The sequence continues at coordinate 855,594,031 of OX451735.1, read as the reverse complement.
CCATTTTCATCAAGATGGGTGAACCACAAAGGCCTCGTATACTCCCCATGGTCTTAATATGTTCCCAAGAGCCTACATGTCAAGTTTTATGCCTTGCACAAGAAATTTGCTCAGTCAACTGCTCAGATGCTTGAGAATCGACTATATTAGGTCAAAAGTCAATTGTGACACACATACAGTCAAACTTCAAGATTTTTGGTCAACATTAACATTTTGAAGTGACTTTCATAATTTTATCAAGGGTTAATATGATTCCTCAAGGAATGCTCCAAATTCATCAAAACCCAAAAGTTGCTAAATTAGGGTTTCTTAGTAAAAGTCAACCAAACTTTGACCAAGCATAACTTCCACATGCTTTATCATAAATTTTCCATCCAAAGCTCATTTTGAATAGGATGCAATTCCATACAATTCATATTCATCTCACAAGTTCAAAATATGCACTCACAAAAAGATATGAATTTCTACATTATGGGTCCTTTTGAAAAGTCAACAAAAACACCTTTTGGGTCAAAGCTTCTTACATGAACATGGAAGACTCGATTAAGATGAGACAAAAAGGGTTGCTTATGGGACATCCTAAGATTTCTAAAAAGTCCAATAAAACCTCTCCAGGGTTAAAATTGGAAGAGATATGCCTTGTCAAAGTTGACCTTTTTTGCAAAATTGCCAAAAGTCAAATATGCTCAAAAATGCATTTTTTGCTAAATAGGCCTAACTTTTTATGCTTGCACCTTACTTATAATGTGGTCCACGACTCAAATATTCACCCACACATTATTTTCATCATTTTTCAATTTATTTTGATTTTTTATTAATTAAAAGTTGAATTAAATCAAATAATTGATGAATAATAGCAAAGATATGATTTGATTTGGTTTTTGGACAGGTTGATAATTAAAATATGCTAAATTATCAAGGCCAAAACGAATCAAGCATAATTGTTACAAGAAAGGGAAGATTTGGCTCAAAATAGCAAGTTTGCATATGGCTAAAGAATCAAATCAAATCTCATCAAATCTTCAAGATCCAATCTGTTTTGCAACCCTAATTCATTGAGGGATATATAATGAACAAAAACAAAGCAAAAAAAAGGGTTAGCAATCGTGAAAGAGGCAGAGCAAATTCAAAAAATTCAAAGAAAAGTGTGAATCAGTTTTTACTCCACATGCCAATTCAAGCCATTCCAACGCTTCCAATCGCTTTTTGGCCCTTCCCAGAAGCTAATACGATCAGTTGCACGCATTCTCATGCCCAGAATCTCCCCTAGCATTCATACGGTTTGACCATATTTTCAAAATCGATTACTGTATTTCTTACATCATTAGCATGTTTAAGTTATTTATTTGTGATCCTCATCGTGTTTGCAAGCTAACTGAATAATTTAATTGCGTTTTGAAGCCTATATGTGCCTCTTCCATTGTTAGGGTTTGTATGTGCAGTTTCGGGGTTTGTTCTACAGGTTAAATTGGGCAAAAAGAAGGGTACCATGATGTTCACAACATCAAGACGAGTTGATCTATATAGTTAGAAATCATTTATCGTGTGTCTTGTGCATTTTGGAAATTTGCAGGGGCTATGGCTACAAACATGTGACTGTAGGTAAAAGGTCATATACCTAAAACGACGAATGAGGAAGAAGAAGATAACGTGTCCAGTCATCATTGGACTATTTGAAACTGGCGCGCATTTTTTTCTTTTATTCATTAATCCATTTGATTTTATATAATACTATTTGTTTTTGTTATACTAACAAACAAGCAAGACAACTCAGATGGTGAAGTACGTTAGTGGGGAGTATAAGGACCTGGGTTCGATCCCAGGTCCCAACAAATTTTCTTTATTTCATTTTCTTTCAACAGATCCAGTGCATTGTCATCCTAAACACCCACCATACTCTACCAATCTCCAGCAATGGACTCATCATCCATTCAATCCAACACATAGGCATTGAGGGACCATGATGCACCCTCAGGTCAATGCTACAAGGAATCCAATGCTGACCGGGCCTGGAGTGCTTTTGGGCTTGAAGATTTCAGATTGACACCCCCCCTTTTGCTAGCATACATGCCCAGATTGTAGTTTCTTTTCTATTTTCTTTTTTTTTTTAATTTCTTTAGTTAATTTCCTTTACATGTTTTAATTAATTAACACAAAAATTATTATTTTTCATAAAATTAATAAATCATAAAAAAGAGTTTTTATAATATTTATTTAATATAATTAGTAAATTAGGTAAATTTAACTTCTTTTTCATAATTAAAATCAAATAAAAACTAGGTTTTTAATTTTATATTAAATCTTTTTCCTCAAATAAAAAACCACCAAAAATACACAAAATCTTATTTTTTTTGTAAACTATTTTATTTTCTTGAAATTATTTAATTTAGCTAGATTAGGTTAATTTCAACTTCTTTTGGTAATTAAAAATAATTAGAATTAGGGTTTTTGTTGTACATAACTTAATTAATTCTTTTCTCAAAAATAACATAAATATTTTTTAATTAGATTGTTAGGGTTTTCAATTTTTCTCGCATTTAATTTGCCGCGCGCATTCCAATTTGTTTTATTATTATTGTACCTGTTTCGAGTTTGTAATAGTTTAATTAGGGTTTTAAATTCTGCACTTTTATTTCCCGTCAAGACAATTATGTAACTGTCAAAGCCTTGTAATAGCTAGGTTTATTTTTTCGCATTTTAAATTCCTGCAAATATTTAACTATCTAGATGTATGCTAATAGGATTGTATGGCAAGATTACTTGAAATTTAAACGGTAGATCACCTAATGCGCAAAGATTAAATAAATGAAACAATTAATCTGCATATATTCACTCCAGGGTTTACCTCACTTCGGTTTCCTTCGGTAAACAATCATTAAGTATATGATATTTAATGGTTGCCCTCCTGTCTAAGAGATCAAAATGTCCCATTTGAATGTTGCCTCGGAAATGTGTTCTCAGAAAGATCTTAAGACTCCAGGGTTACTACTAAAGTTTTCTAACTGTTGCTTTAATGATTATACTTGTCCCTTTCGAATGTCCCTTACAAACTCCAACGATGGTGCTACCTATTCCTTAATAATAGGATAGCGCTGTCTAAAGGAAACGAGAACAAATAATCTTTTTTCGAGTAGGTAGAATCTTAAGTACTTGCTCAATGAAAACTTTTCACACAAAAACCTTTTCAAAACAAAATTTTCAAAACAAACTTCGTCACATCCTTGAGGACTGATACAATGGTTATCACTAAGTAAAACATTTTCAAAACAAGCATGCACAAGCAATTTGAAAAATGAGAAAGTACCTAAGAGCCCATGGAAAACATGGATAAAAAGGGTGTTAACACCTTCCCTTTCTATAATCTACCTCCCGTACTCAGAGTATCTCGAAAAATGGTTTTTTTTTTGTTCTTTTTCCTTTTCCATGATTAGATGAAATAAAATTCGATGGCGACTCTTGCTTACCGCGACATTTTGAGAACAAAAAATGCAAAACGCAAACCAGTAAAAACAGTTGGTTCTGTCACCGTATCACACATGGTATTTGGGACATCCTTGTTGCACCCCAAAATTCACCCTTTTCATTTAACCTTAATTGACATATTTTTCTCTAACATATTCATGCATATATATCAATGATTCTATAGTGGCAGAATCAAAGCATTTATCTTCGTCAAGCTACAGAAGGTGACTGTTCCGTCAGGCATATAGTGAAGTAGAGACTCAGGGTTTTCGGGATTAAAGTTCACTCCGCATATTTCTCTGAGCTACTTAATCAGTGAGTAATCAATTCCTCATCATGCCAAGCTTTCAGGTGTTCTTTCATGCTTCGAATTGCAAGAAAATCAAGTGTTTCAGTTGATTTGAGACAGTTTGGGCTGAAAGTCAGCATTTCACAATTCGAATTCAAAAATCATAACTTTTGTCCGGAATTTTTTTTAGTGGGTCTTTAGGCATTGGAATATTCTTGACTTTATCTCCATTTCATATGTTTGTGTTGGAGGCCAATTCTGTGAAGACGATCTCTGAAAGTGCAAAATATGTTAAAAACCACATGCAGAAGCGAATTTCCGGTCAACTATTTATTGATATTGCAAAAATCATAACTTTCTCGATTTTTAACATTTCGAGGCAATTATCACAGCACGATGTCACAATTTTTTTAGCTATAACTTTTCTTCAAGAGTCGGGTTCGGTTTATGGCTCGCTTCTCAAATTACACATAGAAATATGATGAAAAAGCTGCACAACCAAAAAAGAGAGGGATTTATGATTCAAAAATTGATTATTTCATTTCTAATGCCAAACAAGGCTTAAGGATCCACTATATAATGATTTTCACTCAAATCCAAAAGGATTTTTCCTTATTTGTCACAAAATCACACTCAAGAGCAAAAGCTCTCTCTCTCTCTCTCTCTCTCTCTCTCATCTCTCTCTCTCCTCTCTCTCTCTCTCTCTCTCTCTCTCTCTCTCTCTCTCTCTCTCTCCTCCCTCCCTCCCTCCTCCCCCTCCCTCCTCTCCTCTCTCTCTCTCTCTCTCTCTCTCTCTCTCTCATCTCTCTCTCTCTCTCTCTCTCTCTCTCTCTCTCTCTCTCTCTCTCTCTCCCTCTCTCTCTCTCTCTCCTCTCTTCTCTCTCTCTCTCCTCTCTCTCTCTCTCTCTCTCTCTCTCTCTCTCTCTCTCTCTCTCTCTCTATCTCTCTCTCTCTCTGGCCTCTACCCTTTCGACTGAGCTCCCTCCGTCTGGCCATCCGCCCCCCTTTGCACTGATCGACCGGCCGACCAATCTCCTCTCCTTCTGATCTCTCTCTTTGCGCTACCGACCAACCGTGCGCGCGTCTGGCATCCTCCATCTTCGATCGTCCATGCCGGTACTCCCTCTAGCCATCGCTCTGTTTTCGGCGGTATCCCTTTGTTTCTTCTCTGATTCATTTCTCTGACATCGATTCGGTAATTCAATATTGATCCTTGCTTGAATTAATTTTTATGTTGAGAATTGATGTTGAATCAAGTGATTATTTGAATTTTAGCATGAGTTGATTTTGAATTGTGAAAATTAATTGATTCTTGAGGTTGATGGTGAATAATTGTGGATTAGATGATTGTTCGATTTAATTGTTGAATCTCATGAGTATCTACGCCGATTTTTGTTGTTAATTATTGAAGTTATGCGTCAATATTGATTTGAGTCGATATTGTTGATAATTATGGAATTTTATGTGTTGATGCTTGCTTTCGGGTTAATTAATCGATGTCGACACGTGAATAATTTTTGTTTCGATGCTTGGAAACTGATGTACCCGTAGCGATATGATTGTTGCAATTCATTGCAAATTCCGAGCAATGTTCCAAGTATTGGTGTTCGAAGTTGCGCGTTAAACATTGATTTCTAATTGATTTTTGATGAACACTAGTACATGGAACAATGCTTTCCAGAATTAGCAAACACTTGTAATTTTGATTTAATTCTTGCTCGAAGTATGATTAGCTTTCGCTTGATGATTCTAGAATATTGATGTTGAGTTTGTTGATTTTAACTCGACTTTTCGAGTATTCATAGGTCGATACAATGTTGTCCAGAATTGGAAAGTGCAGCAGAATATGATTTAATTATTGCTTGATGCATATTTGGTTTTAATTTGATGGATGCTTGATACTGGTGTCGAGTTTGGTTTATTTTAACTTGATATTTTGAGCGTTTCATGAACTAAAACAATGTTGCTCGGAGTTTTATTTTGTGGTTCTGATACTTGTTTGGAACTTGTTTTCTTCATGATTTAATGTCAATTTGAGTTGGGATGTGAATGCTTAACTTCAATTATTGTTTCTTGTTATTACTAACTCATTTTGTGAAATGTGCAAGCTTCCGAAGGTTCTTGGTACACGAGACTTGAGATGTGCTTTTTTTTGTTGAGACTTGTATCTTATGCAGGCTAATTGTTGATATTCAGATATGCTTGACGCACCTTCCACTTGTGATTTATTTTCACATTAATGACGCTTCAACATTTATTCCGAGCATTCGATTTATGACTTTTTTCTTTGATTGGTGAAGCTTTCACAAAGATCTTTGAGTTTCTTTCGCTTTATTACACTTTGTGACGAACACTTATTCGTTTGTTATTTTTCCTATCCTGCTTTTACTCTGCATTGTCTTTTGATTTCTTTGTCATGAGAAGTAGGAATATAGATGCATGAGCTGAATACCTACCCCCATAGGCATTGTGAAACTTGTTTGTTTAAATTTTTGTTGAAAAATAACTCAAAAAGAGGCAAATTCTGTTTGTTTAAAGTCCTCAAAAAGGGGTAAATTTTGTTTGTTTAAAGTCCTTAAAGAAGGCAATTATGTTTTGTTTAAGTCCTCAAAGAAGGCATTTATGTTTGTTTAAAGACTCGAAGAAGGCATTTGTTAAAGTCCTCAAAGAAGGCAATTCCCCACTCCCATTTCATTTAGTTCTTGGAATCGAGTCAATAAAAGTGGAAGGAGGGATCACAATCAGCCCCCACATTTTAAGTCCCTTGGTCATTCTTAGCTCGCGTTACAACATTGATGCTTTGAATCATTCTTCTCTTGTCCTTTGAGTCAATTAAAATAGAAGGAGGGCTCACAATCGCCCCCGCGCATTGTCATTGTTTTGGAGATACTTAGCTTATGTTTCTTAATGTTAATGCTTCGAGTTGTTACTCGATTTGTGATTGAGCTATTCTAAGGAAGAAGGGTATTTTGACTCATCTACCTTGGATTCATGTACAGATAGCTCATGTTTTATGCTTGTTAGCATCTTTGTTTGTGTTTATTTCCTTTCACCTTTGCATGTTCCCCTTAGGTTCACTTGTTTAGTTTTTGAATCAAGGTAGACATTAGGTTTGTAAACAATGCATGCTACCTAGGTAGATGTTTTCCTTTTATATCCAAACTTTAGGACCACCATTGCATGATAACATTAAGATTGTCAGTCTCCCTTAGAAATTTTATCTTCCCCTTTTGCATCATTAAATCTAAAACTTCTTTTCTTGTTCAAACTCTAAAACACTTAATAAATAATTATGCGGATCATATGTATTTGAGTCTTGTGGGGTAGAGTAAATCGGTCCAGACTGAATCTTGATCTTTCTTCCATTTTTAGACTTTATTATGATTCAAATTGCAAACCTTTTCGCAAATAAGTAGAGAAATAGTGATTGTCCCCCAGTGGGATCCATTTGCTATCATCCCACCAAAAACACCAACCAACTCAAACTCTTTTTGCCTTCGGGCTTTTCTTGAAAACCTTTTCTCTAAAATGGTGTATTATTTCCTCTCCACGCAAACCGACGCGTAATTCCCCAAAGGTCGGGTGACACTATGCCAACTGCTGGAGTGTGAATGTAATATTATCCGCTTACAAAATGCAAACCAACCAGCATTTTCTAGGCGAACTATGAGTGCCTAGATCCCTTATTGAACGAAGGGGGTAAGTAGGCACAAAAGGTTCGCAACCACGACAAGCACACCTAATAAAACATTTTTCTTTGTATATAGACTTTGCATTCATGCATTTTCCCTTAGCTTGTTATCTTTATATAGAAACACACCCTTTAATTAGAACAACAAGCGTGGATTCCGTGGAGTATCACGGATGTGAGCGGTGCTAATACCTTCCGCTTGCGTAATCAA